>JAFIDM010000003.1:62359093-62427850 GCA_023159025.1 Thereuonema tuberculata
TTTCAATTGCACACCTTTCCAGTCCCACCCCCATGACCTTACGAGAATTACGGTTTTGTTATGCTTCCCTATTCCAATGGGTTGATCCATAATAGCAAAGTATATATTCAATTCCAGGCTAATAACGTGGCTTATTTCGAAGACCTAAGGGTGGAATTTTCATTCTTTTGAATTCAAATGACGACGAAATAAAAAGCACATTATGTTATCGTAAATTCTTAAAGGAAAAGAAAGAAGTAACATCTGACTATACTACGAGCAACATCCGAATCCTTGAACAAAATAAAAAAATATGAATAATTTCCATCAGAAAAGAAATAATAGCCTCCTGTAATCAGACTCTTTAAGGTGTTTCTTAGAAATTTTCTGAAGCTAAAACATCTTATCAAAATTCCTTCGAAACTTATTGGAGCATTCAAAAATAATATAAGCATTACAAAAAATATGTAAACTAGATCGAAAGAACAGAAAACATTCTATTGTTTCAGTGTAGTTTACCTACACCAAATGTAAACATTTACGTAAATTATCAGGTTCACTTAACAAAATATTCAGAAAATTGATTAATATTGAACGTATTAAATTGTATTCTGATTGTTGCTTAAATCTGTCATGTGAATTATACGAATTTAGAACATTTCTGAATCTTCGAACGCTGAGTAGATTTGACTGATAAGAAGTCAATAGCTCGCAAACCAGCTGTCCTAAAATACTTAAAAAGGGTTCTTTTTTAGAAACATATGTTTGTATATCCACAGAAAGTTGAATAGCTATTAAACAAGAAAATAAATGAATGAGTAGTGTAATTTTTAGCTGAATAAGAAAAAAAGTCCTTATTATTAATTTCACATATCCGTCCATCATCCAAGAAATATTCCTACTGCAGAATTTTAAGGGAAGTTAATATACAGTCACTAATTTCTATCAATTTAAATTTCAAAAAGATTAAGTGGTTGAAAATGCAGGATATTTCTGTTCTTTTTGAAAGCAGTTGCATAAAAAGGATATTTCTTCATGGGGTCTTTTTATTGATTCACTTTTGATTTTCTTAGAAAAGAAAAATTTTTAAGTGTAAATAAATTTTTAAAAAAAAAAAAAGGGGGGGGGGGGAAGAGAGGGGAGATTATTACAAAAGGAAAGAGACCTGCTCTAATTTTTAATAAGCATTAAGCGCATTACTCGACTACGTTAGTAGCCACTATTTCTCACGGTTATTTATAATTCAACCATCAAGTTGATATTTAGGATAAAGACTGCAAATAATAAAAGAATAAAATTATCCAAGAAGTTTCGTACGAGTGCTTTCAGTTTTGAAATACGAATTAAGAAAGTAATAGAGAAGAAGTTTCCCTGCAATACTTCTTTCCCACTTGCTCCACTGCAATATCTATTTTAACTCTCTATCTCAACGCCACCGTATTTAATCATGAAAGCTAAAGAAAAAACAAAATGGCTGCAGTTGTAACGTATTTCACCAAGAATCTATTTTAAACAGCGATTTGCATCATTCAATTCCCTCTCTTTTAAAGGAACTCAATATTGCAGTCGATGCTCAACTAGTGGAAAGTCGTCGAAAGAATTTTGCAGCAAAATGGACTCCTGAAAAATCTAATCCTCAATAGATTCTACTGAAGACTTTAACTCTAAGCTCTTTTGAATTCTTATTTCTGTCAAACACATCCGAATCCAATTACAGTTCCAGGTTCTGATTGGTTACAAAATGATTCAAAATATACTAACCAATTTATTTAACGACTAGATACTGTATTATGCGTAGTTCAAGGGATTAGGATTGAGGTCAAGAGATTATGAGGCTTCGTAGGTTCATATAATATAATATCTCACCTGATTGATCCGCAGCACAGACGGACCGAGGGGAAATTGGTTTTTTTTTTTTTTGTATCTGGGAATCCAAAGCCAATGTAAATATATATTCCTGTTTGATGAATAAAGTAGTCAGTAGTTACCTGTTAATCTGTCTCTGTCAACGTTACTTTTTTTTAACAACGCAACAATATCTACTATAGAATACTTTAGAAATAAACATTCTTTTTTTTAAAAGGATTTAACTTAACATCTAAAATATTACCACAGCAAGACAGCTGAGGTTCTTTGTGATGGGGCATTTATTATGTGAATGTCATTAATCTGCAAATTTGTTATTAAGTGTTCCAATATCTATGCCTTGATGCAACAAGTCTAATATGCAATACGCATGATAAAATGCTTTAGAAGTTAAATTTAATGTCATTTTAGAAGATGTGTTGAAATCATCTGCTTTGCTTCAGCTGTTAGTGATTGTATCGTCTGCATCCAGTTTGTTAGGAGTATTTTTAACAATTTTTATGGTTGATAGTTTACGGTTAATGTGTTCAATCTCCATTTTCAAATAATCTTCCGTTTCTCTTCACTTTTGCCTTCATTTTACCGCCAATGTTAATTGGCTGGCGAAAATATTGGTTGCAGTTACATAACAGGGATATATAACAGTTTTCTTACTTTTCAGATGCCATTAAATATGCTAGCATGGGATGGTCGTGTGAGGATGTTTTATAACTTGTCTTGTCTTGTCTTGAACATCTTAGGTATAGACAATGATTGTCTGTTCCTAGCTCTGAAGATGATTTTGGTCTTTCCATCGTAGTTTTGGTCGTCCTCTGTCTCTTTTTCCTTTGGGCTGATATTTCAAAATCAAATTTGGAATCTCGTCGTTAGATAGCCTTTTTACATGGTTAAGCCAATTTTTTTGGTAATTTTGAATTTCTTGAATTAAACTTGGAGTTTTAAGTTGGGCTCGAATATCATAACTTTTCTTTTTGTCGAGACGTGTAAATCCTAATAAAGGTCTCAGAAATTTCATTTGTGCAGTTTCCAATCTTTGTTTGTTTCTTTGTTTTAGTATCTTTCTTTGTTTTATAACTTTTATATCTAATTCATAATTCTTTAGAAATGTGATAGTATTTGTTGATATAAGTGTTTATATAACTCAAACCGTATTAAATCTCTTAACTTCTATAATGTTGTCTTCTAGAGTTACGCTGACTTTACATTAATTTTTTTTCTTTCTTACAATTTTTTCCTGTTTTTAAATTTTAAAAATAATCAAAAATTATAAAAAATTAACTGTATTTAACAAAGCTTAGTTTAAATTCAGGGTGCATTTACTAAAACTGCTGAAAGGTAACACATAAGATAATTAAAAAAAGATAAGCATTCAAAACAATTGTGATGATTAAACAAAAAATGCAATCGATTGCCAAAGATTTTTATACATTTTTACTGCACTTTTCTCTTTGTTCATTTTCTTTTCTTAATATTGTTGAAAAAATATTTACTTTAAAATTCACTACATCTGAAATACCATGAAATTAGAATAGAATATATAAGAATCCTCTATTATAGCTACTGCAAATAAATCACAGCTATTTTTTCTTCTCAATTTATTATTCTTAGAAACGAGATTTTTGAATTGCAAACCATAGACTAACTAATTACGCTGAGGCTCAATTTCGCCAAAGCAAGATAGGAAAGTAAAGTGCTGTTGACGCCCACATCATCATGAATTAAACAAAAGGATAAAAACAGGGTGGGTTACAGAGTGGATATTTATTTTTCTTCTTCTTTCCATTTTTTTTTTTATTAAAAAAAAAAAAAAACCCAAAAATCTCGTCTCTGCCTTCAGCTTCCTGCTTTTTTTCTATTCTCTCTTGGGAAATTAGCATTTCGAATTGAGTACTAAAAAAAAAAAAATATAAAGAGAGAGAGAGAGAGACTGCATCTTTATTCAAACGGTGGTGTTTCTCGCAACTTATTTTTTCCTTCATTCATTTCTTTTTTTAATGGTTTGTAATTTTTTTTTTGAAGAAAGGGGAATCACTTTTTTTTTTGTATTTATTTGGGCGAGGGTAAGAAGAGAAACGATGTCTCGCCCACCTGGCTGTAATTGCATCCAAATCAGCACCTCCCACACTGAGAGGGTGCAGATTAACGGAGAAAAAAAAAGTCCCAGCGAAGGGATTCAAATGTGAGGGAAGCTACATATTTAAATAAATGAGCAACGGCGATGAATGGAGAAACCACCTACCTGCTCTCTTCCCTCCTTTGCAACTTTCAACGGTTTGGAATATTTGGATTAATGAATTTAGCATCATCGTTATTCTTATTTCTCATTTTTTTTCTTAATTCATTTCTAAATCATAAAAATCTTTTTATGTTAAATTGTTCTCTAGATAAAAAAAAATGAAATCAATTATATCAATCAAAAAATTTATCAATCGTAAAATAGTTAATGTAAATTCATTATTTTTGACTTACACTAAAATCTTGTCAGAAGCAAGTTCCTTGTGTTCAGTCTGCAACTGAATATTTACTTAATAATAATAATTAATTTAAAGCTAAAGTATTCAAATCTTAGTAAATAACTTGTCTGACTACTTTGTTTGAAATGAATAAATATAAATTAACTCTCACTGAAAGCACGGTGAAACAGGAAGGAAATAGGTTATAAGAGAACAGGAGGAAATAAAAAGTAGGGAGGGATGGGATGGGAAGACACCATTACCCCAAACAAATGACTGATGAGCTACGGGACTGTGACCTCATCAAGGCGATCATTAGTATTAAGGAGATTTTCCGTATAATTAGCGGAAAGAAGGGGCGAAAAGCAAAAAGAAAGGTTTTTTTTTTATGTAAGAATCATTTTGATTTATTTAGAACCTTAGAAAAAAAATCTAATTTCGATTAATGCATTTATTGTAATGCAAAGACTTTATACAATTGAAAAATTTACATAATTTTCAAAATACACTCTGTGACAAAAAAAAATAGAAGCACCATACAGGAAACGTCCAATTTGACGTTTGTACATACCTTTTCACTAGATATGCAAATGATTAAAGTTTAAATATCAAGAAATGTCACCTTCACCAGTTTGGCTCAATGGATGTGTCCATCCTACAATCCATATTAAATATAAGGATCCTCAGAATCTTACTAGTATATTCTACTTCGTGGAACTGATACATTCACATCGGTTTACCATCAATAATGTTTCGACGATGCCCTCGAAGACCCTTTGAGCAATGCAGGACATCGAGAGAGGCCTTATCACATCCCACTGGTCATAGAGAAGAATCGCTGACTATTTTGGATCTAGTGAAGCATCTGTGGAACGGTGCTGGAATCGATGGTTGCGTGAGGACACTCATTCACGTTGCCAAGGCTCTGAAGCTCAACAATACCATTGCTGGAGACTAAGAGTTTGTTGTGAGCCCTAACTGCTCCGATAGCTTCATTCGCTACCATTCAGAAAACGTGGCATCTTGTTTATAGCAACCTGTAGGTATCCGCACCATTGCTGGACGAATTACAAACTTGGGCTTTATTACCGTCGTACGTTGCGAGGCTTGCCTTTAACAATCTGGCAGTGCTAGGTAATAAAACATTTGATTGTGTAGCTCAATTTAGATATCTGGGAGTCATTCTGGAATGTCTGAATTCATTAGAGACCGTATTCAGGCCGGAAGTACTGCATATTATGCAAATATAAAATCCTCATAAATCGGACAAAAAAATACGCTTTACTAAAACGAAGATATAAATAAAACACTCACAAATCCTGTGGAGCAGAATCATGGACGATGACTGGTGAAAATGAATTAAGACAGTTTGATCAAAAGATATTAAGAAGAATTCATCGTTCCTTCAAAGAACATGACACCTGAAGATTATGATACAATGATGAACTTGATAAAATAATAGAAGGACAAGATAGTGTACGATTTATAAAATTTTAAGATAAGATTGGGTGGATGGTTTGAAAGAATATAAGACATGAGGATGCTTGAGAAAATTATGAGAGAAATTCTATTGTAAGAGAAAAAAATAAAGAAGACGTACAAAGAGTTGTCTCGATGATGTCACTAAGGACGTCATTACTATCGTTGCCAAGAACTGGAAAGAAAAAGAAATGATAGAGGAAAATGGAAAGGTATTATCCAAGAGACCAAAGCCCACCCAGAGTTGTAGCGCCGACGATGAAAAAGATGAGTCCTGCTGCTGCTTTGCAGCAGATGATCATTGATTCAGCGTATGGAGGAGGATTGGACAGAGCTCAAATCCTGGCAATACAGATGCATACAGCCAATACATCAGGTGTAATGATGTGGGGAGCCATTTTTTATGACAGCAATACGTCCAGGCGATCCTGCAGACTCCTTGTTTTGCATCTTTTGTAATGCCTGTTAGGAGCAATTTTCCAAACGGTAATGCACATCCACACACTGCAGACATTCCACAGAAGTCCTGCAAACAATTCAAACACTTCTTTGCCAGGTCACCAGATTTGTTCCATCGAACATGTCAGTGATAAGCTAGGACGTAGACTGTATCCATCATCTAAAATCTGCCATTTGGAGAAGTAGTTGGCACAAACATTGGCAAACTTGGCACAAGACAACATCAGAATTTTGTTTCACTGCATACATTAGCATGCACACCAGCCAGAGGCGCCACAGTATTAATAATGTTAGTAATATTATTAATAACGAGGCTGCTATTGTTCAATGAAAACTCGTTTTTTATTGTGAAATTTTCATTCAATTCCAATCCAAACGGCACTTACAAAGTTTTATTCAAATTGGATGCTTCCTTCATGGTGCTTCCATTTTTTTGTCCCAGAATGTATATTGCTTTTCTTTTACTAAAAGAAATATTTATTTACAGATTACTTAATTACATCGTACTAAAAAAAACATTCATTTGAATAAAACCAAAACCAAACAGTGTGTGGCGAATATTTCCATTAGGCCATTTATGCAATTGGATGTTCATTGCAAAAATAGTTCACAGCATTTCTTTTTCATTTTAAAGGACTGCTTACGGAATTATATGAATTAGGAGCGGCAGATCATTCCTCAAAAAGCCACAGGTTGCCAATCCTGAGTTATTTCAGCAAGAAATGCAACAGAAATAATACTGTAGCAGCATCAGATAATCGTCTTGAACAACAACGCTGATCCACATAAGGCGAATGTCATTGCTTCAATTGACCATAGGAGGGAATAGCCTAAATTTAGGTCTTCTCCAAAGAAAAGTCAGTGGTAGTGAACAAGTTGTTGTTGATTATTATCTACATAAATACTCTTGAGATTTCTAAACTTGTGTATAAATGCATTCAAATTGCAGGAGATTATGTTAATAAAGAAACAATTTCCTGGCTCTTACATTTTTCCTGGGTTTTTTTTTTTCCAAATAATTGGTAATTGCAGTTACTGAATTTCTTAATAAACCTAACTTGTATATTTCGGTCTAAAGAGATAACTATACCACAGATTTCTTCGGATTAAAATATTTCCTTCTTTTTTAATTTCAGCAACTCCTATTTTTAAGTTTTGGTCATATCTACTCAGCTTTTTAAATTATTTTTTAGCTTAATGTCCAAGTTAAGTAAGGCTATCATAATTGTAGTTTGTTATCTAGTACTATTTTATAAAGTAATTCTTCTTACTCATAATAATTCTTTTCCTGTCGTAACAGTTGATTAATAGAGAAGTAAAGAATATTGTCAATTTTATCGATTTGTCACATATTAGTTAGTTAATGAAATATAATAGAAACTTTGGACAACTGATCATTTTAATAATTATCTTTAAATTTTAATAATCACAAATGTAATCGTTCAATAACTGAATAAAAAATACATAGTATGAATATTATAAAAACAAATTACAATAATCAAAAGTAATGAATTCTCAATGAACGAATTTAGAAAAGACTCAAATCGAATAATACACCAAAACGTTTCTTATTTATAAGGGTTGTCATTTATAATAACTTTTATCTTGAATATCGTAGTTATGTTTCTGAGTAATTTCATTACTTTGTGAATACATTCGAAATAGCAGAAAAAAAAAACAATAGATCATTGTTAAACGAACGACACCATGCTTTTGATCATCAATAGATTTACAAAATTCATATTCCATTTCTTTTAAATAAAATAATAAAATTACCTGACTGAAATTCATACTAATAATTTGTACTAATAATAGTTACGGTATTTCATAAAATATTATGTCGCTAAAAATAAAAACTCAAACCATTTAATAGAAGACTTCAGCTTCTGAAAGGTTCTCAATCTATTTTATTGTGACTGGGTTTGTGAATAATAGGGAACTAAGGAGAAAGCGAACCCTGCACAAGCATTTCCAACACCACACGGTTTGCTTCAGAAGGAAGAAACATCTTAAGTTTGTTTTCTTGTCTGTTTCTAAGTGGTCCTGAGGGAAACCTTGCAGGAGTCAATGTTTTATTTAGATCCTCAACACGCCTACACAAACACCACCACCGTTCTGTAATTACCTCCAATTCATTCAGTTAGGTCTGTAGACAACCTAAAATCCTCAGTTCAAAAGAAAGTATCCAAATGATGAATGTAAGGATAATCGCCATTAATTATAAAACGATCAAAGATAATAATAATCAATTGAGTGACTAATTCTCTTTACAATTCGTTGTCTAATATAACATTTGTTTTAGATAAATTTCAACAGTCATGCACAATTACTGAAGTAAAATTATTTGCAATTTTTTTCCCTACTTAAACATTGAAATTGATTATTGTTGTTAAATAATAGGATTGGGTTGCACTGCACCACAGAGCCCACAAAATCACAAAACACCGATCATATTTTTTTCAAAACGGGGCTTAGATAAGTTGCATGAGTATTATACTATCTTACATTTCAATTTTATTTTCAAGAAATTGAAACGAAAAGTGAATAAAAACATTTCATTTGTACTGCTTCTAATGCTCTTCATGAACAAAAGTAACCAACCACTGCTCCTGATGTCCTCAAAGAAAACCAAAACAAAGAAATACAGGACAATCGATGGCTTATATCATTCTCTTTAGCGTCATTTTCGTAATTCTTTATTTACATAATTACTCTAAACATTTTAATGCTACTTACTTTTATCCATTTATTCCCTGAATTGCAGACAAAAACTTTGTGACAGTTGTTGAAAACAACTGCTAACAATTCATATATTTAATTTTTTACTTTAACGGGTGAAAAAAAAAAAAAACAAATATCAAAACGAACATATTAAAATTATTGTCAAACATTTAAAATTTTCCAAGTAATTTCGTTAAAATTTCTCAGAAAAAATTTTAAAATCTAAACACAGTACAGTTTCGACTCGCTAACTGCGAAGTCATCATCAGCTTGAATAAAATCAGAAAAGAGAGCAAAGTACACAAGGAAAAACTTAAACAACTATTAATTTATTGGTCGACTGTTTTTCGATAACAACGGGAAAAGGGATTAGTGAAAAACCTAAGTAACTAAATACTCTACTGTTTAGCCTTTTTATTCAATCAATTATAAGGTGAAACGGGATTGGTGGGAAAAAAATAAACAAATACATATGCAAATACACGTTGCGATTAAAATAATCAAGACAACAACTTTATTACACACAACACCTTAATGATTTTGTATTTCTTTTGTTTTCTTTTTTCTGGATATTTTAATGAGTAAAAATAAAATTTCATATTCAAATTAGAAATCCGATCAATGACATATAATGTTCCACAAATAAAAGGATTACCTATAACTCATAAGGATAAAGATAGGAATTTTTTTTATAAAATAAGGCCCACAAATCCTGAAACCTTATTTAAAATTAGCAATAAGAATGGAATTGGATTTGCTAAAGAGCATTAAAGAATTCTCCTTTGATTTCTATCCCTTATCCCATATTTTACTACTTTGTATCCCTTACTTGCAATCACCTCATTTGAACAGTGGAGTGTTAAACGGTTTTTGTGGTCCAAATTCCGAAATAACGTGGAATCCATCGAGAAATGGTGGAATTACACAACAATATATTGTTACAAAGTAAACAGTGGTAATGCAAAGAATTCGTTGAAGGACGTAAAAGTTTGGAAGACAATCTGCGATCTGGTCGACGGATGTCGAATACATCGCAGACAGGTATAGTCAAATTAATAACGCACTGGGAAAAGTGCATAAATAAGTTAGGTGATTTTGTAGAGAGGTAACTAAGGCACATTCTTTTCAATGGCTTTGTTGCAAATGTACTACTCTTTGTACTTTTTTATAATAAAAAATTAGACGCAAAGGTTTTTTCAATCGGTCCTCCTACACAACTGTAACTGAAATTTAATAATAGATCAGTAGGTATTTCCAGATTATTTTGAAGGGAGTAATTCAATTATGAAGAGATCCCAAACAGAGTTATTTTAGACTCTCAAAATGTAATCAGTTCCAGATTAGAATGGAACTCAAACATGACTTTGATGCAAATCAGTGCACTTCTGATCACAAGATATCAAGATTGACTGATACTCTTGATTAAAACTTAAAATAAAGATATTTTATAGAATTTTATACGAAGTAGCACTAGTATCATCTAACACAGCAATCGACACTAAATGAGTTCTAATAAAAAAAGAATGCTTTTTGATTTGCATCTTGTCTACAGGATTAATAGCAATTGCCAGGAAGAGAAGTAAAAATAGTAGAAGATTTCTGTGAAATGGAATTCCATGAAAGATTGACGAAATGATATGATATGCCCTTCGTCCAGATGTCGAAAGTTTCATGGAACAACTTCCTAATAGCATAACACCAAACGAAGAAGCAAACATTAATAAAATGTAATTTTAATTTCATTAAAAAGGAGTTTTTCTCTTTTAATTTTCTTTTCAATGATGAAATACCAATGGAATCTGAAAATCTACAGCAAATGACCCATTCCTATTTTGTAAAGACCTTTATGCCTGACATTAAATGCCCGTAAATCTCAACAATCAAGAGCGCTTTGGTGGAAAAAAAAAGTCTGGGCTCTTCGTGGTGGGTCGGAAGAAACAAGAACAACAACGATGCGGATTATTCTCTTAGCGGATTATACTGCAGGTTTTAATAGTATAGCTTTAATATTCGTTGGAATCTCGGGAAATGTTAGGCTTAATGTCTGTCTCTCGTCAACTTGAATTTTCTCACGTTTCTAATTAAGTCCCAAAAATGGACGTTGAGGAGCAGTTGGACTTAATCCGTCAGATAAGCAATTCGGATATCGAATTGCCTTCTTTCCCCATTTCCCCTGCTGTCACTCCGCTTGATTTACCCCTACCCCAACTAATTACCTGTACACCAGCTTGCTCGGCTGAACTTTAAGGGCCGCACATTGTCCACAAGTCAATTAGGACTTGGCAAGGTTTAGTGCTTCAAAGTCATGCAATGAGCACCAATCTCTCTCTCAGGATCAAACTATATAAAAGATAAGCGTAATAGAATGATTGAGTTAATATGTTATTAAATATTTCCTATTTGAAATCTATTGGAATTAACTAAATAAATTTTTCATTGGAAGATTATTTAGCCTTCTTTAGTCTATTGTTTATATGTCTATTCGACATATACATTATTCTCATCTTCTTTACTAAAAGCCAGCAATTATGTGTGAATTTAAATTTTTTATAATTGAGACAAATATCTGATTCCGTAGAAGCCTATTATTCTTTTGCTGGCTTCATTAATCTAAAATTCTTATTTTAATAATTTCGCCAAGTCGAAGATCCAGAATATCCTTTTTCCAAAATAAATACAGTTTACTTCAGCGAAGAACAGTTCGTTCAAGAATTTATTTTTTTACAGGATTTGGAAATAACACGTCGTACGCCATCAAATACAATCAGCAATTCTCGATCATTCTAATCAATGGTTGTCAAATGAACAGGGAACTGCACGAAACAATTTATTTAGCCACATTAACAGATATTTCTTCCATTAAAACCCCAAACCACAAAGGCCTCCAACTCCGGAGTGGTCCCCAAATTGTTTGGTTTTTTTTTTTTTTTTATCAACCGTCAAATACAAGCCAAGTGTGCGACCTCTAGGAGATCTTCCATAGCTTATTGAGCGATGAATATCACAAAGCACTACAGATCAAATATAAGACTTTCTTGAACTGTCTATTGCTTATCTGTTCTTTAGTTAATTTTAATTTTCACAATACTAGTTATTATTTGATAACACTATTTAATAGTATTTGAAATACCACTGGAAACATATTAAGAGAACGTTCTTTCTCTATCTAATTTTCGCTGCAAAGTAAAGTTTCTTAATGTACATGATAATTAAAATTATACTATACAAAATCTGTATTAAAATCGTCAATATAATCATAACATATACAATATATGAAAATCTCATCCTTGTGCATCTAACAACAATATTACTTTAACATTTCATAAACTTTTCTCATAAAGCTGAACTTAAGTTATAGTTTTTAAGAAGTTTAGGTTAAGAAGCGTAAATTTAATTTTTTAATTTCAAACGCTATAATGATGATTAGATTGGCTGTAGGAAAAACAAAAGCACAAAAAAAGCATAATTTCTGACAATAATTTCCTTGTTATAATGAATGTTTTTCCTTTGAATCGAGGCACTTAAAAGAATAAATCAAAGCATCGTTGTTAAACTCTTGAGTCTCCACAAATGAAACTCTGTGCTTTAATCACTGAGGAGGAGATAACAGTTACTGGAATGTGTGAATGTACTTGAAGCAGGGTTAGGAAATTACCATGTTATTATTATTAATTTGAAAATGGTAATAAATTGTGAAAGGTATTGTGAAGATAAAGTCAGTAGGTTCAAACATTCTTCTTATGATGAAATAGAAAAGCAAACATTGTCTTTGTTCGATCATTCCTTTTCTTTTCTTTTAATCATTTGAATCAACGTGAATCTTCTGAAGACACAATAATTGAAATTAAAGCAAATTATAAATATGCATTCAACATAAAACCCATTTTAAAACTTTAATTTGAATTTTTACTTTTTGTGATTATTTAGTAGAAGAATTAAGCTGCAGGAAGTATGTTATACGGAAGCTTTGGCTAAAACGAATGATAATCGAATTCCGATGATCTTTTAACAGGAATAACATAATAATGAATGAATCAATTAATGAATATAAACAACTTCCACAAACAACCTTTGCTGAGCAAAAAAAAGGCAGTCATTTATGAGGAATTGTTATCGACTTCCAAGTAATAGCTTCAAAAATTCATTCTAAATTGACAGTTAACACATACACAATGTGTAGGTAAAGAGAGATACAGACTTAGTCTATCTATCACACTTCCAATAGTTTCAATCGGCAAATTAATATCAGACATAAAATCTGCCATGAAAGACAAAACAAGTTGCTATAATATTCAATTGTTAAATGTTTCTTGCTTATTAGGTACTTAAAATATTGCATTCCAAGTATTCTAGAAAGTTACCGATTACCTTAGGAAACCTAACGAATTTTTAACGGATATTAAAACGGATATTTTCTTTAATTTATTTATTTTCTAATTTCTAAAGTAAATTAATGTTGGTCATTTTGTTAGTATGCTAAATTTTTTTGAATTTTACATGATTTTAAGTAGCAACAGCAAGGGGTACTCTATAAAGTATAGTACTTCACTACCGTATATTTTTTTTTTATAAATTGCTTATGTAATTTTTATAAATAAAAGTAAACAACTCATTTTTTCACAATCTTTTAAATACTCGAAATTAATAAAAACAATAATTATTAAAAAAAAATCCTAAATTGCTGACAAAAATGTTACATGAATCTTTAAGATTTTTCGCAATAGAAATAAAAAAGAGTCTTCGTGATAGATGAGGCTTTTACAAAGGACTTTCCCAATTCGATACAACTAAAAACAACCAGCCCAGTGAAGTCCCAACAGTACCCTTGGGAAACTGAATTTTCTAAAACCACAGTTTTGAGCTGAATGCAGTTCAACCGTCTTCAATCGTCTTGATGAAGCCCAACACTTAGGAACAATAGAACTTTTGCAAAATCCGACAGTGAAGGATGACTCTGGAGTTTGAGTGATTCAAGGTCTAAGGTGAAAAGTTAGGCCCCTTTCATCTAGAGAAGAGGATTTACCCTTAGGTTTCATCTCATTCAAGTTGTTTTATCTTAAATTTATTTTCAAAAAGAAAAACGACAAATTTAATTTTATATTATCAACTTATTATCATAAAGCAAGTAAATAAAAACGAATGATGTGATATTCATTTGGGGAGTTTATTTCAGTTAAGTAGGTAAAACTAAAAAAAAAAAATTACAAAATAAAAATTTATCCGATCTTTGATTTGTCGAACAATATGGGATGAAAAACAAATCACGGACGTTTGGTCAATTCCACATTAATATTAAAAAAACATAAAAACAAAAAACAACAGAAACATTTTCTTACTTTTATTTCATTTTACTATTTATTATCTACTATTATTATTTAGTACTATTATTATCTACTTTTTATTTACTATTTTCTTACTTTTATTTCATTTGCTTTACTTCTCACGATATCGTTATTAATTAATTTTTTGGTAGTAAATAAAGAATATTTTAGAATTAAAATAGTCCTTTACATAAAAATTTCTTCATAACATAAAATTATTTAAGAAAACTTAATCAATTCGAAATGCTTTTTTTTTCGCAAGTTAATGGTCTTGTCTTTAGATATAAAACGTGTAAAAAATAATTTTACTTAATATACCACTTTTAAACTTACTTAATAAGAGTTTTTGAAGGAGCTTGGCATTTTTGAATATTCCTATTCATATTCTATGCGAATGAGGTTTTAATTACTACATTATTTAAATAACTTTTTAAACGCCTATTTTTATATCTATCTTTAATATATTTAAAAAAAATAATAATTGCAAAACTGACGGCATAGCTGTCAGATAAGGAAAATGTTAAAATGGAATTAAATTTTATTTATAATAAATTATTTATTATCGAAAACCAAAGGCACTCTTTTATATTACTATTTCTCAGCAGCACTTAAATTTTCATTGAAATTTGATCTTGCAGCTCCAGCAAGATTTTATGATTGTGTCCCCTAGTGGCAATAAATCGAATCAAACGTATGATTTGTCTCCTGCATGGAGACCAAAACTTCTTCCAGATGTTGTCAATAAAACAACACTTCTTCTCATTATTATTGTTTATAATAGGAATTCTTTTTTGAATGCTTACAAATAGTAATTGTTTATAAAAATAGTAATTGTTAAACTGCATTTTGATTTATGTAATTATCTGATTTAGATTTCAATCTGACGAGTTGTATAGATATTCTTGAAATAGTATCATGCGATTTTTTTTTTTTGAAATTTATAATAAATACAACCTTCTATAGACCGCAGAAGTGAACTATTCTAAAGACAAACAAAAACTGATATTCAGATTCAAAATTTGTATCAATTAATACGGAAATAACTGAAAGAATAGTGGTTGTAGTGCTAATATAGTGTAGTAAACTTATTTTTTTAAGTTTTTTTTTTTTTTTTGAAAATTATCCACTATTTAAAAAATGGAAATCAAAGATACACAGTAATAAAGGATTTGCACCCTGATGCTCCAAGTGCATGCAAAGGTTAAGGATACAATTTTACCATGGAGGGTGAAACAGGCTGAGGACGCCTAATAAGGCAGAAACGGCCGTCTCAGTTTCCCGTCTGTGACAGGTCAGGGTGCAAATCCTTTATTACTGTGCATCTTTGATTTAAGTTTTTAAATTAATACAGGCACGTTAAACTTCATTTATATTTATCCACTATTTCTTTACCGTGCAAATTAAGATTGAGATGTATAGTGTCACTCCGGTACATTTGCCCTTTACTAAAATAATAATAGTTTATTGCCTATAAAGAAAAAATATTTACAACAATATATATTGATTACAGTTTTGACATCCCAGTTGTCTTAAGGGTGATCCCGTCGAGTAGACAAAAGGGTGTCGTAAAAAATATATAATTTATTACATGAAACGTATAAAACACAATAACCAAACATCTTTTCACAAATTTAAATCATTGAAATAACAATTTGAGTTTCATCAATACCTCATAGAAAATGTTGATGGAGTTTGTAACTCCAGTAATGGTTTCCAAAATAAGACGCCCGGTTACGTAACCTTAATAAATTACTTTAAATACATTAATATGTCAACACCAATGCATCATTAGACAAAGAAATGATTCATGTTTATTATTCATAATTTTCAAATGATTTATTTAAAATATTTAAGAAGCTATTTATCGATAAAAATGTACAAATGGAATGCCTCACACCTCTACGGAATGACTGAAAAATGGATTAAAACGAGGGAAAATAAAACTAAACGATCGCTTTTCAGTTTATTAGGACGAAAATAAGTTTTTCCACATTTTCTACTGAATAGAATGAAAGCGAATGGTCGGACATTAATATTATGCCAATGACGTTGATCAAAAAAAAAAAAAAAAATTCTTTTTAATAAAACAAAAGCCTTGCTTGTCTGGAAAGAAATGGAAAACACTGAATGAAAGTTCAAAAACTTCAATACCAGTTCAATTTCGTAAAAATAAGGGAATATCCAAAGTATTTTTTTTCCTTCAGATCGGGACAAATTATATTCTGCCAAAACTGTCACATGAAACTTCATGTAGTTTTAGAAAGGTACTGAAAAAACCAATCCTGTGAAGAGCTCCCATCTGTAAGTAAAAATGAAAACAAAAACGCTTGGGTCTCACAGACCCATCGCGACCACTGCCGGGTTAATAAAATGATGGAATCGTCAGGGAAAATCAAGAAAAGTTCGATTATTACTTGTTTAACTTTTTTTTAATTCCCAAACATGTTTTAAATAATAATTAAAAGGAATTGACTTCCGGATTATCCTTAAAAAAAAAGAAAAAAAAAAGCTAAACAATGAAATGGAATTATAATAATAAAATCCTTGTTAGTTTCTGAACTGTTTTTCCTCAATCAAACATTGAGTAATCAAAGATAAGTTCAAAGATTATTATCAAAAAAAAACAACCTAGTAAAAGGAACAGATTCCTCTTGAGATGTGGATAGCATTATTTCCTGCTACGGTATTCAAACGAAAATCAGAAAATGAAATGCAAAGAGATAAATAAACAGAAAAAAAAAGTCAATCTAAGGCCCAGAATCAGTCAAGCGAACAAGAATGTTTACAATTGGTTTCAGTTCAGTTTTCCACCAATTAAATGGTAATAACATCTTCGTTTTGACGACTCATTGGCAAAGCGTAGACCCTGAAGCCAAAGGAAGACTTGGATCATTTGCAGCTATTCAAACGGTTTTTCATTAATAATGAAGTAATTTTTATTGTAACATTAAATTAAATAAATACATGTAATTAACTCTACATTCAGAAACTTTTCTCGAATAGTCTAATGATTGCAAAGTGAGAAAATAAATCCATTCTCAAAAAAACAGAAACTTTTATTTCCAAAATTATAGATTCTTTTTTTTTTTAAACTTTTTACTAATATTATCGGTTTTATTCTTTTTTTTTTTTATTTTTTTTCTAAATTAAGAAAAAAATTACTTGCTTTTAACTTGAGTAAAATTCCTTTTTTTTTCTTTTTTTTTTCGTATAATTGCTGAATTCTTCCACCAATGTTAAGTTTAGGAGTTGCATTAAAAGAATTTCTCCTAAACCTTCAGTCATATTAATTATTAAAACAATAATAATACGTTTTCTTAGGTGAATGATCTCATACTGCTGAAGAAGGTCTTTTCCCAATTCCATTATTAACATAGCCTGTCTTATTCAATATTGTTCATTATTATTGTTTAGTTTTTGTTTTTATAATTTTTATCAAATTACACAAAGTGGTAAAATAAAAATCCTAAATTGGAGTTAAGTCAGTAACATAGACACGATCTGAAAATGGGGAGGAAGTGACTCTAAAAAGAAAGAAATAAGAGTGTTTCATATTTGTCTAACATATTTGAGATGGAAAGAAAGAAGTTCATTGAAGAAAGAAATAGATGATTACATTTTTATTCTAACTTATTTTCTAGCACAGACAATAGCGAGAAGTGACAATTTTAAGAAGGACATGCAATAAATAAAAAATATTCTTTTATATAAGAAAATTCCTTCCCCTTGGCTTATCAAACTTTAAATTCTCATTTCAACGCTTTTTCTTTAGGTCTTTATAAACTGACAGAGAAATTGTTAAATGGTAATTTGTTTGTCAAATGCCAACTTGCCCGAATAACTGCTCTCTTTAAAATATGCTCTATTTTGGGAATTGGACATCAACGACATGATGGTGACAAAAGAACATACCAGTCGAATTGAAGAAGAAACCGATTAATTCGATAGCTACTCCTTCTAATTCTTTAATATTAAATAAACAACTACATCTGACAAAAACATTCTTCATTGACTAAATACTTTAGGCATTTCGTTAATTTCATTTTACAAATGCAAAGTCGGAAAATAAAATTCAACGATTTCTATTGTAACCAATTAAACACATATGTGATGCATTCAAAAGCATTATTTCATATTTAATCATAAAAAAAATGTTCAATTTTAAGGTTTTTGGTAGCAATAAATTTTAATGTTGTGAATTCATTTCTAAGGAATTTTATGTAAATATCTGGCTTGATCACGAAAAGGAGCATGAATTTCACTGAGACTTAGCAATTTTTTGGCCAACAAACTGAATAGAATGGAGGCAATGAAAAAGATTTTGAACCTTTGCCTTGGACTTGTCTCGTCTCTGAAGACTAGGAAACAAAAATCAATGAATAAAATTAAAACTTTTGTTTCAAGGAAAATAGTTAACGTCATTGAGTGATTAGAGTATAAAGTAATTAAGTAGTGTATAAAGTAAGCTTAATAAAACTTGTTAAAAAGCTTAATAAAACTTTCCACTGAGTTATAATTCTTCGGAGTTAAACTTTGTATGCAAATCACAAGGACTACAGAACCATCAGTGAATGTCTTCACTATATATGTTAAATCGGCATTCATTAAGATGGCGGCAGAAGGCTTTCAATTAAAATACTTGCTGAAATTTAATTTGCCAAAAATAAAATTAATTACAGAATAACAAATTTTTAGTCATTCAATTTTATAAGTAGACTCTTTAGTTTATATTCACTATCTTTTGTTGTCGGTTCTGTTTGTCTAGCCAGGATTTTGGATGGGTTGTGATAGCGGTTCAACTAAGATAAACAACAGCATTCTTCTTCATTATCTAATTCATAACAGTGTCACAAGGCTGATTAACACAATAACAATCTTAGCTTCTGATTTCTGATGTTTACTATAAATTACAATAAATAAAAAATTCTACCATTAAGAATTAAGGAATTTCACAAAATAAACCAACTTCATATATTTTGTTATACTATTGTAAACTATCGTTTTGTAAAACAGAGCTATCGGAAAAGTCTAAAGTTGAGATTTTCCCTTTTCCCATTTTTGTTTTTTATTGTTTTTCTTCGGCAACAAACAAACGAAGTGATTTGCAGGAAACTTTTTTAAGACAAAAGAACAACAAGATTAATTGATACTATGGAAGGTTTTTGCAAGAACCTATGTCCCTACATCTCCTGCCCCGATAGTTAGCTTTTTTAAAGATATAAAACAAAGAAACACCGAAGTACTTCAAGAAATATTTTTTTTCTTAACAAAAATTCTATCGTTTGTTATCCGAATTTAAACTAATAAGTTAAAAAATAAATATCCTACATCTGAAAGAAAGAAGAAATTTATTATGAAAAAAATTATAAAATGAAACATTTTTTTAAGTTTGTACAAATGAAACGGAACTATATATAATCCACATTTGAGATGTGACGTGTTAAATTAAAAAGAAAGAAAGAAAGAAAGAAGCTAAAATATTAGAAACCATTTAATAAAGGTTAATATCAAAATACAGGCTTTCGGGATCTAACATCTAAAGACTAAATAACAATAGACCTACATTTCTTCTTAAAGCAAGATGAAATATACCTTTTGTTAAGAGACAGACGAAAAAAATAAAGTAAAAAATAAGCCTCTTATGTTATATAATATTAATCTGTCTTAATCTATAAGCCTACTCAATCTTCTGTAAAAGCGTCTCAGACTTTAGAGGTAGATTTGAAATAGGGACAGTCTCTCGTAAATCAAGATTTGTCTCCTAGTAACTATAGGTAAATCTCTTTTCGTTGACATCAAAGCGAACGTGATGGAATTGAGGATAGATCGGAGCTGTCCAGTGTAGCTATTACAACATCTTTTGCAAATGGAAATTCTATTAACCTACTTTCTACAGAAACTGAAAATAATAAATAATAAAAGAAATAATAATAATAAAAAAAGACTAAATTAAGAGATTTGAATTTAATTGGGTTTAAAACTTCAAAACCACGGAGAAAGAAGCGAATGGAGGAAAACTCAAAACGGAATTACGAAAATCTTAGAATATTTTATTCTGCATTAAAGTTTCCATTAGATTATTAACTATCACAAATGACCAATTCCTAACACCAATTAACAAATAATATTATGGTCATAATTTTTAATAGGCTCTTAAACTTTAAAAATTTTAAAAACTCGAAAATTTAAAATGTAGGGAGATCTTAATTTTTTTTTTTTTTTCAAGATACTGAAATTTTTCTTTTTATTGTTGATTTAAATAGTCAATATTTAATGATGATTGGTAAAAGAAAATTTAAAGAATATTTGTTACACCACTATAACAAAATATTTTTCTTTTTTTTTTTATTTCTTAGTTATTTTAAATTACATTTCAGTCCCGTTAAGAATTTAAATTCCTATCAACAGGTGCTGTATTTATTTTAATACATAATAATTATATTAGAAAAATTACATTTAAATGAATTTTATAAAAATTACAAAATCAACTTATCCTCAAAAAATTTGAAACAAAAATATCAACGAAAAACAATTTAGCACAACATATAATTAACAAATTATTAATTAATATTATCTAATATCCAACTTTTTACATTATTTTATACAATGGAAATAATAGTAATAATATGAAATGACATTTTCAGTTCTTTCTCCTTCTCACATCTTTTAAATGTAAATATATTTAATAGCATTTTTCGTCATACTAAATTACATAATGCTGTACGGACGTAATTTATTTATTCACGTATATTTATTTACATGGAAAGTAATTTTCTACTGTATGAGGTTGTTCTTGATTGCGATGAGGCAACATTTTCGATAATTCAACAACTGAAAAATCTAAATTGGAATTAGAAAACTTTTATTGTTCGTAAATTAAAGAAATTACGAGATTCGTGCTTGTGGAGAAGAAAACTAATTTTCAAATTCTCAGCAAAATAACTTAACAAACACGAAGTCAGCAGCATTCCACAATTCAGCGAAAATGGGGGGAAGAAGCAAAATGTAACCAAATGAGTTAATGCTTTTCATGTTCTAAATTCAAATTCATTATCACTGCAAGCTTAGTGGTAATAGTTGCACTAATTAGATTCATTATCATGCCAACGTTAATGACCCAATTGCGCCCATGAGGCAGGGAAAAGCCGCTGATGGCACTTAAGACAAGATAATGTGTTAATTGGACTACAGACTTTTACGGAACGAGTAATTTCCCTTACAAGAGAAGCCATTTAGTCCTACCACGGATATAACGGAACATAATGAGAAAAAAGAGGTTGATGGAAGACAGAATCCAGTTGGTAATTACAATGAAACAAACAAAAGAAAGGATTACGCATAGAAGCTACTAGTGTCAAAAGTGCAGGTTGCAATTCCGAAAAAATTACTTGAAAAATAGCCTTTTAACTGCATCATAATATGATACAATCTCACTTAATAAAAATGTCAACTAAATAAAAGAATTCACGCTAAAACAGAAGAATAAAAAATACATCACTCTTACATACAATAGTCATCATTGCAACTATAAAAACGAAGTAACGGCATACATTAATGGCATTTTATTATTATGATGATTAATTAGGAAAATAAATGAACAAAATAGCTCAGTGAACTTTGTTTATTTATGTGTGTTTCTATTTCCATGTTGTATAATATTGTAATGGCGCACGTTAAACTAGCGGGTTTCTTATTAACTCTTTATGTATTAAATATCTAGAACTTGGCTTTTTTAGGTTTTTATATGAATTTCATAATTTAACGTGTAAAATCATTCGATTAAAAATTCATTGAAAAGATCACATATATAGTAGAAGAACGATTCACTTTTACGACCCTTATTAATTCGGATCGAGCACTTCCGACTCGTGGCGCATCACTGTTGCAACTTATCTGTCGGCGCTACTAGATCTTTGCTGTGTTTCTTCTTTTCCTATTTTATTTCAGTTCTTTTAAGTTGACTGTGATTTTTTCAATCATGACTTCCATCAAGAAGACAGATTGTCCTCTTTTGCAAAAAAGGAAGTGAAAAGGAAGAATGTAATTTAGACATTACAATCTTAGTGATCAGGAAAATGGAAGCTGGCGAGAAACGTGCTAATGTTTATAGTTCCCTGGGCTTGGCACTGGTACTATAACAGCAATATTACGGCGAATAAAACAATCGACACAGAAAACTTCAAAAATTGTGAACATCAAATTACACTAGAAACTTTAACATAGAAAAGGTGGTACAATTACTAACAGAATAAATCAAAAAAGAACTCCTCTCACTCAGGGTGCTATTGCTATAAAGGCTAGGAGTCTTTTTGATGAAATTCAGCAAAAAAAAAAAAAGGTAGTATTGAGATATTTACTGCTAGCAAAGGATGGTTTGCGAGGTTCACACAAGTACTGCATAAAAATTAGTGGAGAGATTGCCGAACATACGCGTTCACAGCCGAATTCAAGAATTCTACAAGAAAACAAGAAATAATTAAAACGGTACTTTTTTTGATGCCGTCTGAACCACGACTGGGTCTTCAGCAAAATAAAAAGTGATATGATTGATGTTTTTTTCAATTATCTAAGTACATAATAATTCATTAAATTAAAATTGTACTGAATGTCAAAATGTAAAGAAATGTTATAAATTATAAAATTATTCGACTAATTTTGTTTGGCCCTATCTCAATCTAAACAATTTCAATAGCAATCGTTTACTAGGGTTCGATTTTACAAACAAACATTTGCTTACGTAACCCTGTCGTAAAACGAGAATCCTACTGTATTTTACGAAATTCCATTGTTGCATCGACCATGCAACAATAATTCTGTTGCCAGGCAACACACATGCGAATTGTTATGAAATTCAATTGTTGGTGGACGTACACAGAAACATATAAACACAAGGTTTTTTAATAATAAAGATCTTTATCTTTAAAAAGATTGTGTTTGTGTGTATGTCTGCGTACGTCCACCAACAATTGAATTTCGTAACAATTCGCAAACGCGTTGCCTGCAACAAGAGTATTGTTACATGGTCGACGCTATCCACAACAATGGAATTTAACATGCGGGTTGCCAGGCAACAAATTTTCGACTGCTACAAATGGATTTACAATATTCAACGCATGTATTTTTTAGAATTTAAACTTTATTTTTCGTTATAGTTTGAAGTTTCAAGTTTTAGTATACTTGGTGTATTTTTTTTTTTGTTTTTTTTTTTTTTTTGAATAAATAAATAAAAAATTTTCCGTTACATGAAGCGACGGGCAGTCCTCTTATGCTTCTAATTCTTTTTCGCTTCAGGGCGCACTTTCGTATTTGCAGAAGTACCGCGACACATCAAACCTTTCTAAAAATCTCAAGATACATCAACTTTTCACTGCTTTTATTGCTATAGTAGAATCAGTTAAAACCACTTATGATTATAAATGAAAATAATAGTCTATTTAAATATTTAAAGATATCATGAAAAACTTTTAAGCTAATGTGAATATGAATAAATATTTTATTAATTTTATTTGTTAGATCGAATCAGAATGTAGTTCATATTTCAGTTTGTACAGGTTATTAGATGTCCAAATTTAGTCTAGATTAGAGTATAAAAGATTACAGTAAAAAGTGTGAAACTAAATTTTGAGCAGAGATACACTCAGGGCACATTCAAGGGCATTCCTAAAGCAGACCACTGTGGTGCGGAACATCGGTTAAGAAGCTCTATCTAAGGAGACCGTCACATGATTTCAATGACACCCACAAGAACAGCTTCATTGAGATGGATCAAAATCCAAACGATGTTGTTTAGATTTTTACAGCAAAATAGAATTAGCGCGAAATTTTGAACCATTCACTATCAAAGTGATTTAATCTTCAACGATTTTCATTATTTTTTTTTTTTGACTTGAAGGATTCTGTTCAGAATATTATTACACCTGTGATGACGAAGACAGAGGGTGTATTAAATTACGTCTTACGCAAAGGAACACTGCATTCTATTCGTCCGAGATGGATAAAGTTATCAAAAGCGTTAATAAATACCATGATTTCCAAGCAGACCATGCTAGTCCGTCTCGGATGGTTAACAATGACGTTAAGCTACGTTGTCTATCTGATTAATAATATGAATCTGATTAATAATGATTATTATCATTACTTAAGAGATAAAGAAAGCATCGATGTCAAATGATACTTTGATCGTTGCGCTATCACTTGCTCTAGACATTCTTGCCTTGTTTATATTTATTCGATTTTTTTCTATTCTATTAATTTTCTGTTTATGAATTCCAAGTTTCCGATATTAATTATTTATTAGTCGTCTTCCACAGAATTAAAAAGAAAAGGAACCACGTTTGTAAGTTTCACTTGATATTCCTTGTTAATTATTACAAGATGCAAATCGATACATGACATCATTATCTGTGTGTGTGTGTGTGATATTTCCGAAACAATTAATTATTTCTTATCATTTCCCACAAGGATTCAAAGTCACGACATTTCATACACAAACACTGAACACTACATTATGTCTTTCTTAAGTTAATAACCTGCGAGTTTTTGAATGTTTGGTTTTCCTGTTTAATAAAACTTACATTGATGAACAAATAATCAACAAATTAAAATAAAATATATATTAAAAAAATAGTTTTTACTTTTTCAAATTTGCGGAATATTTGGGGGGGGGGGCAACAACTTAGCTGTAATTTCTACTATTTCTAAGAAGGTTTTCTCACCTTTTGACAAGATATCTTATGAACCATAAGTTGTTTCCAAGTTTTTTTTCAAATGCGATTTCTCGGTACTCACCTACAAATAAAAAAAAAAAAAAAAAAAAAAAATGAGAATCGAAATTACAAGCATTTTTTTGTGAAATTGTCACTGAAAAAACAAAAAACATAAAAACATAATTCAAAATAAGTAGATATGAAACTAAATGACATTTAAGGAATTTCGTTTGAAATTCCAATAAACCAGATCTCTCGAACCTCCTCTAATTTTATATCTTTATGTACCCAATATATCATCCAATAAAATTAAAAAAATAATAATTTAAAACACCATGCAATCATCAAATTACAAAGAACGTATTGTTAATTTAATGAGACGTCATTAAATATTTTTTGGTGAGAACTTTCACAAATTCGAAGGAATTTACGAACGACAAGATCTGAAATGCTACAATAAAGAAAAAGGATATATACAATTGACATCTATTCATCTACAATAGGGTTAGACTGATACAACTCACGACTCTTCAGCCGCAAATGATTTTTTATGGAATGATTTGCGGCTCCCGAAAGCGCGTTCCTGAAATGGTTCGATGAACTTCTTTTTATTGGTTGATCAAAGGGAGTCTCTGCAGATCTTGGTAGTTTCGAAATTGAAATTTTAGCTCTTTTTGAGGAAAAAGATTTATCGTCCTTTGCCTACAATATTTGATAAACGATCTTGTTTGAACAAAGGCTTATCTTTACTTATTGAAAACAAACAAATAAACGAACAATTGATATGATTTTCTGATAAAAAATTAGAATAAAAAATAATCCATTTTCCCTGCAGCTTGTCTCTTTAAAAGGAAAACTTTGCTTCTAGTTTCTGCAACTGATGTCGAATAAATTAGCATTCATTTCCGTTAATAAACATGTGTCATTAATTAATTGTAAGTTTCTCACTGAGAAGTTCCGTCTTCTTCGTCCAATTAAAAATGTAAGAAAGTTTTCGTAAATAAAATTACAGTTTTATAAAACTGCAGTGAACTGTTGTATTGAGTCATAATCTAAAAGTCATTAAAACCTGATAGACTTTTGAACTGTTTGATTGATTCGCAAAAGAACTGTGAGGGAGAAATAATTCCAATTGATTGGGATCTTTTTCTGGAAACCAAATGTGAAGACAAGAATTTCGGCTTCTACTCCAAAGGCCCTTGTTAGCGAGAAAATAATTATTGAGTATTTTCTTAAAGTGTACATTATTTAAGAGCTTTTGATTGAACAAATCCTCTTTATAATCCAAATCTCTTTAAATAATGTAGCTTCAATATTACACAATTGAAATTTCTTTCTCTTTCTTTTTTATTGAAGACGATAGAATCTTTATTTTTTTATTCATTGTTTAATTGTACAGGGTGGAAATAAGGAAATAATTATTGTGATTAAACAATAATTTGTAATAATTTATAAATAATGCTTGCATAAATACAAATTATATCCAACGTTTTTCAATAAGCATTCTAAACATTTCTCAACTAATCAAAATTATGGAACTACCAATTGCTTTGTTTGAATCTTTCTTTGAGAACTTTCTTATGTCAAAAGAAAGAAGTTCTTGTTGCAGGTTGATTCATGGCGGGAGAAACGAATGGATGGATGTATGATGGAAAATATACGAACAAATACCAAAATGAATATGAAAAAAATTCCATCAAAATATATTTCTTCAGTCAACTATGTGACATCTATTTCTCTAAACAAATGAAGCAGATTAATGAGCAGTACCGGAATTAGACTTACTTTGTTAAGAGCACAGACAAGAGTAGGCATGATATGCTGCAGAATTGGATGAAGAAATTGGACAAGACATGAGTTTTTCAACCAATCTAAGAAATCAAAAATTGTCATTCTTTGCGTTTTGCTTGATATAACAGAAATCTATGATTTGCTTCTTTCTGTGATACTTATCATCCTACGTTGTGCATCTGTGTAAGATCAGAGGCGGTATAAATATAATAAATATACTTAAAAATAAAATATGTGTTACAATGAAAACATATTGAAGTACATTGGATGTAGCTGATGCATTTGTAAAGTTGTGCAAGCATTTGTTTATGTTGATCGGAATAAGTTTTCTTTATTTTAAATGATTCAGTCTTGAAAATAAACAAATAAATAAAAGATTCCATCTTCTAAATTTAAAAAGAAAATTCGAAAATGCACTTCACTTTTTACAACAAAAAACTGATCTGAAATAGGAGTTCACGGTGATTTTAATCGATTTTTGATAGCAAAGATTCTTTTGTGTTATTTTCTCGCAAACAAGAACCTCGGACAGACGAGACACTTGTCTTCTTATTTGGTTAGTAAATTTACCAGAAAAATTCGTTATTAATTCGTTAACATCGATTGACGAGGTCTCCTTGTTAATACCGTTGCAAAGCTCTACCTACAATTTATTTTATGTTTGAAGTTTTATTGTGGAATCGTAAAAGAATCTAAAACCAAAATATGTTAATTTGAGAATAAAAAAAAGTTTATCTTAATGTAAGGTCCTTGTAAAGATAATCAAAATGTGTTTACACACGATAAAAGAGAAAAGCAGGAGGAGAAAAGGGTTAAAAATTGCCTTTATTTAGACTTCCTCTTTGCAGTAGTGGGGCGTGGTATTTCGTAACTCTTGAGTAAATTCTAAAATTTTCATAAACTTTTGTTTGCACAACATCAATTCCTCTTCTCTCCAAACAGCATTATTTACGTGTAAGTTAAGTATTTTTTTTTTTTTTTTTTGTGAATTTCTAAACTTTTTTTTGTTCCTTGTGATACCAAAAATTTAATTTTTCACATATCTAAAATACTAATAACCAGCACTTTTCTCCCAAAAATTCTTGAAGGTTACATTTCTTTTAATAAATTCCGATCTCCAGTTTTCTTTAATTAATCTGGTATTGCTCGCGTTAGCAATACACACGTGTTTGAAAATGTCTAAAAACCCGCCATTAGAAAACCTGAAAATTCTCAGAAATGGTAAATTTAAAATAACATCATAAACTTTTTGAAAATATTTTCAAAAAATGTAGGGTCATCTGAATAGAAAAATTCAGATGATTTTTAGCTTTTTTGAATGAAATGAAAAAGAAAACTACTTATGGGATATAATTTGAATTCTGGAAGTAGTTAATTGACTTCCTTCAGGAAGATACTGTTCTTCTGTTGTCTAAATTTTAAGACAATGTCTCAACAATGAAACGGATCTTAATAAATACAGACAACCACTCAAAGAGAATAAAGAAAACCATTGCCGCCATTTATTTTTTTCTACGCCTACGAATTCATTCAAAAGATCTTCGTCTCCTTTTTGAATTGGCTTGATGCAGGATATGCGAAGCAAAACATTACGTTTCTAATAGCTTTAGCAGGATACATATTGTGGTAATTAGCTCATGGATTTGAAACGAAATTTAATTAAGGCTCTGTGCCGGTCTCTGTTTTCCACCCACATTGCCTTTAACGACCACCTAATTGGCGATTGCCTTTGTGTCCACTGACAGACAAGACAAGACAACACGGCATGGGGCGTCAGCATCAGATAAGCCTAAAAGCGTAAGGATAGCCACATATGGCGACAATAAAAAAAAAAAAGAGCAACTACTTTCAAGTTATTTCCACCAATGGCCGCTCGAAAGTCAGTGTTAGACGCAAAAAAACTTGAACACAGAAAGAAGAAAAAAACAACCAAACAAACAGCATGCTCGAAAAAGACGATATGCAAGCTGACAACTTAATCAGCCGGGAATCAATTAAAATATCCGATTATGGAGTTAAGCAGAGAAGCTAGAACAAGCCCAGAATATGTAAACATAGATAACCTTTTAAGACCCTTTGGATTCTACACTGCCTTTATAACTTTTACAGTCTCCAATAAAAAGATAAAAGTAATAAATCATTCTATTTTTTTTTTTTAAATGCAAATCGTAAACACTATTCTCACGTACTCCATTGTATTTCCTCAGACACTTTTCTTTTAACTTTTGAATATCAAAAGCCACATATCTATTCAAACAAATAAGAAACATCTCCAAATTTATAAATTGCCTCGTTTTATAGTTTAGTTCCTCATGACGATAATGATGCGAATACAGTGAAGTCTCACTTATACGAAACATTCAGTTATACGAAGAATTTCTCATTCCCCGGCGAAACCCCCATAGTCCTATATGTAATTCACTTACACGAAATATTCACTTATACGAATAATTTTTGGTTCCCCCTCATATTCGTATAAGTGAGACTTCACTGTACTCTAATCTCAACAAAATGCTTATGTTGAGGTTTTACGTCTGACTTTGATTTACAAGTAATACGTAGATATGAATAGATAAGACTGATCTATAAGACATGAATATAGTGATTAGTACGAAGAGTTTTGCACTGGTAGAAAGCTAAAAAATTTTCAAATACCTCGAAATCAGTAGTCATTACAAAAAAACACTTCTTGTTTAACTTATCAGCAAAAGATATTTTAATCGAAAAAAATAGTTTATGGAAGAAACAGAAGTTTAAGGGACTTTCCTAAAAATGTTGGTTTTTAATATTCAGCAACATCACCAACACAAAATAAATATAATAAGATATAGTATATTTATTATAAACGCGAATTTTCGAGGAGAATAAAATACGTCTCCACTTTTTCAAGCCTACATAGTGAACAAGTTACGATAAATTAACAATCTAAGGAAGATGACATGCTAAAATAACATAAATGTATCTTTAAAACACATAGATTTAAAACAATCTAACAATAAAGAAATGTAATTAACAATCTAATTCATCGAATTTCACAGTGTTATGACAACGTAAACACACATCATTTATCAAATCATCAGCCAATCGTACTAAATAGTTATTATTAACTTCCACTCCATCATTTTTATTTAAATTTCTATCTTTGGTATTTCTAATATAGATACTTTCAATTATTTTCCTTGTCTTAGAATCTTTTTCAATACACAAAATTTTGATTTCATTATTGATACAATGCGTTTTCTTAACATAAAGTTCCGCTACTTCAGATTTGTTCACCATTTTATTTTTTTATACAATATTCATGTTCAAGAACCCTCTCCCTAATTTTTTTTTTTTTTGCTTTTTTTTAAAAGTCTTAAAATAAAGTATAAAGGAAAAGTCTCTGTATTTGTAAATTATAATTTTTCGACTAATCTTTATGTTTTCCGACGAACTTTTCAATTACATCTTTGCGCACGTAAAATAGACTCTTTTTTAACTTTATGTTTTCCATTTGCTAAAAACTGATTAAAGCTCAAAACTTTAATTAAATTCATTTAACGTTTATTTAAATCAAAGCAAAAAATAAAATAAAAAGAATTAAGGTCTAACTTTAGACCTCAACATTAAAATTTATTTTGTTTGCCGTCAATAACTTTGATATTTCTTTTTAAGCTTTTCTACGTAAAATTATTCACCATCAAATGCAAATATCTCTATATGGAAACTTTCGAATACAAAAAAAAAAAAAAAAAAAAAAGATCATCTCTTGTTCACAAATTTGCCTATTATCCAATCTGCTCAATTTTTTGTTAAGGGAAGTTATTAGGATTTAAGACACAGATAGGCTTATTGATCTCTTGAGTCTAACTTTCCATAAAGTTGCTAGGCCTGCAAGTTGCAACAACAAAAATGCTTAGTTGTATTATCAAAATACAAAATAATTATCAAGTCGCATTTGTTTAATTAACAAGTTTCCTAAGGATTACACGGAAAAATTTGTATTTCCGTGTGGAATTAATCATTGATAGCATCTTCAAATGAATGAAAATTAGTTTTGTTACTTCGATACCACTTCACAGGAATTGTATTTCAAAATCTGATCTAATAAATGAGAACGACACAAAAAAATCCTATTAAGGATAGATATGCAGAACAATGTCCCGTTTTTCAAGCAACTTTAGAACAGATGACCGTTGAACCCCTAGAACAGCTTCAACTAAACAATGGCTGAGATAAAAGAAGGGTTGGTTATAAGATAAGAGAAACGCCAACAACCCCACGCTGTCAAGACAAAACTAAAGAATCATCATCGAAGTCAAAAGCCAACCTCACAAACCCATATTTATCATTAAACAGCAAAGAACTTCATTAAAATCGCATCCACTTATCACGGTCTTTGGTGTTTATCTTTTCATCTATTCCTTCTGGAATTTGCTTGACTTAGCAACCTACACAAATGAAATGGGTGGGAAGTTTTATCCACTATAAAAGTAATTTAAAACAAAAGTTATTATCTAATTTATTTTAGATAAGAAACGAGAGTCAGCCAAAGAAATTTGGGAAAGAAAGAACTTAATAATGAATCATTCTCTTCAGTGAAAGAATTTTTAAGTATTTTTGAATCAGAGACTTAATATTTTGAACTTTCGGAAATTATAAAATCACGCTGAGTGTTACTATTTAATTGCAAAAACCTCTATTATTCGACTGAAGCAAAGAATAGATTTTCTGAGTTTTTAAAATTAATTTCATTAATATTTGAATATCATCTTTTACAATGTGGATCTTTTTTTTAAAAGTATGGAATAGCTTAAAATGTTTTCCACTAGTTTAAGGAGAAATCGTCATTTTCTGACCTCATGAAAATAGAATATTCAAGTAATAAATTCTTCATAAATAAAGCAACATTATAAAATTCTTTAATATTACAATGTAAGGAGAAGAAGTATTAAATGGAAATATTAAAGAATTTTAGAATATTCAAGTGTTTCCTTTTCCTTTTAAATAATTATAGAATAATTAAATCTAATGCTGAGCTCATCTTTCTTTTTGTACATCTACCATACAAAATTATTAATCATATACAAACGGATACCATTAATTAAAATTGCATTTCTATGAGGAATATGCAAAATTTTATGGAGTTACATTCACATTCGATCCATCGACTTGACAAGAATTTCCTTAACTTCATTCTTCTTCGAAGGCGAATGTTAAACTTGGCCAAGTAAGTGACACAGATCAATTCCCGGTGGACGGAAGATTCTGGTGTAGGTTTCCTGCTTATTTCAGAATTCTGAAAACTCAACGCACGACGTTACTTTAAGCATTTTCAGCAGATTGTTAGAAGTACTTTTTTATCTTCCTCTGATATTTTGGCTTTGCTTCTACTTGGCTAATTTTTATGGAAGTCTTTGAGAAGTTTCAATTTGCTACTGAAAGCTTTTCTTCTGATTGAAGTCATCAAGTACAATCCTAATAGTTGAAGGAGTTTTTAATAAGTGACATCTTTCGAACGAGAGATGACAATTTCCATCCAGACTAAACTGAGAAACTGAAAACATCAAATTGAAAACTTTTTTTTTCCCTATTTATCAAATTTAAATTTTATGAAGTATGTTTATCTTTTCACAATATAAAAATATGTACTTCCGAGATTCTGAAATATTTCTTTGAGGTGGCATTTCAGATGGTGGATTTATTTCCTAATTAATTCTGTATCTGCTTCTTCTCTTTAATTAACTTTTAAAGTGACTTAAAGATATAAAAATAAAATTTATTATCCTTTCGTATCCAGCAATGTTTTGTTTACTGCAATTTCAATGCAAATTTATTTACTTTTGCTAAACAAACGGTATCTTGGAAAAACAAAGTGAATTCGACATGTTTTTAAATGAAAATTATAAGATACGTTATTTCATTAAGAAGTTAATATCATTACATTTCAAACTTCGTCGTTAGAAATTAATGAAAACTTACCCAGAATAACCTATGGATTAAAGAACTAAATTTTCAAATTGTACAAATCACATATTCAGACATCATCAGTTTAACCATGCGATTTTTGGATAAGGCTTCAACAACATTAAAATAACATTAGAAATTAATAAACTACAAAGGAGGATGAGGACAGTAAAAAAAAAAAAAAAGATTTAACGTAAAAACATTAAAAAAGCTTAAGCAATTTGTTTAATATAAAAATTGTTTACAAAGATAAACTTAATAAGAAGGTGATGCAACACAAAGTGAGACTAACTCTTGCAGAGTTTAATTAACTTTTTTGTTTAATAATTGTCAGTAATAAAATCGTAGTTAATAAGTACCAATTGAAAGTCCTCTATTGAATAAGTTATTAAAAAAAATAGATGGAAGGAGATATTTTAGTTATCAATGTTTAATAATCGTGAATCCAATAACTAAAGCGTCAAATGATTACTATTTCTTATTTAAACCAATCATCGTTCCTGAAAGGAAGCGTTTAGAAGGAGTGAACCAATCATTGTCTTCCACACAAAAGACGCCTATAAAGACGCTGGCCGTGATTAATTTGCTTGCTCTCCACTAGAGGTCATCCTCTTAATTAAACTTGACCATGTATGATCAGGAGGGGAAAGCCTTAATTAGTATCTCCCCTTCGCTACCGATCGAAAGGACGCCCCCATCAGACACCATTCTCATCCCAACCACCCATCTTTACTATCATTCCAAGAAAGAATCAGCAGAATTCCTAGGAAGAAAAAAAAAATAAACAGGAACTTGCTACAGTTACGCCACTTACTTCAGAAAGAAAGGATTTAAATCGAATTTTTTAAGCATAAAACAAATAAATCAGAATTAGATTATTTATAATTTTGTAGATCTAATTTTGTTAAAGATTTGTTGGTGCTTCTTCACAATTCGCCTATTAAATCATTGTTTATGATAATACAATATTTCTCTTAAAAAGATGTGCTATATGTTCATTTTTTTCTTCTGTCACACATATTTCATCTTATTTCTATTGAATCTGCATCTTAGAAACAAAATGTACTTAAAAAAAAAATGTCCATCTCCAAGAAAGAGCCCATGAACACATTTCCTTTTTTCATACTTCTTCTGTTGGGTTGTCCAATGCTGAGTCAGATGTTTCTCCAAACATTTAGCAAAAAAAAAGTCCATATTCAAAGAGTAAACGAAGGCAATTTTTGTGTGTTGAAATTCTAATTATGCAGTGAAAAATGATGTCTGAGAACAGTAAAGCAAGACTTTTTTAAAGACAACAATTTCTGGAAGGGAAAAAGGAAGTAACTTCACTCCGATTATTAGGTATCTAATCCTTTATTTCATTTTACTTTTTCTTCTTTGAATACTGAGATAGTGAGAATATGGTATCATTTCTTAACAAGAAAATTATTTGTTACTTGTTTAAAAAAATGAATACTTTCAGATTCTAACTGGAGACGATTCTACATCATTCCCTTCATTTTATCTTCTTGAACAAAAAGGAAAAAACAAAAACAAATTTAGTGGTTCATACAATCAATGCAAATCTTCGATTATAAAATCTTAGAACGTTAGATTCTATTAGAATGTATGTATAATATTAGAATGTATAACGCTCTTCACTATAACTCACACGTAGATGTGTAAATGCTTAATTTTGGGTTTGTCTCTTTATATCTTCACTTAATTAAAGGTAAGTCGCGTTGTATAAATAATCCATGGATTCAACGCAGCTGTTCAATGAGTGTGTTTGTCCTTTCTTCTATCTTGTCGTTTAATCTGACCCCCGGGTCCATAACAAATCAGTCAAGGGGAGAGACTCTAAATAAACACAAGAACAGAATAACTCGAGGGCATTTTTTTTTCCTTTCGTTTTTGCATTTACCCCTCAAGACAGTGTTTATCGTACGATCATCACTACATACTCAGGATAATTATGGTAATTTATGAAATGGGGTGGGTGGGTAGACAGGATCTTCGTAGCACTCAATATTTGTCAAGGTGTTCACAGTTACAAGAATGTGTAGTCTCACAAAATTTCTTACTGATGAAGAACGATTAGCGATGGATAAAAATTGTATAAAAAAACATAAGTTATCAACTTCTAAAGAAGTGGAAACCATTTTTAGTCAAGTCTTTAGTCTGTTGTACATTTTCGCAAGTGAATTTTGTACCGTAACTGTGAGGAACAATTTATTAAGTTGTGAATAAACAGCCTCATTAAATCAGAAATAAATTAAACAGTGAACAATATTTATGGCTCTGACTCGTCATCGACGTTCCACTGAATGTCCTTTAATACAAAATCCTTAATCAACCTGAACTGTAACCATTCACCTGCGGATAAGAGTTGAAAACTTTATACCAATGCATAACCAAATAAAATACAGTTAAATATCTATTGTAATCACTTAAAAAATACCTATTCACATCACATCATTTTTATGATGAAAAAGGAAACAATGTATATGTAGCACAGACCTCCCTGCTTATAAATTAAAAATTCATTTAATTATTTAATTGATATAATTAATTTTTAATTTGAGAATTCTTTGAAATTTGATTTCAAAAGTTTTGAAATTAGATGATTTAATTTTAAAATTTGCTAAACATTCAGAGACTTTTTGTTTTAATGAACAAGATATAGATTTTTACAATTGTACATTTTCAAATCTCAAATTCTAAATACTAAAGACGACCATTGAGGATAGATAGCTGTTAAAGAGCAGTGTTGTCAAACGCTTCGAGGTCTGAAATCGGTAACTTACGAAAGGGATGAAGAAAATTTCTTCGTTCAAAATTCCTATAAAGACAAAACCAGAGATTTTCATACCATTATTTTTTGTGTTGAAATGAGGAAGAGGAAAAAAGTGAGCTAGAAAGAGCAAAGTCTGGAGGAATTTAAGAGACGATATAAAAATATATTAGAAAAGAACAATCACTAACCATTCCAGACATGGCATAAGAATGGTGTATGTGAGGAGGAGGATTTATCCTGAACATTTCAGAAATTAAGTATTATAAGAAAATTTACATAGTCCATGCAGAGTCTCATTATCGTAGGCTATAAATATGGACGAATTGTATGTGCTGAAACTAAACTAAAATTCCTTATTGACGCCTTTGGCGATTATACGAACAGATGAGAGGTCATTTTTCAAGCCTTCGTGAGGTTAGAACATATGGTGCTACAGCAAATGATGAGGTAAAAGCACGCATTCACAGTATACGTACGTTGATATAATCTAGGAAGCCCACACACACAAATAATATCTAAATAGACTCGATTTAGATGTCCGAACATCACTGCATTCAGTTCGGGCCATTGCTTAAAGGCTAGCTCAAGCGTTGTTACATTAGATGAACATCATCAGGGCGGCAAGGAATGGACATCCACAGAATAAGGTCAGATCTCCTTGAGAGCATAATCGTCGTATTTGTAGACGGAGACAACACGGTATGTTGTAGTTAAAAGATTCTTATTTTACACGCGCAACAGTATAACAATACGTAAAACAAAAACCTGAGCAGCATTAGCAGACGATTATTTCAAAAGTAAGGATTTACGCCTCATGATGTTGTGTAGAGAGAGAGAGTGAAAGTCGAAAGCCCGCATATTTGAAGTAATAGCTACCATAGCTATTGGTCTTATATTTCTTCAATTTTTTATCTAGCTATCTATGTAAATCTATACAAATCTTTCTATGACCAAACGATTCTATTTTAATATCGAACCAAACTCACCAACCTCAACCTTGAAGAAGAAGATATCTACTGAATTCAAGACATCTTTAGATGTTCTATAAGTTAGGAGTTCATCCGATTTCGATTAGCACTCAACTTAATTTTAACAGCAGATCTAAGGAACAATCCATATTATTAAAAAAAAACGTCGTGTGTGTTGCGTATGTCCCCAGCAATTGAACTGACAACAATTGAAGTTCATGCAAGAATTGTTGCTTGGTCAACTCAGATTTCCGACTGGTACAAATGGATTTCAATATTGTATTGCATGTAGTTTTTAGAATTTCAACTTTAATTTATTTTTAGTTTTAGTCTTAAGTTTTCATCAATTTTTGTTTTTGAATAAGTAAAATATTGTTTTCCGTTACATACGCGTGGCTTCCGGAGCGAAGCGATGCGACGAGCAGTCATCTAGTGTATTCTGTATTTTCCAACCTTTCTTCAAATCTACCCATATCTTACGACTGTTCTTATTCAGCAATCGTAATTTAAACTCGGCATTATCTTGATGAGGGTCTGAATGCTGCTATCAATGATGATGGCTTGTGACGTGATATTCACGATCTTTACTACAAAACAAACTTGTATCCATTACGTCGTCAGATATTTTAATTTCTACTTATATTTTGTATTATGTAAATTCTTTGCTTAGCAAAATTGTTCTTATTGGGAAAATAAGGTAAGAATGCATTGAGCTTTCTTTTTATAGCCCTAGAAAAGTGAGGCTTACAGCAGCACTTAGTTTATGTTGTATGTGTGTAAGCTCCCGAATTACTTTTAAACCGCTAGATGAATCGTCTTGAAACTTGGTATGTATATTTAAGGATTAGAGATGAACTACCTTTTACATTTAAAATCTTTTTCCAAGTGGGTCCTTGTAGAGAAATTAGCGCGAGAAAGTGACAAGAATTCCCATAGAAATTTTAGGAAATTCGCGGTGTCTCCAACTCATGGCCAGCGAAGGTCTTTTGAGCTATTCTTAATGCACTTGCAACTTCCATATTTAACGACTAGTCCTTTATTCTAGCTCAAAGAATCATGTTTTGTTTCTTCAAGAGATCAAAAAACATTATCTGAAATTTGATCACAAACCGAAAGAAACGTCATAAAAAATATTTTACTCATTTTTAGAGAAAGATATTACATTTTACTAATTTTGTTTCGTTTTGAGAGATAAACGATGAATCTATGGCCTTCCAGTAACATCAAGATGCGATCGGTGGCCTTTTATATTGGCCCATCGACTTTGAGATTGCTCTACGAGTTTTGCCCGCTAATATTTCACGGCCTACAATTTAGACCACGAAATTACTAACAGCCATAGAGAAAAAAAAAAGAGAAAGGTAAGATGAAGGAGACAAACGTAGCCTGCTCGGAATTCGAACCAGATTCAGGTACATATATCAGCCAACTTCCAATTTACTTTTGATAAGATCAAAGGTAAACAGACGCTGTGGTTAGACTAAACTCCTAAAACAATTTGGACTTTTCTAGGATATTGTTCCTAATCGTGATAAGATGGTTTCTGATTTTCACATTCTCTTTTTACCATAAAGTTTCAGAGTAATAACAGAAGTAAGTATTTAAGATTCTTAAATTTATAGGCAAATTTCAAATTATATTTTAGACTTAAGTACTTGTAAGATCGTTATGTATTTAAATCATCAGATAGCTTTCTTTTAAATAACGTAAACTTCTACTGAAGTTTAAACTCTAAGGATAGTTACAGTGTAAGTAGTTATTTGATCACAGACAGATTGCGTAAATTTGTTTGCTCTTCCCGTTTCTTCATTTCAATACATGCTATTAAATAGCTTTAAAAACATTATATCAAATTTAAGTTATAATACTTCAGTAGCTATTCCGAGTAGATGATACAAAATATCTTCTAAATTATATGTGAATTTATATTAATTAATCCTAATGACTCTTAGTCAAAATGCTTCAAAAAATTAAGAACACCATTCAAAATGAAATTATAATTGATCTTTTCATATCACAAATAAAAATCAACGTGTCTATTTTGCTGCATAAGTCTACTTTATTTACACATTTTAAGAAAAATACTGTGGAAAAATATTCTCCACATACGTTAATCAATGCTTAAAAAAAACTACAAAGTATCAAGAACATATAGATGGAATTCATTTCATTATTATTATTAAATTTTTAATATTAGGACGGTTTTAGATGTTGAGAATACAACAGGAAGGTAAGACTTATCTGCACTCGAAACAAGTCAGCTTTTACGATAATGGGTTTGTTTTTAAGATTAGTTAATGCCCTTTTAAAAGTAGATCTTTTCAGCTCATAAATTTCAGAGTTTAGATACAGATCAATCGGCTCTATTTACGGCTCTTATCGCCGAGGTGTGTAAAGATGGAAAGTTTTGTAACACCAAAATTCATGGGCTCCCATTATGAAGAAGGTCACAGGTAGAAAAATCTTCAAGGTCTCCCCATTCTACTCTTTTAAGTTCAGGAATGGTCCATGGTATGGGGGCGGGAAGGACCACTGATCAGTTCCGGCATCCAAAGACCTTTTACTCGAAACAAATATAGATATTATATATTATAGGATTGTGTAAAATGTATATAATTTATACTAACTCACAAGTGCATACGATTATAGAGTATTTCGTACAAACGTTTTTGTGGACCATTATAAGGTCGAGATTTTAATAGATTGAACTTTCAGTCAAACACAAATGTATACTAAATATGAGCACTCAAGAGATGCAATGATTTGGGAGGAAAAACCAATGACAGATTTACAGAATGACAGCAATCCAAACGGAGTTAACATAAGATGTATAAGAATTCTGATTTCCGCAGTGTAGTGGTCAGGAAATACGTTGGAAATCCGCTATTACTTCATCAAAAGCAAGTTTACAATGTTAGCAAATTTTAATTTTGATTTATAAAAGGAATTGATGTTAATAGAGTAATTTGTAATATTTTTACTTCAGCTTTTGCAACAATCTGAATCCTGTTTTAAATTCTTGTTTCAATTAATAATTATTAATTATATATTTAATAAATTCATTTTATCTCATTAAAATTGAACTTTTTTTTGTCTTTCTTGGCGCTTGTTGTACAACGCAAGAAAAGGCTACAAGTTTTGGATGAAGTTCTAAATTACAAGGAGCGTTTTTCAACGATTTTTTTTCAAGCGTTTATCAACGTTGGTAGCTAATGTTTGTAGGACAGTTGCCTTGCATCCCGCACAGGATGGACAAAATCTGTCCATCAAATACTTAAAATACTCAAAATCTGCTTCAAAATTTATTGAACTACTTTAATTAAGAAGTTAATGTTTCTTAGGAAGTCACAACATTTAAAGCTTGATTATGTTATACTGTTTCACATATCTTAAAAAAAAAGTCAATTTCAACTTTTAAACTGTAATTTTACTTTTTCTTATCACTTTTCTAAGAAAAATTCACTTAAATCACGTCTCACTTTAGCTCTTTAACAATTTTTTCTTCATGAATTAAATTTAAAGCATCCCAAACCTGGGGAAAAAAAGGTATAAAGGAATGAATGAGAGCACTAAACAGTGAAGACATTGCCCTTTCGGGTGAGCTGAAGTTTGCCGAGTTTCAAGTGGCTGCAGTGAATGGTTCGCCGAAGGGAAAGTGTTCCCGCCCACGATAGCGCGACTTGGGTGATGAATCGTCGGGTGGATTGGCCTTCTTCGTACCTTTGCCTCAAGGGGCCAATGTAGCTAAGGACCGCTCAAGACAAATCAATAACATACCTGATCCGAATCGAAAGACCATCTTCAGCGAAAAAAAAAAATCATTGGGCAAAGAAGAAAAAGAAGTTAAGTTCTGAGATATTACAGCCTTCAAAGAATCCAACTTCGCAAAAAGTTTTGATGAAGTTTAGAAATTTCAAAAAAACAACAACTTCAACAAGAGAATGCCGCTCAATGATTTGTTAGTTAATTTCCACTTATTCCCTCTTCTTTGTTTGCAAAGCCCTCAAATTTAAAACAGAACAAAATAGCCCTGTACTAACAATGTCATATGAAAAATTAAGAAGGAATAAACTTAATAAAAAGTTCATACAGACAATAACCAGAAACTGCGAAATATAAATTTCTATTCTATAAAATATTACTGCATTACTATTAAAATATTTACTACATTTCCATTATATATAATTTTACTGTAATTGTATTAGATAGAATAATTTAAATAAAATTCCATGTCCATTTACTTATCAAAATTTCAATTTTAATGTCAGTATAGCTTCTCAAGTGGATTTTAAACTGTTTTACAAAATAACTGTAATTGTAATAATATATAAATGTGCAATGAAAGCATAAGTGATTTATTATATAATTTTCAAGTAAAAGAAATAGGCTTTACTTAATTCATTCTAGAAATAAACTTTTTTATCAATCGTTATATGAAAGTTTATGTGCTTTTTGGAAATGAATCATTTTTACTTAAGAAATTAAAAATTAAATATTACCAAAATTTGAATGAGGGAAGTGAACTCGAGAATAATCAGTAAGATCTTACAAATATCAAACTTGTCTTAATGTAATTTTTCGCTCAGCAAATTCGCAAAGCATACAATTATGTAAAAGAGATCGGTTTTGGAAGCTCTAGTCATATACTTCAGTTGCTTCATTTTTAAGTTAATCTACCTTGGATGAAGCCTTGAGGAAGGTCACTCGTAACAAGCGAAAGCAGGTGCACAGCCGTAGTTAAAGGTAATAAAAAAGAGAGGAGAGAATTTATAAGGAAGAGGGAAGGAGTCTTATCTTTTGGCGGAGTTTTTTCATTCCATATAAAATTTAAAATTGAGCATTGATTAGAAGGATTTAAAAGTAGTGGGATATTAGCAGCCAATAAATTTAAGTAGTAAATGAGATATGTAACTATTAGTCATAGTGAATTAGCATTTTATAATCCTATAATATTCTAATGATATCATAAAATCTACTTAAAATACATTCTACTTGAGCACGGCCGGCGAGCCCGGATCGAAACCCGGTTGTAAAGTTATTTTATTAATATACATTGCTATTTTATATTGTGTGTATGGCCTTGTTGATTCTTTTCTATTAAATTTTACACATGTTAAAGTATAGCATCATAAAATCTCTGTAAAAATTTTTAAACGATAGACTATTATAAACTAATTTTTTTTTGTAAAGAAAGTATTATAGTTGTATTTTATCGCAACCTATTTGAGTAAATTTACTTTTTACAATAAGTTAAACTAAACATTCATTAGGAATCTTGTGATTTTTTTTTGTATATTGTGCAAATTGTATAAAAACAATCTAGTGTGATAATAGATTAAATGTTTAATAGGACTTCTGGATTTTTTTTTAAATTCATAAAATTCAATTTTTTGCTTTTTTTTACTTATTTTAACAGCGGACTGTGAACACGGAAGGTTGTCCCAAGAACGATTGCGTAAATGAGCTCATGCAGATATATGATCACATAGAGACGGAAAAACACTGTTTTGGTTGGGATGCTATTGGCGGTCAAAAATGCTATCGAGGATTCGAATTGCTTGGTTAGTTGCTCTTTGTGACGCCAAATTTTCATATTCCAGAATAATTACATTGTGTAAACAGAGAAATTTCAAGGTCACAAAGTCAGTTAATTAATGATTGGACCGAAATAAGTATGAGTTCTGTGAGTTCTTACGCCATTATACGAAAGGTAAAGGAAATGTGACTGAAGAGAATCTAAATACTGAATGAAACGTAGCCCAGATCACGGAAGTATCAAAGACAACTGTGGGACACATAATTCATCAGGATCTAGATGTTCGAAAACATCATAAACCAAGGTACACAAGCTTACACCACGTCACATTGCAGAGCGCAGAACCAATACTCATAAGCTGAACGAAGAAGAATACTTGGCTTTAGGTAAAAAAATGTTGTAACCCTTGATAAAACGACAGTAACAAATCATGGGCAATTCTCTATCGTCCACATGACGCCAAAGACAGGGCAGAACAGTTCCGTCAATTTTTCCAAAGAGTTCATGATAATGGCTGTTATTGCCTTTAGGAACGATTAACACTATATAGAGTTCCTGATTAAAACTATGTAGAGTTCCTGATTAACACTATATAGAGTTCCTGATTAACACTATGTAGAGTTCCTGGGTTCACGATAATGGCTGTTATTGCCTTTAGGAACGGTTAACACTACATAAAGTTCCTGGGTTCACGATAATGGTTGTTACTGTCTTTAGGAACGGTTGACACTGTGTAGAGTTCCTGATTAACACGGCCTAATACCAAGAGAATATTCTGAAACTATCAAGACAAGGCCTCCTCTTAGAGCAAATTCAATAATGACCAATAGGAATTGAATGACTTCTAACTATTCTGTGCAGTTCACATCCGTAATTTCACCAAATGCAGCTCTCATTGGTTTCTGTGGATTCGGTTTACTGAAAAAGGACCCTTAGAAAGGGTCTAGAACTGTCGATCTATTGTGAAAAGCCTATCTGAAGGAATAGGATAAAATACCATTAATAACTTTCCAATAAAGTCTCTTCTAGTAGACACTACGATATCGAGAGTTAGCCAGAATGCAAGAGAATAAACAGAGCACAATCGTTGGTGGTTGGATGGCTTCAATCATAACTAACTGCTGCAAAATCGTTCTTTTAAATCTGCGACAACCCTCCGATTTACGTTTGGTATTTGATGCAATAATATATAATTTGAGTTTAATGACTTCCAAATGTTTCAAATGCTTCCTGTCTGATAAATTATCTCAGACATTTCTATGTGTTAATGATTTTATCTACATTATTTAGTCCAAAACATTAATAATTAGGACGTTGCTAATGAATAAGGCTTTCACTGCAAATAATATTCTTGACAGTGGAGTGTTGATAAAATTGAGGAAGATCATGTTATGGAGATAAGCCCTTCCTCCACCAACGATGCTGCTCGGCCCGACGACCAAGATTATGGACAATCGCCCGGCATCGTAGTTTCCATTACAGGAATCTTCTGGATACGTATTCCTAGAGGATTGTGTTCCACACATCTAAATTGACTGTGTAGGTCAACCACGTACATAGTGTGAGTCGCGCAATCCCAGATTTGAGAAGCCCTAAACCACAGAAGTCTATTGGGGAGGCACCAAATGACTTAACAGGTATGCACGTGAAGGGAATGACATGAATCCCGTTCTCACGCTTTCTCTCTGACTTTCTCTCGAAGTAGTGGACCGAAAAAGATGCAGTATGGCTGGATGCCTTGTCCTTCACCAAAGGAGCGTCGCTGCTACAAAGCTGTGGGACATGGGTGCCACAGAATGAGTGCATCCTAGTCTCTTGGAAGTATGCAGCATTGGCCTTGGTATTAGAGGTAACTTTGATCAGTAGGAGACGGCCAAGAGCACAGTATCTGTAACAATCATCAAGCCTTTCGAGAACTTTTCTTTGCATTTCCGTACGAAGACTGTTCATTATTTCTCTCCGCTGTGCCGGTAACAAATCGCCCTGAGTTGTTTGGCAGTGTCATGCTTCATCCAATGTGACGACATACTGTCAGTTGTCATGTGCGAGATACTGTTCGTACAGTTTTCTTGCATTTTTGAAGCGTTCCTGGATATGCTGCTCGGTGAGTTTGTGACCTGTGCATGCCAAGATTGTTTCCAATTAAAACGTCCCACAGTCGGTTGTGACGTTCCTAACCTGTTGGCCATGCAACGTTGTTGGGTGTGGGGAGTTCTCTCGCGTACCATCGCCCCTGTCGTATGGTAGCAGGCCGTCGCTAACTTGTCTACGTCGTCGGATTCCTGATTTGGCTGTCCTATGGTCGAGTTCATGGTTTCGGCAGATTATGTGACTAAATGTATCTTTACTATTCGCTAAACCTTTGTCGTGGCACTGTTTTCATTCATACATTTTGACATCGAAAAGACATAGCTATATCCTTCACAGAATGGCATTATTTTCAAAGAGGTTATTCAGTCTATTCAACAGCTGACGTATTACCATTACAAAATAATAATGGTTGCTTACGTATCAGTGCAAGCGATACATTGTATCACGCGGGATAGAGACGGTTGAAACCGTTCAATTTTACCAACCTCAACCTTCCGCATTACGTTCATATAATATTTTACTAATTCCAATTTATATGTACAGAGTAAACTTTGGTATATAGAAGAAAAACAAAACTTTTATAAAAGCAAGATATCACAGAATATTAAAAAAAATCATAATAAAAAGCTTTAGATTCGATTAAAAAAATATCGCAGACAGTAGAAATTGAGAGTTCGTAACGAGCCAATTGTAACGAAGCTTTTCCATATTTCTCTTAATAATAACATAATCTTCGTGTTTTAAATACATCTTTCTATTAACAATTTAACCCGATAGCAACAGGAGAGAAGCTTAAAGGAACAATTTCAAATGAATAAACATTTAAAGCTTTCTACTATGTTATCAAGTGAGCTTTTCTCCATCTAAAATAATTCACAATTCTATACCATCAGATTTGCTATTACTAGATCGAGAAACGGCTTTCTTTGAAGATACCGATATATATCTACTGCCCTTTGTGAGAATGATATGATATACGAGCAAAAAGACGGAAATTTACCTTCCTTTCCCACATAAATCATTTCAGTTATTTTTTTTTTCTACTCATCATTTTCCTTTTATAAAAATGTTCATTTACGATCAGTCTTTTTTTTTTTTTAGAATACCTTCCCTTACGCTGAAGTTTTGATGACTGATGTCGTTTGGACATTTTTTGAAAAATGCTTAAAATGCTTCTTTTGAAAGAAAATTACTTATTTTCTACGATTATTATAGTTATACAATTAAAAGTAAAATACAGACACTGATACAAAAAAAAGAACCTTTAAGATAAAATACTCCACAGCAACGAGTATCTGGAAATGCAACGACAGCAGTAGATGTCATCCAGGGAATATTGAAAATCTTTATTAATAAACGTCCCTCACTTTTGGGACAATATATGTAGATGAGTGAATATCATTACCAAAGATTTTATCAAAGAATTTCTACATTTATGGAGCGTTTCTATGAATTACATTAAAGCTTCATTCTTAGAAAATCTCCTTGTATACTGCACGGAGGAAAGATCGCAGTGGACAGAGAAAACAACTCGGGAAAACAAAGAAAAAGAATTACCCAATAAGGATATCAGTGTAAAATAATATAGAGTATCAAATGTTAATCATAACGTCAATTATCTGGACAATTTTTTTTAAGTCTAATAGGTGGGGTTTTTTTTTTAATCACATTAAAAATTTGTTTCAGAGGTTCTCACGGCATTAAAGTTGAAAAAAAAAAAAAGCAGGTAACTAAATAATTATTTAGTAATAACAAAGTACAACAATAATCGAACCACAAAGGCAATTTGGTTAGATTTGTGCTGAATTCCTTTCTTGTTTTATTTAATTTAATTTGTTCGTATTTTTTTTTTAAATTCAACCTTGTTGTTATTTTTGTATTTAGTCTTTTCAGGATAAATAAACAATTTAAAATAAATTTGATATTCAAGGAGTCTCGCCTGATTAGTTCGGATTATCGAACATCGCGCTTTATTTAGAGGATCATCCGCATTTACAAAAAAAAAAAAAAAAAATTCATAACTTGCAAACTATTAAATTGAAACTGATCAAAAAAACATTTCTAACGATACTGATTGAATTAAATTAATGTTATTGAATTAGTTGTTAAAGTAGACTTGGATTTAGAGGACGTGATACTAATGTTCTATTTTATGAGTGACTTTGTAATATTGTACGAAACTAAAGTAATTCAAAGAGTAATCACTAATCAACATCCACTTTTTATATTTTATACAAGTCTGTTAATCTGATAATATTTTCATAGTTTAGAGACGTTACGGACCAAGGATTTTTAATCTGAACTAACTCAAGGAATAAAGAAACATCAATATCAGATTTCAAATTTAAAGAGTTTAGTCACAATCTGAAGATCTGACTTTAGTGAACCTGGTATAATCGTTGTTACACTTTGTGCTCAACGTTACTATATTTATATGTATACAAAGGTAAATTCGTCGCAAAATGGAGCAAAGATCTATACAGGGTGACTCAAAATTCCCTGTACAAAACTTTGAAGGTAAGTCAGGAACACAAAAAAAAACTATTCGTAGTGGAAAGTATGTCCGCCAACGCCACCGAATGTGCTAGAGGGCGCTGTTCGGCGCTGTTGGGCAATGTGAGCCATCATCATTTGAGACGTTAACTTTACGAGTAGGATGTATCGCTTCACTAATGCGAGAGGGCAAATATACATCCCTAGCCTATGGGCCAGCGAACGGAAACAGACGAGCCGCAGTACGATTGTATCGTTCACAGTTTCCCGACAGACATCTGCTCAATCATTAAACGTTTGCGCGTTTGCAACAGTGATTAGGTGAAAGTGGATCACTCGACGGAAACGGGCCTGACTGTGCAAACGTTATTGTGATATTGTAAACATGGGGCTAATAAACATGTTATCTACTTTACTTGTAGTCTTTTATTTCTGAACCTTAGTGGACCTTCTAGTACATTCGGATGGCGTATGCGGACGTACGTTCTACTACGAATAAGGTTTGTTTTTTTAGTCTTGACTTACCTTTAATGTTTGTACAGGGAATTTTGAATCACACTGTATAATAAATTTCACATTGAAAATAAAATTAAGAATGTAGTTACATTCTGAAGACATTACGGTATTTAGGCATACCGTAATATTACGGGCTATATCTTTTTAATACTTCATAGGATAAATAGCTGAAATATATTTTCAAAAACAACTTGAAATTATTGTCGAGGAGAAAGTCCAGCTTATTAATTGAAAATTGTTACAAAGAAAAAAAAAACCCAGGTATACATTGTCAACCTTCAGCTGAAACTGACTGATTAAAATAACCTTTATGATCCACTATATCCTGAAAATGAAATGGCTGATTACAGGGACGTCTATGCAGTGTCGATAACATACCTCGGTAGCCTTGGAGTTCATTAGTACTACAATGTATCTACCTGAGAGATCTGTCCTTTAGACATCTAAATAATCAACAACTCACATATCAAGATTGCAGAATAAAGCAGTCCTTGAGAAACTAAAGAATGTAACTATTATATGAAAACTAACATTCAAATTTTAGATGAAAATTATTTTCGAAAGGTTTTAAGAATTACATTCATTTTAAAATGAATAATACAAATTCCTTTATTTTTTTTCTTCTGTATACTCGTATATGATAATGAACTAGTGAATAATAACGTACCTTTTACTGATCATTTATAAGCAGTATATTACGACTTTATGCAAACTGAATCATAACTTCCCATGAAGGTTTATTTTAGTGGCTCAGAATCAACACAAGTAAAATATTCCAGGTAGATAATTATTCGACACATTATGTAAAATGTAAATCAACTAGTTTCTGCAAGACTGTAAATTTCATAACAAGGTATAAATTGACTTTATAGCTTAAAGTTGTATTGAAACAAATTCTGGCGCTAAGTAATTACTACAAGTAACTTAATTCCTCAAAGAGTGAGTCGTTCAAGTTTGATCATCAACTACTGAAGTCGAGTGTAAAACACTTACACTTACTTTCATTATTTCAACTACTGTAATTTCGCTACATTTCCCGGTCTTTTATTTTTTTGGCAGTAGTGCTGTTCTTAGCGCTAAGAGAACATATAAATTTTACTTCGTTGAGTGGCATTTAAGTCCTTACTATTCTTGTATTCTTAAATATATTTCATCGCTTTCTCCATCATAAATAAGAATTTATCTATAATTTACTTCTCTGAAGTTCTTTTGCTGTTTTTTTTTTTTCCTGCAGTGAAATTATTCCACATCTTCTCATCATAATAGAGTTCATTTCTTTTAAGCATTCCATTTGCTATGATAGACTGTCAGCTGTGACACTTAAAAATTCGAAACTCTCTCCGTGCTGTCATTATAAATAATATTCAACCTGACAATGCACTAAACCTCTATAATTTTGAAGTTAAACATAGAAGCTTTATCGTCAAAATAGAAGTTCTGTGCCCTGATATGTAAGATTCCAGATGAGTAACAGAATCTGTAATTTGACATTATGACGATTTAAAAAAGATAATTCCCTCATACCTGTCAATTTTCTCAAATAACTTACATTTCAAATCTCAAAATATTCCTCAACTACCTCTTAATAATGAATCACATGTTCTTCGAAATTTCAAGATATAGATTCGCCGTAAACTTATTGCTTGCTTCATTCCTAATTCCCAAGTATTTTTTAGATCCTTGCGTTTCATCATTCACTTCGTTTATTGAGGTAAGTTTCCACGATCTATTCAAAATTACTGTTGCGAGGACTTCGTTAATTGTTTTTCAACTATTTCTGCAATCACTTATTGTAATATTACATAACTATGTAAAGTTAGTTTCTATTAGTGGATGTGATTGAAATAATAATTTTTTTGCTATTATTAAATATAATAATGCTTGTAGAATAAGTTCCGTCGGAAAATTTTATACTCTTAACGTATTAGATAAATAACTTAAATTACGTTATTAAAAAAAAAGAAAAAGAAAAATTATAAAAAACTTTTTATTGTAACTTTATTTTTCTTTGTAATTAATTTACTGTAAATCAAAAGTTACTTTCGAAATTTACGAAACATATTGTTGTGTTGTTCTTGGTTCGGGAATAAGAGGAGTCCACACCGGATAAACACATCTGACTCACTTTATTTACAAAACAAGGTATTATATCAACAATTGCGGCGGATTCTCAGAACAACGCCCATCTCATCCAGATCTGTCGGTGCTGGAAGACCAATCAGATGAGACCTAAATACCAGGAATGGATCTAATCCTAGCTGTAAGATAATCCCCTTAATCCCTTGACCTTGAACCTCGCATCAATATTTTCTTAAATTCGAAAATACGTAAATAAATATATATAAAAACAGATATAAAATAGTGAAGAACTGGCCAACTTTCCTTTTATTTTCATTCGAAGAAAACTTTGTGATATTTAAAAATATTTTTCTTAATAATGCATTATTAAAAATAAGTCTATAAAAGTAAAAAAAGTTTTAATTTTTTTTTTTTTTTTAAGTAAAAAAAATGATAAGATAGATGCTATTGAGAAAGTTTCAAATCAAGTGAAAACAAAGATAAAAAAGTAAAGATGAAGAAGAAATAAAGATGGCAATAAATCAAAAAAAAAAGGAAGGAAAAAAAGCTCCAGAAGGGTTTATTATGTGAGGGTATGGAGACCCTGGAGACGAACTTCTCACCGAAAGTGTCCCTTTCCTTTGGGCGAATGTATGGAAGAAGTCTCCAAGGACGGAATCCCATCCCCAACTAATCGTGGGATCTAATCATCTGTCTTTGCCTCCCCTTCCTACAATCAACGACTCTCTGGTGGCAACATTATCAGAATATCATGCTCAAACGTCAAAAATGGCCAAATTCTATCAACTAAATAATATGATATTGGCAAGAGAAATAATGAAAAAAAAATCATAATAATATCAATATTAAGCAATATCAACATTGTCTACTGTGTCTTCACCATGATTTCAACCAAAAAAGAGCTTATATTTGAGAAATAATATCCTGTTCTCGATTCTTAAACAAAATTTTAATAGCTCAAAATATTTTCAAATATCTTTCTAATGACGAATAAAATAGAAAGATGTGCAATTATTTACTGATGAGCTTCTTATAGAAATTTATATCAACTGAAATCTTTGGAAGTTCAAGCAATCCAACCATCAAACGAATATCTATCCATAATTAAAAAAAAATTCTTCAAGAGTCTTAGTTGAAAATATTGTAATAATTAAATGTACAATTTTCAAATACTGCAGAATGACGACACTTAAAGATTTTTTTTGTTAAATCTTAAAGATTTAAGATCGATTCTTCTTCTTTAAAAGTTCACCTCAATTCCACTTCTATTTGTATATCACGACAACTATCTCATTTAATTTGCAATTTATTGTAAATCCTAACATCTCTATTTATTTATGTAGTTTGTGTGTCTACTCTTCAATCTCTGATTGAGTTAGTGATAAGTGTTTTGATTTCCAAATGACAACAGATCATCATTTTCGATTCTACAAAGTTGTAGTTTTAGTTAAAAAAAAACAATAAAGTTTTCAGTTAAATTCTCTTTTTTTTTTATTGAAGAAGGATAGAATTGCTTAAAGCCTGTGTTGTCTTTAAAAAAATTGTTCTGTTTTGAGGTTATTCCATATCTACATACGAGAAAGATGTAGAATTTTTATAATCCTATCTACTTCCAAATAAATGTTTTTGTCAAATCAAGACCATTATATTTATATTTTAAAATTCGTATAAAAATTTCTGTAAGCAAAGGCTATTATAATTACTTATCTTCATCACTGTAATGAAATCCGAAACGATTTAAAAGGAATTTAAGGAATATGATATAAATATGTATACTATTTGTAAATGCAAATCAAAGATAGTTCAAAAATCAATTTTCGATTAGAAGGATATTATATTAAACCAAAATCATTAACTGAAAAAGAAAAAAAATAATAAATTGAATAACAGAAATTCAGTCTAACTGAAAACAATGTTACCTGTAATAACTTTTAGTTTTCTTAATTTCAAATACAACAATATTTAATCATTAGGGTCACTGCAATATTACCAAACTTGTCAGGGTTTGTGTTCATTATATATGTTTATGAGTTCATATATACAACACTTATATACTCATATATGTGTATGAGTTGCAACTACTTACAATTCTTTAAAAAAAGAATTCTTTAAAAAAGGTAATTAACTTAAATTCATGTCTGTCTCAAATCAGGTAACAAATAATTCAAGCGGATTTTAAATTTCTATATTTCGAGAAAACTGCCACACTTTCGAGAAAATAAAGTTTTCAACAAAAGTTCATGGGTTTTTCTGTCAAGGAAGATAAATATGTATTTCAAATGTTTCTGTAGCCTGAAGTCACTTTAAAAAAATGCTTTTTGACCTTTTTTTTCTTTTTTTTAATAATAAAATTATGTCGACGTAAAAGAGCGCTCTTACCAAGAACAAATAGCATCTCGTTAAAAGCAATAAAACGAGTTAAGGAAAATTCTCTGAGTCGTCCATAACTCATTCTCTTCTGTAGAGTAATTAGCCAAAGACCTCGCCGTTAAAAAAAAAGAAGAAGACAGACGCTTACACAGGCCGCTCTGCATAAAGAACAGCAACGAAAAATCACTCAGTAAATGTCCCCTAATTATAGTTCTTTGATGACAATAAAAATCTTGTTAAGTGTTAAAGAGATGAAGAAACTTTTCTGATTTCTGACTTCTCGTTGACGAAAGATGTCGCCGCTCTGCCTGTGGCCTCACTAGACTGTAATAGCAAAACTATTACTAATTATTACTAGTTATTATTCAACTTTTATTAACTAGCATTTTTTTCTCTTGATTTTTCCTTGTCGTAGACTGATGATAAATTTCCTAGGATCATAAATTATTCATAAGGAGCAGGTAAGAAAAAAAAAAAGGCTCCTTATCTAATAGAAGATAATTATAGTTATATCTTGACTATTACATATTTCTACCAATTCTTCTACTATCTCTCTTCTTTTCATCTCGTGTAATATATAAAAATGACTCCACAACCCCTTTCATAGTATTTAAAATAATTTATTTAAATACTAAAGCAGCGAATTTTCGGGAACATATTTTACATCATTCCCTTCTTCAAGCAAATAAGGAACTAACATATCAAACAATAACATAAACAGAAAGAACATCATAAATTAAATATACACACATCAATTGAACAATATAAATTGTTACGACAGTGGTTTGTTATTTAACTTACTCATATTATTAAATTTATACATGACAATAATATACATATACACAATAAATTGACAAAGTTAATAATCCAATGCATTGATTGTTCCTCCTTTTTGATTGTCTGTCTTAATTAAATTCTAATTAAACCAATAGTGATTGGATCAACTCTAACACCCTCATACCTATTAAAGTTGTTATTCCTTGTGTTTTTGATGACACAACTCTCAAGGATTTTTCTGAATTTCCAATCAGTTTCTTTATATAAAATTTTAATTTCCTCATTCATCATTCATTATGATGTGTCCTTTTTTCAAGCAATGGTGAGCTATATCAGAGGCGTCCATATCTCCGTTCTTTAACGCCCTACCATGTTCCGATACTCGTTCGGCCAATGTCCTTTTTGATTCTCCAATATAAAAATTGCTACAAGTTTTGCAATCGATCCGATATACTATATCCATTTCATGTTGTTTATTCTTACAATTAATTTTCCTACATATTAAATTTTGATTTTATTCTTAAATGTAACATCTATATTAATGTTGAAATCATTATATAACTTCTTTAGGATCATACTGTTTTCATTGAGGTAAATTCGCTGCTTTAGTATTTAAATAAATTATTTTAAATACTATGAAAGGGGTTGTGGAGTCATATTTATATTTACCTATTTCATTTATACTTTATTCTCCGCTTTTATTATTACTTACATTTGTTTCTATTCTTTTAATTTTAAACTTTATCGCAAGGATAGGTTTGCTTTTGTATTCCTGCAACCTAATGCGAACGAGACCTTAATTTTTAAAATGGAAGAAAACAATTGGAAATAACGGAGTTCAGCAAATGAAATGTGTTATTTAAATTAACTCTGAACAAAAATAATAACTACCAAAATTTTCATTCTCGTATTTTATGCCAGTAGTGCTAACACTTGTTTTTTTTCTCAAGAAATAACATTCTTTGCCAGGATGAATTGGAACACACCTACATTAAAAGTTCAGTGAGTATCGGAAAGTCTGGAAAACATCTACAGAAACCTTTGATACAATTATTGAGATTTACTAATAGGTTAATCACTTACATTATTTGAATTCCTGTTTGTTCTCATTAATAAAAGATATCTAATTTTATTTAAATTTCCATTAATTATTTTATGTTATTAAAATTTTTGAGCCCGTCCAGCACTAACAATGCTTCTCGCTTTTGCCTTTGACACAACAAGAATGGAATAAAATATGTAATTGTAGTTTGAATTGTAGCTCGAACTATTTAGCAAAATTTATTAAAATTTTTTTAAGTAAATATGTAAAGAAATATTTATAGTAACATTTCACAATTTGATGAAGAGTTGTATTAAATTATTTCCGAACAATATTTTTTTTTTCTACTGAAGAATAATAAACATACAGAATTTTTATAATAAAGAATGTATAAGATCATTATACCTTCTTTACTAAAAATTCTTTACTGCTATGTTCAAATGATCTGAAACAAATATGACAATTCTTTTTAAACCATTATTTAAATATACGAATTTTTTATAATAAATAATGGTTTCAAAAGAATTGTCATATTTGTTTCAGATCATTTAAAAATTGCAATAGTAAGCTAATTAATCTTACTTATTACTTTCCATATGACTTCATTATTTTTAAGGATGAGAGAAGGAGGTTACTGATAAGTAATGAAGATATCTAAGAGATTCCATGCTTCTTTCGTATTTCAAAAGAAAAAAAAAACACATTCTTTGTCTTGCTTCAATTGGAAGGAGCCTATTATTATCATCATTGCAATATTCATAAAATGCGTTCTATCAAATTAGCGCTTCAGTAAATAAGCATTCTAAAAAAATATTCGCAAAAAAACCCCTCTAAGAAATGCAATTACTTCCAATGAAACTTCATCTCCATCGAATGAGTCACAAAGGTTTCATTATTTTTTTCTCTCCTCTTCAAAGGAATAAAAAAAAAATAAGCAGACCTCAATGCAAACATGTTTTGATTTGAGTCCAATATTTACAGTCGCAACGAAAGATCAAATCGACTTTCCTTAAAAGCGTTGGCTTAATTAGTCATTAACAGCTTCAATTGTTGCGTCGACTTCGCGCTTAATTGCTGAATAGATTCGCACTCAAAAAAGACAGACAGAGTCGTTAAAACCGGTTGATTTCCAACAGACGAATAGTGATCGAACTTTGTGATTATTCTTAAACGTCCTAACGACTTTGTTTACTTGTTTGTTGGGTTTTGACAGAAACAAGAGCAGTTTGATAGCTAGGATTTGATCTCTTAATAATGGTTTAAGCACAAAACAAAACAACAGGACACTTTAAATATGTCTCAAGATTTATGGCGAGGTTTAGAAGTAAGCAGTAAAAAAAACCTTCGAATTGCTGAAAGATCGGATTAATAGGACGAGAGAATCGATAACGACAAGGTCCTTCTTTATTTTTTTTATTTTTTTAATTAAAATTTTTAATTGGCCGCATTAAAACTGCCAGGAAAAATTCAAAGTTCCCTCCATTCTCCCTCCATCCTTTATTTTCTATTTATCAGAGCAAAGTATTGTTGGTGAGCTGCTCTCTATGTCGTCATACAGAGAAGTAACACTTTTCTCCCCCAACAAACATTAAGATTGGGTGAGAAAAGAGTAACCAAAAAAACAATAAGTACCTTACGACACCTAGAGAGTAATAGGAAATACTGCAAAATTCGATAAGTCAAAGGTAGTGGCAATGTACAAGGGAACAGACAATCAGACATTCATTTTTTGCGTATTTTAATATGAAATGTTTTGTAAAGGAAGTTTATGGTTTCTAAGGATGATTGAGACAAATGATAAGTTTAACTCACGTCAACAAATTTCTATTTTTACCTCGAAAAAAATGATAAGCACGGAACTTTTTATTATTTATAAAACCTGTAACTTTGCTTTATGTAAAATGCATTTTTAATAAAAAATAATTTATTTGCTTAGTACAAAACTGAAAAGTAATTTTAAATGGTTAATTTCGTTTTTCAAAAAGAAAGTAATAATAATAATAAAAAAAAAGGTATTAAATGAGTGTTATTAACTTTTACTATGTGTACCTCTGAGAATGAATGAAAAAAAAATCATATTAAAACAAAAGTAAATCATCTAAAAATACAATTCTTTAATTTTGATTAGGGAAATTATAAAAATATTATATTTTTTTTAATTTTTTAGCTACAGGAAAAACTGAATCGTATCTATTTCTGTAGGAAGATGTAATTTACATTAATTCTTATAGATTTGTGAGAGCGATACTTCGATTCAGGTAATCTCAATAATTATAAACCATTGTATTAGGTTTCATCAAAATTCCATTCCTTTTAAACTGTAAATGTGATTAAGCGTCTTTTTTAAGCGACATATCGGGAAAAAAAATCGATAACGAAATATTCACTCAAGGAACATTTTATATCCACTATCCAGATTTAAAAAAATATATATATTCAATCTCTTAACTAAAAATACTGAAAGAACGCTAGAAAACTAAAACTTAAAATGTTTTACATAAATGGAGAAAGATAATTAATGTAAGAATTGGTAATTCAGCCAAGTACATCTGAAAAACAAATTTGGAAAATGATGCTAATCTACGGTGTACAGCTATTTAACCAAAATACAGTAATAGCTTGCAGTTCTTAATATTATTTTGACAGATAATTGAGGCGTTGACATGGGAAAGATACCTGAAAAGCAAATTTTCCAGGAGAAGCAAAAAACAGTTTTGCCACCTCATGTATACTTACCACAGGTGCTGTCTTGTATCGTTCGTAGGAACTACATCACTCAAAATTTTGACTTACTGCCATTGCTACGCCATTGGCGATATGTCTTACTACCTTTTCAATGAAAAATCTGAATAATGATTTTTTTTTTTACTTACTACCTTTCCCATGTCAACGTCTCAATTATAATTTGTTCAAAATTACAGGATTATGTCTTTTTTTTAATTCACACTTTTTTAAATAAAGTTTAAAATTAGCCAAGGAACAAAATCCTACAATTTTATAAAATTAATTCTAATGCTACATTGTTCATTTTCAATAAAGATAATTTCATTGTTTCATTGTTTCATGTTCAATAGATAACTTAATTTGAAACTTTACATATCAGAAAGATGTTTTATATTTCGATGCTTCTAACAAAATAATTTTCATTTATATTTAATAAAATTTGAGATTTATTTTTCAAGTATCTCAAAATAATTTTTTTTTTCTTAATTGCGAGTATTATAAGTGAAAGGATTTAGCTATGTCTATTATCTAATCAGTTTTTAACATTTTATTTTCAATAAATATCGGTGTTTGTCATTGAATCACACTCATTTCTTTCTTTTTATCGCTAGCTCTTATTACAATGAGTTCAAAAGATCAAGATCAGAATTATTTGCGAACAGAAACATTACTTTTTCGTTTCTAAGCAAAAGATTTATCAAACCTAAGTGGACGTTCTACCTGCTAAGAAAGATGTAGTTGCTTGGGCAATCCACCCCCACAATTGACAACACGAACCAGGTTTTGTTTCTATAAATAAGGGAAGAACAGAGGGAAGTTTATTATCTTGTTAGTTTTAGGGTCTGCGTAAAGAATTCCACTCTCATTCAGTGTAAACAACAGTAGCCATGATACATTGCTTCCTCTAAGATGAACGCCAAATGGCCACAAACAGACGACCTTAAACCAAGTCGATAGGTTTTTCACAGAAGAATTAGTTGCGGTTTGGCAAAGCGAGAAATGCCTTTCAGCTCAGTCCCTTTGCTATCTCAATTTGATTGGTAGGCCTACTGGGAAAAGAACTCGACTTAGTCAGACTAATTTCAACAGAAAAACCAAAATTATAATAAAACAATTTTAAAAAACAAATTTAAAAACTGAAAATTAGAAATCAAATAATTTAACTTGTGTAAACGGAAATAAAACAAAGAATGAGAAAACCATTAGGCCTACTTTTATATAAAAATATGAAAGACATTTTGTATGGGATGAAGTACATCCTAATATCATTATATATTTTTAGTTTTCAGTATAATTTTATACTGAAATGTGGGTTCTCTCATTCTTTTTTTTTTTTTTTTTTTTTTGACATAGAAAAATACTGAAATTTTCACAGTAGAAGTGAAAAGATTCACTAAAGAAAGCCAATTTTTCTTTTACTCAAAGTAAAGTGATTTTGCATTTTATTGAAATAGAAAATTTATTAAATACACTCTGTGACAAACAAAACAATAAATCGAAGCACAATGAAGGAAGCGTCCATTTCAATAAATTCTGTATCCAACTTCTTCTCATTAGATGTGGAAATGAAGTTTAGTTGATAAGAAACGTTCCAATCAACTCAATGGAAATGCCCATCTTGTGATCCATATAAAGGCCATCTGACTCTTACTAGAGACATTATGCTTCTTAGTTCTAATTTCATGTGTTCGAAGATTGTATGAGCAACTGCAAGACATCGAGGGAGACCGCATCGTGGAACTGCGATAAACCGACGTGGTCTTGTAGACGAATCGTTCGCCATCTGGGTCGTAGTGATGCTTCTGAGGAAAGATACTGGAAATGATGTTTGCATGAGGGCACTTATTTACATCATCAACAATACCACTTCTAGAAACAATAGGGTTGCTGTGAGGCAAGCCCTAACTGCTTCGACAGCTTGACTCTCCACCATCCAAAAAAGATTTGGTATCCTATATTCAGCAACCGGTATCTCCCCGCACCATTGCTAGACGAATTGCAAATGAATTTCGATCGCTTCTTATGAGGCCTGCCGACACTATCCAACACTGGAGGCTTCGTCGAGAAGGATGCAGTCCCGTCTGCTTTCGAATGATCGCGTGATAAATTCTACTTCTGTCTTGTAGCAGATAATGGAAGAGGATTAGCAGCACTCAAATCCTAGCAATATTGTGAAGAGGCCCACAGACATTACAGCTGTGTAACGGAGTGGAGAGCCATCTTTTAAGACAGCAGATCTTCTTTCTTAGTGATCCCAGGAACTTTAAATGCAAAGCAATATATACAGAAAAACTGTTGTTTTGCCCTTCGTGTAGTCTGCCAAGAACAATTTTCCAACAGGATAATGCATGTCTATACACTAGACACGTTTCCAGCAGTGCCTCTAAGCACATCAAATCTTTCCTTGGTCAGCCATGCCTCCCTACTAGTCCCCTTAGAACAAGTCTGGGACAAGCTAGGAGTCAGTTGCATCCATCATCGAACATCCGGCATTTGAAGAAGCAGTGGCAGCAAGCTCGACGAGATTTGTCACAAGACAAAATCAGGACTTTTTTCCTTGTCACATAGTATACCACCAGATGCATAGCAGGCAGAGGCGGTTCTATGCTGCTAATAAACAAATTTTTGTTCAATAAAAATTTGGTTTTTCACTGCGAAATCTAAATTAATTTCAATTCTCTTCAACCAAATGGCACTTATAAGCTTTATTCAAATTTTTATTCCTTCAGGATGCTTCGATTTTTGTGTCACAGAGCGTACATAAAAATGGCAAAAGTTTTGCCAGGATACTCGGCAAATCAAGAATTTCAAAGGAAGCTCATATTCTCTGTACGGTGAATTCTTAGTATGTTATAGTAAAGCTTTCTACTTTGAGATAAATGCTTTCTCTTGAGACAGAATTTTTAAAAAAATAGTAACTTTGGAAAATATAGAAGCGAGACTAAATCTTCTTAAGAATATTTCTTGATACCGGAAGCAGTGTTTAAATACCTAGCAATTAGGAAAAAGAATTCCAAAGTAAAAGTCGCCTTTATTAAAGACTTACAATTATATCAAAGTAGAAAAAAAAAATATCTTTAAAAACAACGAAAAGAAATAATTAAAGTTTATTATTTACTTTTTTGTACTTTTTTAACATTTAATTACAAATTCGGCTTTTCTAATCAAAATGCGAATCAAAATAACCATCTTAAGTTTCAGAGTGCTGGAAACAAACAGATCATTTTACCACCAGCAAAAGAAGAGAGAGAGAGAGAGAGAGAGAGAGGTTAGTTGGTGGGAAGGGATAGGATTTTTATTTCTTTTGTTATTTTCTAGAACTTCGAGCCAAATCAAGAGTAAATATAAAATTATTCTTTCTTTAAAACAAAAAAATTAAAATAAATGTCTTAAAAAGTAAACAGTTTTAATTTTTAACTATCAGTTTTCAATCAAACATAGATATTTGGATGTTTGGTTGAAATTTGAAACCTAACAAGATGTTACAAAAAAGTGTTTTTTTTTTTCGTGTGTCCTAAGTCATCATTTTCTTGGAGTGAAGGAAGAGGTGCTGACATTGGCCCATGCAGGTCATCCATTGGCAAATCCATGTTTTTCCCTCAAACACTTCATCTGATCATCACATCTATTACAATCATTTAATGAAACGTTATTGCTGATAAGTTGAAAATTATTGATTTGTTTGAAATTTTAATTCTTCCCTATTCGAGGACGATCTAATTCCCACAGGATGCGATCCACTACAAAAAAGGTTGAAATTTCTTGACAAAGAAATAGAAAGGTGCAAAGAAAACTAAATAATGCTTTCGATTGGACTCAGGGAACCCAGTAGCTCCGTAATTATTATAAAGTGTGAATTCATTGCAATACGGTTTGAATTTTCGTTTGATTTCATTCTAAAGAAAACAAGACACTGAAAAATGAAGAAATTAATTAATCATAAACATTTTATTCCACCAACATCAACAACAAGGACAAAGTTCAGTTTGAAATGTCAGTGTGACGCTTCGAGTTATATTTCTAGAAGAAAGATCAAATACCCCAAAAATTGGATAAAGGTTTTACCTGATTAAGGTCTAAAGAAAGACACAAGACTTCTTTTCAGAAAAAAAAAATATTCGAAACATTAAGAATGCGATTATTCTCAGAGGAATCTAGTTGAATTACGAAGTATACAGGATATATTTGTTTTGTTTTTATTTAAGGATATTCTCCACAACTAATGTAAACCCTTAATTTTAAAGCATTGATCTCACTCTTGAATTCAAACTGAGTTATGAAAAAACAAAGCTAATATTAAAAATGTCTGCAATATTTCCCAATTCCTTAAAGAAAACAAAATATTATTACTATTTTTAGAAAAAGTTTAAATAAATAAATCCCACAAGCTTCATGCTGAACTTATTTATTCATAACCCACTTATTTTTTCAAAATGTTGCTCATCCACTACTGATAGAACTTAACATTTTCTGAGATGTTTCATGTAACAGTATATGAATAAAGCACAGACTGCTTAACAAAAGTACAAAGTGGGTCTACAATTTGAAACCATTTAAAACAATCACCAAATTAGTTTTACGTAAGATATCCAATTGAACATCTATTCTATTATCGAGGTTTGCACTATCATGAACTTGAGTAGATCATTACTTGTATGGCATACTGGCTTCTTTAGGGTCTCTGGTCACAATGGTTCCAGGGCATGGAATATAGTGGTCTCGGACGGTTTATTTATTTATTTATTTACTTACTTACTTATTTTGAGATTACAAAAGGACGAAGAATGAAGCAATCTAAATACTAATTATTATTATTACTGACTCAGTCTACACAGATCTACGTATTTGCAAGTGCTTTACTGTATTCTTATCCACTTAAATGAAAAATACGTTCTTAAAAAGTCACATTACAATTCACAGATATGTTTGTTATGTTTGTATCATACAAACATATGGCAAAGTTTTAGGGACTAGTCATATAATCTGCTAGGGTCTATTATCTAAACGAGCAATGGATGACCATCATCTTTATAATTCTTGGTTTTTAAGACCCAGACTACATCTGTGGAAGGTCTGATCTCATGAAGCTTTCTGTGATGGTAATATATGTATACTGGTTACACATATTTCAATGAGAAATATTAGATAGCAACACCCCATAAACACCAACAGAAAAAATAAGACGCTGTGAGCTTGGAAAGCTGTTTCCTGGCGAAAATTAAGAGATCAGAAATGAGTATTATGTATGTCATAATGTTTGTATTATGAAAATGACTCCAATTATGGAATGAGATTTAAATATTTCAATGATTTCTAAATTTCTCTTAAAAACAATTTCGAGGAACCAAATAAGTATATTATTTATAGATCCACTATTGTAACTACTAGAACTAAAACATTAATAAAGAATTACTTTCACTATATTTGATCAATAATTGTCAAAAAGTATTGCTACGGCGCAATGTGGCATAAGATGCGCCACGAATATTATGGACGGTTTATGTTTTTTTTAAAGTGATAAAGAATCCATTTGTATGGACCAATAAAAATATATACTAAGTTTTCTATAGCTTAAGTTTACCTTTTCAATTTTGTATTTTTTTTACATTAACTATTTACATTAAGTATTTTTGAGAACCATTAAATAATACTATAGCCGACGATTAAAAATATAAACTTATTACGGATCTTAGTGTAATAAAAACCAACTTAAAAAATAAAAATTACAATAATTTGAGTTTTAAATTCTGATGTTCTAGATATCGTCTCAAACATATCATTATTAACTAACCTTTTTCTGTTTCATTTTAAAACAGACGGAGAGGAATTTTTTAAATTTCGATTGAGCGGCTGTGTTTTTTTTTTCTTTAACAAATGGAATGTGGGTTAATACAAGAGAAAGGGGATTTGTTGTTAACTCGATGTCAGCTCCGTTCAAATTAAGCTTCTCCTGAAATGGGGTAGACTTCTGCGTTGGTGGTCGAATGTATGGGGATAAGACAGAAGGGCAGATATTTATTAGTACTTTCCTCCCACAAAAAGCTTGTAAATCTGATTATCATGGAAGTAATAGAAAAATAAAAATAAAAGCAAACACTATTAATTCGAACAACACTTTTCTTATGTTTTTTTAGATTTAAAATGACATGATTTACTAATTTGTAATGTTCAAGTTAAAATTCTATTATTTTAGAAATGCTATGTTCTATACAAAATCCAAAACTTCTTATCTGTTTTATTAAGAGAAAAACCTAAATTCAATTTTCTACCTTAAAAAAAAAAAATACTTTAAAAGAGAAATGCTTTAAAGCAGAAATTCTGAACTTTCGAAAGCAGAAGTTTCTCCTATGTTAATGCTCAGAATGTTTCGTGTTATGATTTAGTTGTTTTTATAATATTGATTGTTTGATCTTTTTTAATCCTTTATTCACTTTTTATTGCGACGATGACTCAACAAAGTGACCCACAATTAATACGGAAATCATAGTCTGAGGCAAATCGCAGTTCTTGGCATCTGCTTCGTAGTAAAAATATTTTATTTCCCTTATTAACACTACTTTATACTTCTGGTGTAAATTAAAAATGTTAAAGCAAATGAATGTGAATTGATATTTAAAGAAAAAAGGTAAGGAAAGTTGAAAGTCGCTGTAGAGTACTAAGCCAATTTAGTCTAAGAATCAAAATCGGATGTTGCAGAGTTTTTGAAAGGCGTAACTCACTTCAAATTAACCAACAGTGAAATAGATGAGGCAAAATTAGTCATCCTTTGCCTATTTCTCTTCTTATGATGTTGTTGGTTATTTTTGATCAAATTTTGATCAATCTGTGAGATATTACTACAGAAACAGACAAAGGATACAAGAATTATATATAAGTTACAAGGGTATTTCGAGGGCTGAGAGATTGAAACTGTAATCCACAGACTGTAGCTGAAATCGTACAACAAGAAATCGTACGAAATAACACTGTATTTACTTTCTTTTTATGAAGGAACAACTTCGATTTTACAAATATCTCTTTACAAAGAGAAGTTCATCTTACCAAATCATAATATAAGATATGGAAAGTAATACCTTCGCAGAATAGCAACATTCGAAGCATTAATGTAAGTTTGTGGATTCTAATAAATGAAAAAGCCTATTTAACTAAATAACATAATAGACAGGGAACCATTACAGCACCTTCCCTTTGCTAAGCTGATGGCATCCAAAAAGAAGAAACAGCACAAGAACCATTACATCCTTCATGGCTTTGTAACTTATTCTAGTGGTTTGTAACTACATTAAATCATTTCGTTACTGCCGATTAAATTATTCTCTTCCTGAATAATTTTAAAACCATGAAATAGCGTTCATTTCATTACTTATCTTAAGCATACAAACAAGTAAGTAGATATACATAATTCGATTGGAAAAAAGGAAATGGTACCATCATAGTAGTTTAATTTATAAGTCAAAAAAGTTGTAAGTTGACCTGAACGATTATCATTGAATCAACCGTAGCCTAATATTCTATTGAAAACCATTCTAAGAAACAGAATTTAACAAAAATGAAATAATGAAAAAAGTCAATATTTTTGAATTTAAACTATAAAGAGTAAAGCTAAATATGCATTTTCAATGAAAAGTTTTTTGTTTTTTTTTTAGTTATTTATTTAGCCTTTTTTATTATAAAGAACTAATAATCTAACAATGTAAGTGAAGTTTTCATTATTCAGAAAGAAAAGTTTAGAAACAATATTAACAAGACATCATAAGTTAAGGATCTGCATTGCTGCAAGATATGTGAAATTCTTATTAGCCTTCTGAGTAAACCTTAAAATCGCTGCTGTCACTGAGGACTTAACAGTTGTCACTCAATCAAAATCTTAATTTAATCTACAATTAAAACTTACATCTGTAATTAAGATAGAGGCAGAAAGAAACTAAATACATGCTTCTTGAGAAAATCAAATACCTCATGGCAATAATCAACTTGAAACAAATTAACTTGTCAAGACGTCATACACTCAATTATAGTATTAAATGACAAGTCCAAATGAGGATCGTGGATATTTCCTCGTTATTTGTATTTACGAATAACAGTATTTGCGTTTAACGTCTGGAAGCTATTGCTTGTTTTCAATATTTGATAACAAAATATTACAAAATGAAGAAAAAATTTGTTCAATGGATAAGAAAAAAAAAGTCGCTGAACCAATCATGATTTTTCTTTTGGAAAAATCTATTTTTCAGTTCATCTCACTTAAGTTCCTGCAAGTCCCACTGCGTAATACGTCCATCAACCAACCCCCAGACTTTCAATCAAATCTCGTGAACAGCACGAGACTTATATTCGATTGAATAATTGTTGGAGTCTCCCAGGTTCCTTTGGACTCTCCCCTATCCTCGAGTGGTTAGAGGGGTGGGGATGACCTCCTTTGCCGCTTCAAATTACCCACAACACCTTTGGGCTACATAGGAGCGTTAAGACGAAACCTCTCCACAACATCCATCAAGAGATAAGAACGGTAGCTCCTTGGTCGAGTCTCCTCCACGCCCCCAAACTCCCACTTATCAGATGGGGAAGCCATTACAAAAAAAACCCCGCTCCCAATGTTCTGCTCAGGAAAACTTATAACTGATAGGGGTGTATGCAAGGTTAAAAACGCACTTGGTACTCCACCCCCACAGTCCATCGATGACACACTGATAAGATATTTTCTCTCCACCCTCAAAAGACAGAACTACAGAAATTCCTTTCAATCATATAACTTCACATACTTTAAAATCTATCAAACGACTATTGTAGCTTCTAAAGCAGAAGAAAAGTTAAAAAGAAATAAAAGGTTTAAATAATTATTCTATAGTTCAGAAAAAGTGAACAACACTAGCAAAGCGAAATAACAACTAAGAAGAATATCCAATTACGATGTCAAGCCATTAAAAAAAAAGACACACGCACATGCACACTTTTAAATCATCTACGATTGCCTAATTTTCCCATCCATTTGCCAATTTTGCTTCCAACTGATGGATAATGTTACAGCAGTAAGAAGTTACTGTTAAATTACCGATATTTATAGTTTGTTTCTTCATTTTTATGTTAGCATATCAATTTCAATAATAATGAAGTGATATCGAGTTCATCAACATACATATAACTATCAATTAATGCTAGTTTTAAATCATTCTGTACTTAGAAGTGGAGCAAACCAAGATCGCCAGGACAGGAAGGCTCCAACGATTCAAAGCGTCTGGACTAAGTAGGGGTCGGGAATCCCGAATCGAAACCTGCTCCTCCAACATGTAAAAACGTACCTTGAGATCCACAAATTATCTTTTACATTTCAATTTTATCTGCTGATTCAACACAAATCAATCTAGATCTTTGAAAATTTAAGAAGTTTTGTGTTACCTTCTTTCTACAAGAATAATTTACTGCTTTAAGCATTTTTATGTCTATTATACCATTGTAATAACAATTGCAATTGGTACTTAGCTTTTTAGAAGTTTTAAATAAGATTTTGTTTTATTTCGAAAAACGCCTTAGGTAATTCTGGCTAGAAAGAAATCTGGGATGGAACGCTGTGTCCGTCTGGTGCCAACCTGGAAATCCATTAGATGTTCCGTTGGAGAGTAATTGGCAATCGTACTTCCCATCCCGATTGGAGTCATCACAAGTCAAGGTTGGAGGCGTCATCAGTGGTGACAAAGAAGGACTTTGGGTTGAATACCAGCCTTTTATTCCAGAGAACGATGAACTTCTAAACCATAAATCCATTCCTTCAATGGGATCTCTGATTGACTCATCAGAATCTTCATCATTTATTTGTCAAAGTATCAACATCATTTAAAAGCAATCAATATTCTAATAAATAAGACATTAATCGAGGTGAAGCGTTTTATTAATAAAAATATTCTGCTGTATTTGACATTTTTATGGAATTCTTTTCTTTGAATAGAAATAGGATGAAGTTTAGTCTAATTAAATCTTCTAATACGGAGCGGTAATAATTCTCGAGGAAACAAAACAACTAAATCAATTGACTAGCGACTTTCTTGTAATTCTGTCACAGAATTATTCTTACTATAAATAGGAATTTTGGATAATAAATATTTAAGTGAGTAAATGGTAAGGCATTTGTCTGAGGCATGGATATGCTGGATGAGGCGGATTTTTTTTCCCCAGACGATTATAGGGTCCCCCCAGCCCTCTGTTAAATGGTTACCAGGTTTCTTCCCCGAGGATTAAGGGATACGGACGTCTGGCTGATCAACCGATCTCAACTTATGTCCCGTTGGTCACGAAACGCCGACAGTCTTACCTTTCCACGACACCAAGGGTCTACTGAGGCCTGTAAGGGATACTTAAATTTTTAACTTAAGTATTGAATAAAATGATGATGAACTGTTAACGTATGTTTAATGCATTTTCATTGGCAAAAATTTCAAACGGAGTCTCACCATTACTAAACGTGAAACAAAACGTCATGTTCGAATTGCGGTGTGGAAATCTTTGTAAAATATCTATTTGAAACAGAGTTCCTTGCTGGAAGTCGAAATATCTTTCAGATAAATTTATAGTTTAATAGATGCTCTTTTTAATTGTATTTTAATTGCATCTTTTGCTTGATTCTTAATTTATTAGTGTCCATCGACAACCTTCGAGAGATTTAAGATTATTTATTAATTTATTTATCGTTTGATTTGACATGCTTAAAAGCATCAAATGTTGTCTAAGAACTAAACTCGAATGCCAGCAGATTTGGATATCACTTAATCAACTTGATATGTTTGGTTCAAACTGGATGTTCTTAAACATTTTGTCAAGCAATGGCAAAAAGATGAAAGGTATCGACGACGCTAAATATATTCACATTATTGTGGATTTTCAGCGAATAATTTCTACTAGATGATTTTGTTTCATAGAAAAAAAAAGAAATCCTAGGTTGTTGTTTTTTTTTTCTAGCTTGGAAAAGACATTGCTAAAAGACATTTGGTTTCTACTTTGCTGTTCAGGAAACCTATTTTTCACTAAAGCATTGCAAGTGAAATTTTGGCAACGAAAACCTAAAGGAAAGCCATCCTTTATTATTGTTGTTATTATGATTTAATCCAAACCCTTCTTAACGTCCCAGAGTCTGAATTGCTTAATGACTGGCGGCCTCAAAACGGAACCAATCAAAGAGATCCCGACAGTTGAGGTAATTGTAGATGCGAAGATACGAGCGGATTGAGAGCACGGGTGGCTCCCTCTATGTTGATGGATTGGCAGGAGGAGGGATTACAACCAATAAAAAAATAAGACACTACAGGGTGGAACGATAGGGTGTTCAAAAAACAACTGCTAACGAAAAAACTAATGGCTGATAATGAAATAAACTTAACCAGAATATAAAAAGTAAAAATAAAAGTATAGGGAAAAAAGAAAAGATTAAGCGTAGGAATCAGGTTTGAGGCTTTTAAAAGCAAATAGATTCATTTAAAAAAAAATAATCGAAATTAATGACATTTGAGATTTAAGGTACAAGTATTAATATTAAAATAAAAGCTCCTGTTGATAAAAAAGAAATCCACTTTCTATTAAGTGATATTTCATAATTATAAGTTATTTTCTTTTTGTTCAGCTAAACTAATAAAGAACTTAATTTCAAATTAAAGCTCACCATTAATAACAATGTCGCATTCCAGAGTTTGAATACAAATCATTACTTTGTAGCCATTTCAACATCTAAAACAAATTATAACATTATTTATATATTAAGATCTTCTGTATATCGGTTCTTTTTATTCACTGATACAGGTGATGTTTTATTGCCTCTTCCTGCTTTTGGTTGATTATTTTCAAAGGGAGAAACAATTAATAAGAAATTAATCCTGCTTGTTACTTGATTGCTTTACTGAATGTCTTTATTCCGATGGATGAAAACTGGATTTCCATCAAACAGATATATTACTGTTATACAGCGACATCTAGTGTTAGTCTTACTTTTCAATCAACAGCAACTTTGGAAACGTAATACATCAAAAAATCTTTAAAAATCTACAAAAAAATATTATAATAAGTTTTGAATAGGCAGCTCTTTCTGATTTAAAATACTTACTATTTAAGAATGATATCGTATGCAATGTGATACTATTTACAGGGATTAAATATATTAGTGGAGTAAAAGGCGTTTAGTTTTAAATCTTTAGATAAATTACATTGCCCCTACCCCGAGTTCCTTAATTTAGTTCTCCCATGGGAATCTCAAAAATACTCAAAAACTCTTAAGGAAATTTTAGAACAATTGGTCATTAATAAGTCCAAACTCATTAACAGTTTCTTTTATATTTATTTGTTTTCCTTTTCGTGTTTTAAATGTGACTTTCTTCTCTTTGTAGCATTTGATCTCTTATTGATAGTCTGAATATCATTTTTTTCCCATTCAATCTTCCTAATTTGACTGAGTGATCTTCAGATCTTGATTCAAATCTATACTTCGAATAGCTCACATTCTATCTCCATTCAAGCTTTTAAACTTAATGTCCACAAACTACAGTAGTTTGAATTGTTTGTTTGGTTTTTGAATCATTCCTGAATTTAACTTTGATTTGGTTCAACTTTGATGAACTCAATCACAACTTCTTGAGCTATTGAAAGTAAAAGGTTTAACAATTTCAATTTTCGCTATCACCATTTT
>JAFIDM010000003.1:62427860-62451343 GCA_023159025.1 Thereuonema tuberculata
TAAATTCAGCGTTCTTTTTGCATTGTAACAGCTTCAAAGATTCACTCGTTCCAACCTCCTTCGCTTAGATCATTAACTGTGCTGTACCGTCTTATAATTCTTTCCCTTCCGAATTGTAAATTTCTCGCTTTTCTCTGTTCTTATTTCTGTTTATAGGATCTTTGCTTGAGGATCTTTGATATATAGTAATAGTTTTTCAACTTCTGATTTCATGGAGGGGAAGGGGGTTGTATAAGAAGTTGAAAAACTATTACATAATGGGTCAGAATGCCAAAAAAGAAAAAAAATTCGACAATGAAGTCAACAATAAAAACCATGGCTAAAGGAAAACATTGTATTTAATCGGTTAACTTTTTTTTTTATCTTAATTTTAGCTTCTGAGAAAAAAATCTTTTCTTTTCTTAATAAAAATAAAAATCAAATAAAGTTATGAACTCTAAGAAGCTTCTGCATTTTACATTCTAATTATTGTTAAATATCTCTCTTATCACTCCCTTTGTGTGTGTGTGTGACGCAATGAGAGAAGAGCCAGAGAAAAAAAGAATAACTCATTAATTTTAGCCTAAGAGATTAAAACTTAAATTTCAACGTTCATTTTTTTTATAATTTAAGTCCGTAACTCTTCCTTATAATGTTTCTTCTTATCATATCAGAAGATCCAAAACTTTTTCAATACCAAATATATACATAAAAAAAATATATATATATATATTTATTAATGAATTTTTCGGAAAGTTCTTCTTTTCTTTCATTTTCTTAGCCTACTACAAGCGCAGGCCAGATGAGCATTAGATGCAGAAACTCGCCCTCAGCGACGAACTGAAGAGTTGTTAGAGACATTTCTCGACATGAAATGAAGAAAGTAATATTTAAGCAAAGAAAAAAACTTCTCCTTTAAATATTCTACCTCAACTAAAAGCCGTCACATTGTTCTCCCATCATTATTGACGGACATATACGCTAGTTACTAATAATAGTAATAACTATATTATTTGGGCCCCGTAACCGACCTCAGCGTAGTCCCGTTGGTCCTGAAGCGCCTGGAGTCTTACTTCCGGCGACCCCAAGGGCCTGCTTAAGCATATAATGGGACACTTTAACGTTAACTATATTATTAATTCCAGTCTGCGCATTTGTGAATTCAATAATTTGAAATATAACTTTGTTCTAATGAATTATAATAATGAAATGGAAATGCCTTCGTTATAATGAAGTTTTCTTAAGATTTTTTTGCCTGTGACCAAATTTTAGGGAAGTATTTTGGTGTTGTTTAGCGGTGCGCATCATGTGCAAAATTCGTGTCCGGAATGTCCTCGCACAACATGTCTCTAGGGCTACCATCTTGGCGGAGTCATTGAATTTCTAGGAAGTAGACACTGAGAGCCTTCATCAGGAAATGACTCCAGATCTGAAGAGGAAGATGAAGAAGCAGACAACACAGGAAAGGAAAATTTTTGAAACATCCATGCCGACGCCGGGATTCGAACGCAGGTTCCGTCACATCTACCTCATGGCAGACCGCCTCCTATAAAACTAGGATAGGCCGGAACGACATGAAGTAACTGTAAAGGGTAAAAAAATACTTATTTGTCTTTTAGATATTTTTTGATTAATATATATTAAATAGGAAAATAAATAAAATTAATAAGACTGTTAATGTAATTTGTAGAGTAGGCATTGAACTCGATCCGTGTTATTCTCAAGGTTATTCTCTTTCTTTTCGTTTTTATAGTCTGTAGGAGACTTTAGATTACAGCAGTAAATACACTTTTTTTTTCCTTTTCATTCCTTATTGTTCAAGACCACTGTGTTGAAACAGGCTTCAGTGAATTCATTTCTGATGGCAGTTACATAAAGACCTAGCTCTCCTTTTTTTCTTTTTCTTTTTCCTTTCGCTTGATTCGTCGAAGTGAAAGATGCAATTTTTTTCCCCCTCCTACAATGCAATAATTTTCCGATAAAAGATCTATTTCAAATCTAAACTTCTCTTTGGTCTTAGATGTCAAAACCATAACACAGCTGCAAAACAAATCAGGTTAATTGATGTTATTCTTTAAAAAAACAAGAAAAAGAAAGAAAGAAACGCTTATCCGTTTTAAAAAAAAAGTAAAAAAAAATAATTGGAGGTTTTAAAAAAAATTAGGCTTGTAAATGGGGAGTTGCTGATTGAGGTGAGTGTGTTGATGATGTAGAGTCCAGGAAACTTTCGTTGTCACCTTCTCTCCCCTGTTTCTCTTCAAATTTACGACACCCTATCCATCGCTTATATTTCTACTAACTGAAGTCCTCCCCCCTCCTCGCTTCCTGTGTATTTACAAGTCATTAAAACGAACCTACAACAAATCTACACAACATCGACGACAAAAAAAAAAAAAGGAATGGCTGTAAATTGAAAAATATATTACACCCTTCAATTAGGGGCGTTGACGGGTATTTATTTTAGAGTCAAATTCCCTCCTGTTTATTTCGTCCACCAATTTGGCAATGAACAATTCAATAATTTATTGTTTCTTAGTTGACGACTGCGAGGAGACCAAGCCATTATCATGATTGCTTCGGTACACAAGAGTCAACAATAGCTGGGATTATTTCTGAACAAAATGGTCACTTATATTAGTGTGGATTTATTAGTGAAAAGAAATTATGGACCATTGGGAAGGGCGGCAGCAAAGGTCTCATATCATAACTGACAAAATAAACTATTTACAGACTTTTTTTTCTTTGCTTTCTTCGATTTTTTTTCCTTCCCTTCTGGCTCGTTCTCCATCTCTTTTTATTGTCGTGGCAAATTGGAGGAGACTCAAATTGTAATAAATAATAACAACTAAAAACCAACAACAACAGTTATTGGTTGTAATGGATTGATTCTTGTAAGAAAAAAAAAAAGTAAAAGTTTAAAGAAATACTTTAAAAATGAATTTAAACATATAGTAAACATATAGTTAAAGAATTATTGAGCAGCACAGGCACAAAATTGTAAGAATAGATCGACAATAATAAATAGTCTATAATATACTATATCCCAGAAATAAAAATATAGGCAATATCGCAATCAAATAGACTGACTATTGAATCTCTTCGTATGATTCTCTCCTAAATGCTTATTTGTAATTCTGGCTTCAAATTGTATTAACTGTAAAGTATAAAAAAAGAATATGGTTGAAAATGAAATAAAACAAATAAGAAAAACTCCACATCATCCACTGAACCTTACGCAATTGGTTTAAATACTGCATTTCAATGAATCTTATGTGGCATCACTGAATCAGCTTTGTTTTCTATTTTCTGTTTCTTTTCTTTTTTTTCCATCTGTTGAAAATAAAACGAATTTAAAAAGAAATACGTTTAATCGTCTGTAAAACTGTGGATCTGTTCAGATAGGGTTTACAGACTCCTTAACTTCCGCTAAGACGGCCAACGAAACATTCCAATTAGATACAGTGACTTTGCTTCGATCACCTGTCACCAGTCGTCACTGTGACACACTCAAGGACCACCCGCAATATAATATGTATGCAATTATAGGTTGGAAGCAAATACAAAGGGCCCTTACTCTGAGGGCTAAACCCAACGCACTCGTTAAGATTCCATCAGGAGCTCAAGAAAAAATATCGACTTTTTTTTTTTTTTAAAGCTGGTTCCTTATCAGGTTATTACTTCTTTCAAATAACAGAGATGGACTAACTGTTGCATGTTGAATGTATATTTGAATATACGTTTGAAGTCATAAATTGTACTAATTTCACGTTTTTATAAACATACAAGCAATAACACTGAAGTAAGTATTATATTAAAATAATAGGTAAAGGCAGCAATAGAGTAATTTCAACATCAAAAATTAAAAAAAGAAAGTTCTCAGATTGAAACTTTTAGTCTAATAAAATGTAAAAGATTTTTATTTTTTAATATTCGTCTAATGTTCTACTACAGTGAAAATCAAATTTCTTTCAAAATGTAAAAAAATTTTCATTATTAGATGAGACGTAAATAATCCTTTCACATTATTCTTTTTTAAAACCAATGTCTTTTTTTTTTTTTTGCATTTCCCTAAGTTGTCAGTCACCTGCCGCAAGGTCAATGGTTTTAGCCTTTGAAAACTCCTCAATATCTTCCAATTCACATTGTAAGAGCGTGATTCACTGATTGCCTCAAGGCTTAAAATCAAGACCTGACAGATGAATCAAACTCAAACACTAAAAAACAACACTCAATAAATACAGAAGAAAATCTTATAATCGTAAATATAAATACAGCAAGAAGAAAACTTTTATTTATCAACTTTTTATATAGTTTTTGCTCTTGTCGAAGGTGAACCTGTCGAAGTTGGTGAATTTTACAATTTTTAGTTACTTTCTTAAAAATAACAATTACAGAAATCATACTGCAAGGTCCAACCAAAAACTATTTCACTTAAAAGTAATTTATTTAATTCAGAAATTTAAATTGGTTGAAAAAGACCGATACTGAGAATCGGAAGGTGGACGTTACATTGTATTTCGATTCCCCGACTTGGAGTTTAGTTTTCATCTCGTTTTTTATATCTGCGATCTGCTAATGTATGTAATTTCTTTAATTAATTCTTTTCCTTAAATATTTTATACGTTTAAAAACTATAAACCACACAATAAATAAAATTCACATGGCAATTTGGTTGTAAATTAATTTAAAAAATTAAAAAAATTATATTTTTGTTATATATTTATATTTTAACTTTTTAATGATGATAACTAATATTTACATGACGAATATTAAAATTTGAGAACAAATATTATTATAATATACCGGTATGTATTAAGTAATAATAATAATAATTTACACTTGGCAATATGTGCTTTGGTCCTTGACCCGTCAGATTGTCTTTGCTGGGGAAACCCATGGTTTGAAACTTTAACATTATAATAATAATAATAGTAATAACTACAGTATTATTATTATTTTTAAGAATAAAGTATTTTTCTTTCTTTCTTTTTTCACTGAAAATTTATTGTACTAAATATAAAAAAGCATCCTTAATATTTTTTTATCCTTAAGTCTTCATGCATCGACTGCTGCTGTAAATGAAACGGGAATGAAAACGTTGATTTCAGTCTCACTATCAGTGACAGTGGAAACAAGGTAATGGATTAGAAAAATTAGGTCCTCAGACCAAATATGGAATTCATTTTGATAATTCAGAAATTCTCGATCAATAGTATTTGAGTTTCTGAGAATGTAAATAAAATAATTCAAATTAATAATCAAATGCATTCATGGGAGTACATCAAGACATTTATTTCCACTGACATCAGCAAATCGACAAAACAAGGCATAAACAAAGTTTAATGAATAATAAAAATAAAATAAATAAATAAATAAATGCTTCTATATCACCTGCTTGATGACTACTGTAGCAATACAGCTTTAAACAGAAGTAAAAAAAGTAGCACATATTACACAATTTAAAAATATTTGGCAAGTGTTGCGCATGCAACCACTAATTTAATGCATGTCTTATTTGTTGTTAGTTAGCAGCTAATAAAGAATGGGACGGTAATGACCAGGCTGAAATGATGTCAATCTCTTGAGAGGAAAAGAAAGAGAGGCGATAAGAGAGAGAAGCACAATCCCGAACAAAAGGGCGGGTGTGGATCAGAGAGTGTCATCAGTCGCACCTAATCCCTCTCTTTCTGAAACGACCCCAAATTAAGTGGAGGATTCGAAAAGGGAAGATCTTTTGTCGGATCTGAATTAATCAGCTTAAGTCCCACCTGCACTGAAGTTTAGTCGAGAAAAGAACTGACAAAAAGAAAAAGATGAATTAAATGAACAGGGAAAGTAAGAATTCCACAAATTTATATATATATGAGTATTTTATTATTCTTTATAAAGATAGAACACAAAACTGCTATCCACAATACATTAACTCGTCGATGAACAATGGACGTCCACTCTGACGTTTCTTTTTGAGCAATTTTCTGTTAACACCACAATAGCCAACATTTCTGATTTTACTAAATCCATAAAACGTAAGAGTGGAGATTTTTAAATAAGTAATTTTATTTATTTATTTATTTATTTATTTATTTATTTATTTATTTATTTATTTAAATCTCTCCAACTTTAAAAAGATTAATTTGAATAAAAAAAAACTGAAAGAAACTTGTCAATAAATAACAGAAATGAAAAAAAATAAAAAACAAACAAACAAAAAATATTATTACAAACTTTCATCAAAATTATTTAAATAGTCAGAAACGAAGACAAAACATTTTTATTTAGATACTCAGAGCATAGAATGGCTTTTTTTTTAATAAATGATTTGTTAGCAATTAATAATGAACAATCTTGTGATTTCTGAAAATAAGACTAATCGAATAAAGCGTTAATAGTAATGGAAAGAAATTCAATTCTTAATATTTCTTAGAAATATTAAGCTACTTCCGAGCAGGTATTTCAAACTCATTAAGTTAAATTTCATTCTACATCATTTCTTTTATTGAGCTTCGCAAATTTTCTTTTGTTTTCTAGGCTAACAATTAAACAAAACGAACAGAATTCGAAGAGTCGCTACCAAGAGGTTTTTCTTTTAACTAACTCTGAAGCCAAAATTAGTTTGATTGTTTTAGATAAGTTCAGATCATTTAGATCCATTTGGAATATTATCTAGATTATTTACTTGTTTGCTTTCTTACTAGCACTATCCAAATTGTAACTTTCTAGTGCAAAATCGGCCTCATAGCCGATCATTATTTTTGAAGATCTTATCTTATAAGTTTACAGGTGATATTTCTTACATAAAAATATGAATTTATAGAATGGTCTTTCGATTACTGTAGACAATGCAAATGATAGATGATTATCATTTAACTAGACAACGCAGCAAAATGATTTGATCCAAAGCAATGATAAACTTAAACATCTTAAGGTGCGGACAGACCAAGTTCCAATGTAAACCAACGCCAACTCGAACTTGTGTTCGTTGGTGTTAGGATTGGAAACGATTGGAAATGATTTTGATTCTGATAAAATGTTGTCGTCCACATCGGATTTAGTTTTGATTTGGAAACCGTTGTTCAACTGCAGTACTCGGAGTTCCACTGCAATACTCTGCCAAATATCTATCTTCTTTTTTGAGAGTTTTTAATTTCTATTGCTAGGACCCCGTAATAAAGGATTATCCCGGTATAGTTGAATTAGTTTGAGACCACAAATCATCGTCCCATTCCGTATCGAAACACGAAATAAACAATACGTCTCACATCAGGGAATACTTGCCAACGACTGAAAACGTTTTAACTCGTCCACACGAAGTACCGTCCACATGAAGCACTCTTTGAAGTACCGGGAAGCGACAGAACGCAGGCCAACGCCAACAATCGCCTTGGAAACCGTTGGAATCCTTGGGGGTGCGTTCGCTAACGCCGTACACATCGATTCCAACGCATTCCAATATCTGTCCACATGTGCCTTGGTATAAAGTTGGAGCTTCGGTCTGTCCGCACCTTTATATAGGTTCTTGTTTAAATATTCAAATTACTCAAAAACTATTGATCAGCTCAGAAAGACTGTCAGCAGTACCTAATTAAAAACAAAAACAAAATCTCAAAATATTGTCTCTCTACAAATAAATCACAAAAAACCTCTTCTTCCTTAATAATATCCTTTTACTCTCAATATTTCGAATCCTTTAGCAGATCGTACTTTTATTGGAATCAGGTTTTATTAATCTAACAAATTGTATCAACAAAATTAAGGCACTAAAAATGAGTCAAATTTCATTCAGCTTTTTTGAAAAAATTGTAAAGAACAACAAAATTCTGAAACAAAAATTAGATTTGAAATAAGAAATTGCTCCTAAATGCATTTAATAACGTTTGGGATTGTTTTTCACGTTTGGATTGTTTTTCACGTTTGGGATTGTTTTTCAAGTTTGGTTTGTTAAAAGAAAGTACGATTGTTTTCGGGTTTGTTTCATGATTATTGTTAAAAGAAAGTAAGATTGTTTTTCACGTAAGTTTAAATGAAGTTATTACTTTATTGTTAAAAGAAAGTAAGATTGTTGTTCAAGAAAGTAAGAATGTTATTCACGTAAGTTTTGTACCATGTTTGTTCACGATTGGAATTCTGTTTTAAATGTTTAGAGATAATGTTAGTTATCTCGACATTTTCTGTAATCTCTAAGAAGAAGGATCCTGCTAAAGGATTCGAAATATTGAGAGTAAAAGGATATTATTAAGGAAGAAGAGGTTTTTTGTGATTTATTTGTATTTCAGAAGGAAGATGAATTTTTAGACTTTCATTATATTGTCTCTCTATTTTGAGAGCGGACAGCATAATAATAGTTTTGAAATAATAATAATAATTTGGGACTTTCTTGACAATACACAGCCGGAAGAAGCTAGAATTCAAGAGAAGATAGGAGAATACCTCTCCATTTGATTCTCCAGCTTTCTGATGAAAACGAGAGAAGGGGTACATTAACTTAAGGGGTATTTCTCAGATTTTCTAGAAACTACATACAACTTTTAAATATTTATATAAATTTTTCGTGTATACAAGAAAAAGCTTTTAAATCACTAATTTTCTAAGTTATTAATCGGAAAAAAAAGAAAGAAAATTCTCACCAAAAAGCAAACTTTTCTACCCTATTTTAATTATTGATTATTAGCGAAATTGTTATGTATGTGTCTCCCGTCAGCAGCGCAGCATTTCAGCTAATCCAAAAATAGGCCTGATGCATAATTAATAAGGTTTAGTTTCAGTAAATTGTCCAATATTTGACATTGGGGCTTCGCCAGCCATAAGCAAATATTGCGCTAGAATAAATGTAATCTCTTGCTAACATTGACAACACGGGATAATATCCTGTTAGGAGTGTTAAGCCCTTTGCCATCAAAGGTCATCGGTCTGCCTTGTACACAGCAGTAGAGGACAATTCTTTGCATGGAATGGATCAAGGAAGGACTAATGAATCACATCCTGCGTGGATTCCACTAGGACAAGCAGACCAGGAATCAAAGACGAATAAAAAAGAAGGCTAATCGCATTTTGAGAGAAAAAGTCGAAATTCCAGAATTAATTAAAGTGCTACTTTTTAAGAAATAATTTAAAGTAAATTTGATTGCATCTTAGTAATATCATTTAAATCAAAAAAATCGTTAGCATCACATTTACTGAAAACCATTACAGATAATACTTTTTTCGAATTTATTACTTTTTCTATTATTACTATTTTGAGTATTTTATATAAGGAAGTTCATCAAAATTTAACGTGTGAAGAATGAAAGTTATAGTTAAAATGAACAGTGTTAAAAACTCTTCAACACATAATAAAACTTAAATGGTAATAAAAATTTAAAAATACTTAACCAGGACAGTTTCAAACCGCTAAAAGTTTCCTGGTTTAAGTTTTTATCACCTTTTTAATGATGAATTAATACCATTTAAGTTTCTTTATTGTTTGTAAGAATTTTTGAATATTTAAAGGTTAAATATAGACTTGGTCTACATGAGCGTTGCTTTACGCTGCGTTAGTTTAGCCTCCAGACATTCTTATAGGGATAAAATAAAGAAAAGTGCACCCTCGGAGACTAACGCTCACCAAACGCCCAGTGCACAGCAGACCAACGTTGAAAACGCTCGTGTGAGACACCATCTTTTACTTTCCATTGAAATACAAGGGATTCGTTCGGTTCCGTAAGAACGTTAGCAACGCTCGTGTAGACCAGAAATAAGAAGGAAAACAATATCTAAATGCTGATAAGTTTAGAGCAGGACTAGAGAACACCACATTTATAAAATGGAAACAATAGAGACCAAAGACATTTTCAGTTTTAGATATCAAAATAATGATGTAAAAAAAAGTAAAAAATAACGAAGTAAAGAGAAGAAAAGAAATGGGTAACAAACGAAGGCACAACGCTAAAAGAAGGAATTCGCACCCCAATTCTTTAAATTTTCAGGCACGTTTTAAAGAGAAGAAAGTTTCTAACTTTTTTTCATCTCTTCAGATCTCATCTCGTAATTCCGTAAGATACAAAATTATTGATTGTTCATTAAATAGGCTTGTTTTGATTTGTTCGTTGTTAATTATATTAGATTTTTCCTTAGCTTTTTTAAAAAATATAAGGATTTTTACCAAGATTGAAAATTGACAAGACTAACAAGACTGTAAGTTGAGAATTCTTCTTCTTTCCACGTCAAAATTAGCTACAAGTATTGAACTGAAATCACTGACATTCAACCACATCATCTCTTTAGTAAGTAATAGTAAAATAAGTGTAATTAAGAAGTATATTCATAAGCATTAACGATTATGTAAATAGAAAAGTAAATATCAGGAATGGTCTAACAGCTGAACAGCCTGAGCTCATGATGAAACGAGAGCCTTAGTGCGTTGTATTCTCTATAACGAGTTCTGTAATGAGTTCTTGGAAATATAATATATATAAAAAGAAAGTAAAACAATGAACGAAAGGAAAGAAGAAGATTTGGATGAAACAACAATGCTTATTGTTTGAATTATAACTTACCGATTTCTTTTTGTTCTTCTTCATTAAATGATCTAAGTAATTATTCATTTCATAATTAATTTTTCATTTCATTCAAACTTTTAAGATTTTTTGCAATTTTATCTTTCCTCTAGTGTTAGAATTATTCTTCTAGATTTAGAAGGTTTTTTTTTTTTTTTGGTTTTTTTTCCTTGATTTTCATTCTTCAAAGCAAATAAAAATAATGAAAATCATTTCGAAGCTTTTTGTCTTGACTGTCCCATAATTTACAGTAAACATTACAAAATCCTTACTAATTTATCTCTGAGAACAAGGTGACAACAGATTAGACATCTAATGGTTAAACGACTCTAATACAAGGAATCCTAAAAAGAGGACGCCCATTTTACAGGGAATGGGAGGTGGAGGGAATCAAGATAGGGGGCGCCCAATTTACCAGAGGAAATCCTCCCTGATAGAGATGAGAGATAAACAGAAGGAGGGATTAGGGTCTATCCCGATTGCGTTCCTTGAGAAAGAAGGGATAATTAACTGGGAAGCAACGGTTCTGTTCAGAGGAACGGTTTTCATCCTCTTGACAGATATCCAACCAATTCAATTGGACACTAAGAAGATCGGATTTGTAAATCTATATTTCAAAAGAATATAGCGACTTTTCCCTACTGAGTGGTTATCTCTAAATTTCGCCTAAGGTGTGTTCTTGTCGACAGAAGAAAGTTTTCTTAGATCAATAACTACCATTGGTAGTCTATCTCTGTATTATAATTCTCGTTTATGTTGAACAGCCCGTTGGGTTTTTTTTGGGGGGCAAATTTTCGATTATAGTAATAAATTGTGATTACTGTTAAAACAGATTTTAACTCTTATGCTGAGAGACAATTACTATTTGAATGTATCTAATTAACAACTTACGAGACTATCCAGTTTATTACACTAAATGTCATTATTGATTTTGTCTGGCAAAATATCGGCGAAGCCAAATATAGACGATTGCAAAAATTTATGTTTAAATATATTTAAGAAGTGAACGAATCTAGTTCTCTTTTTTTTTCACATTAAAGTTTTTATAATTCTTAATATTTTTTAATAATATATACAGCTGCATTATAAAATGGGCATTTTTTTAAATACAGAATTGTGTATATTAATAAGTGCACAACTATTTATAACACTGCAATTAAATATACGTAATTAATATTTATACTTAAATTATAATTATTTTTTCAGTCAGTTGTTATTCCTATTTTTTTTCTAAGAATTAAAATTAATTCTTTGGAATAAAGGTTTAATCGACAAAATTATTTCTTCATGTTATAAGCTTCTCAATAATTTAGAAGAGAGAATAAATAAATTTAAAAATTCCCGGATTATAGCTTTACAAGATACTAATAGATTTTTGTGTTAGTATTTAGAATTGAAAAAACAATTAGTGTGATAATTTACTTCTAGAAATCCTTAATAACACTTCTTTAATTTCCACAATATTTCGTCCTTCTTTGCGAAGGACTTCTTCAGGTGGTACCAGAGGACAAGAAACTATTCTTCTTTCTCTACGTTTCGTTAGGATTACAAGTAAATGCAGAGGAAGAAGAATAGTTTCTTGTCCTCTGGTACCATTTGAAGATGTCCTTCTCAAAGAAGGATGAAATATCGCGGATATTAAAGGAGTGTTATTAGATTAAGGATTTCTAGAAGTAAATTATTTTCAGGATATATTAAAGAAGCTTATATAAAGAATGCAAATTACTGTGATGTTTATTGAAGATTCTCGGATGCAGGATCGAAATAAAGGAATTTATTTAAGAAGTTCCTTTCATGATTCCAGTCGCTTATAGTTTTGTTGCACTATGGAAAATTACACAGTGTTTGTAACATTTAGAGTTTCGTAACATCTTGTTTCGTTTCCTCACAAAGAATACTTTCAGATACTGTCAAGTAATATTCAAAATCTAAATAAAACACCAATGCAAAGACGATTAGTAAACTTTAAAAAATATGATATAAAAGAATTCTGTGTCTCTTTCCTAACTTTGACATCAAATATCTGTAGGACAGAGGAGTGATTGATATTGAGTCGCACCTTGGATACGAGAAATCCATTCGTAAATGAAAACGAAATGTATTTGCAGCTGTAACCCGATCTGCTCTTCTTTGCTCCACTGTTACATTATTCATGAAGGGAGGGTGGGTTAGATGACGTACAACCCTACTTGGCCATGAATCGTCGATTAGTCGGTAGTCACTGCTCAGATTTCTCCCTAGATTCCATTCACTGCTCTCTTGAACGCGGGTGTTCTTAAAGTTACGATCGACTGACATTAACTGCGCATCCATCCGACAGAATATTGAAAGATCTTTTTTAAGGGAAAAGCGAATAAATTTCCTAGTAAAGAAAATTACATTTCGTGAATTTCAAACATTCGAGTAAATCACGGATGGGAAAAACCAATGTATTTCATTAAAGCTTCTTACTTGAGAGGCAGTTTAGTTGTACGAGGTCATTTACACAACAGGTCCTAAACTTTTCTCTCCCCCACCTTCTCATAATCTACAATATTTAGATCAAACCCAATACCAGCCAACTATTAAAAAAAAAGATAAAAACTAGTGAAAATTATGGAAGTACGAGGTTGTAGGTAAAAGCATAGATTGTCCAATGCATAAATCACCTTTGACTGAGGATCATCTACAGTCATGTTTTATGTGCTCAATATCTATGCGTCGATGGAAGCATCAATAAACTGAACCGATTGTAACATAAAAGCTTGAAACTTTCTAGAGGATGATTCTTTTTAGAAAAAACATATTGATAGTTCAATAAATTGCATAAAGTTCAAATTTCTATCAAGCTAAGACTGACGCCATCTATCAATTTTTGATAATGTGAATGCTCCAACCTCATGATGGAACAAATCCCAAAAGTTTTGTTCACTTTTCATTACATTACATATGGAAAGAAATCATCTACGGTGCAATTTAATGAAACAAATCAATCTGGCAATCCTTAAAATACGCCGTCAGAAATTACAGGCAAACCACATGTCCATCGCTGAGTTTAAACGAATAACTTGTGTGTAACTTATCTGTGATCGTGTTTCAAAACTATCTCCATTAACACTGGATCTAAGAGATAAGTATTATAAATCCTCTTAAAAAAATTTCTACATTTTTTTGCCCTTTTTGATCCTATGTGTCTTAAATATGAAAAATCATCACGCTTTTCAGATAAAATCTATTTATCACAATAAAACAAATGACAAGAAATAAATTCAATAACACTATCCTCAATTTTTTAAAAACCATAACCGCACCATTTCCGATTAATTCACATTGTCTATCTACGTATTCATCTTCTTCAACCTCAATGTCCAAGAGCACTCCCAAAGACATCCCAAACAAAACAATTTTAATAGACATGCGACTTAAAAACAACGCACTTACTAAGAAATTGATTTTTCTTTTATAATTCCGAGACCCGAGACCCCTTTAGCCTGTTTTATGACGATATGTAGCATAACTTTATCCTTGACAGTAATAGGCTACTAATGTGCAAACCTTAACGGTTCAAATTGTGGTTTTTAAGTATTCATAAATCATTAAAAGCACTGTTGCGGTTGTTTCTGTCTTTAAAGTACCATTCAATTTTTAGAGGTTAGGTCTTCAATCAAATTTTGTCAATGCTTAGATATCTCCATGACCGAAACCTTGAAGAAGATTCAAAGGACCTACGGAGTGGCTGTCTTGGGTAGAAGTTATTTGAATGGCATAAGCAGTCTTCTGAGGGATGATTAACACTGCAGAACAACAAAGTATGAATCCGCACAAGCAAAAATCCTGGAAAACACCCAGCAATCCTATACACTGCAGGCAGAAGGACATAAAATCCCGCATTAACTGTGCTTCGCAATCATCAAACAAAATCTACAGATGCGACATATTTGTCCAAAATTTGTGCTTCATCGCATCACGTATGAGAGGATGGAGACTGATGGAGATCTGATTAGCAAGAATGTATTAAGGACAGATCTGACTAACCAAATTGTTACGGGCGATGAACATGATGCTTCCTACAAGACCCTCTGATGAAACGACAATCCAAGGTGTTTTCTGATAAGATCCGATGAACAAAAGTGAATTGTTACCGAAGAAAAGACAAGATGATTTCTCTGTTTTCTTTGATTGTCGCAATATCATCCATCATGAATATACACCAGAGCAATTATCTAACAAAGCACTAGGTATATGTCTATTCTGAAATGTCTACATAAGGCCATAAGACACTACATCTGTTTCAAATCTGTTTCAAATCAATTCTTGGATTGTGCAACAACGACAATGCACCTACTCACCGATCATTTGCGGTCGCACAACAGCTTGCCCGCAAGTGAACCACCATTTTCCCCGAATACTCTACAGATTTTAGCCCCCTGTGACTTAGATCTGTGAATTATTGAGACAGCAATAGCAGCACTGAGACAGGATACCAGAACACATCTTCAGGAAAGTATTAAAGTGTTCGACCGCTAGATGCTGAGGGAAATTACTTTGAAGGACAATAACGGTATTTTACACAATTTCTCAAATAGGTTTTTTTTTGACAGTTGTTCCGGAATTAAAAAGAAAAATCAATCTCTTAAAGCCTTAAAACAAATTTTCTACCAAACGCTCCCAACCAAATTCTCTTCTGAATAGAAATTCTGGAGACGCCAGTAAATTAGATGTTTGTAAAGGGAATATTAACACTTCCAGAAACTGTTAAACCTATTCCTTAAATTTCAACGCATTTCTGAAAAAGCATTAGACAGATTTAGAGTATGAAATGGGAAAGATATAAGTTTTGAAAGGGAAGTTCGACGTATTTGAACAAAATAGCTAACACTTTAAAAGTAATGCAGTTAATTTAAAATGGTTTTTATTTCAACTTTTCAGACAAAGACAATTAAATCGATAATCAATTTGGCATCTACCATAGCTGATTATTACAGCATAGATGCAATGAAGATATGATAAGATTCAATTTTTATGATTATTGTTCCTTAACTTTAATTACACATGAACTAATAAAATAAAAATTCCAAGATTTTAAAACTGCATGTTTTTAAGTAAGAATGAGTTTAACATTTTAAATGAGGCAAGATCTATTTTTTCCTGAAATAAATGCAAGAAAAAGCTAATTCTTTTTTTCAGCGAAATCACTGAACCAATGGTAGGTTTTCTCTCCATTAATTTCATTACAATCTAAATTTGCTTAAATAAGCTTCCAATTTTAGCAAAACCCAAATGAGAAAAAAAAATCATAACGTACGTGATTCAACGATGGTTCATTACTAAATCTCAAAGAGCGTTTTTTTTTTTAAATAAGCCAATTTGCTTCATTAGGCGGAAATTAAGGAATCTGCAATAAATTTTGTATTTTTCCAATCCATTAGCCAAAAAAAAAAAGAAAAAAGAAAAAGGAAAAAAAACATTTGTGCCTCAAGTAATTGTTAACGAATTACCGAAGAAAAAAAATTGGAGAGGAAAGTCAAATGAATCTCAATGCTTTTTTACAGCGTAGTTGTAATCCTTTCTGGAAAGAGAATTTTTCGTTATTTTTATGTGTAATATATTGTAATAGTGATGGAAGATATAATGAAGAGTTTCAGTCTGCTTATTTCTAATTTTTCTCCATTTCTAATTTTTTTATTTTGATGCATTAGAATGTTTCGTGATTAAAGCTAAAACTAAATTGAATTAGCAACTGGAAAAGATGGAAGTATTGGGTTGGCCAGAAAGCTCGTTCGGTTTTTTTTTTTCCCTGTGGCTTGGCTCTGATAGCGCTTGGGTATCTTTAACGCCATTCGACACCAGTTTGTTAGATTGTATTGTGACGGATGTCATATCAGCGTGCATTTAAAACAAAAACTGATCAAAATTGGTGAATTTTGTGTCGCCAATTTAGTATTGAAGATGGAAGAAAATAAGAACGCACGACATTGCTTTGATGACCAGGCAAAAACTATTACAGCTTGGCTGGGAAGTTCTGATTCATCCGCCGTATTCACCAGACATTGCACCTTCGGATTTCCATTGATTTCGGTCTTTACAAAATTCTTTAAAAGGAAAAAAATTCAATTCTCTGGAAAACTCCATAGGCACCTGAACATTTTATTGCTGTAAAAGATAAAAAAGTTATGGGAAGATAGAATTATGAAGCTGCCTGAAAACTGCCCATCGAAAAGGTAGTGGAGCAAACCGTTGAAGACATTGATCAATAAAAGTATTGGTGGAAATGAAAAACGTGTCTTTTATTTTTACTTAAAAACCGAACGAACTTTTTGGCCAATCCAATAAATATCGCAACACGATCTACGATCAAGCACAGCCTTTTTTTATTACAAAACACTGAGTTTTAATACTCATTACAGCCGATCTTCTATGGCTGATCTCAAAGTGTTATCACTGACTAAGGGTTTACTTAGATGCAAATAGCAACTTTTGTAGCAAAGTTTGCTTTGTGACTCAGATACGAAAGAAGTTTCTGGCCACAATGTTAGATGTAACAGTAGATGTACTCAATAAAAAAAAAAATTCTCCAGACAATGTTTGAACAAACGAGTCCTCTGGTTAAACCTTCAGATATTTCTATCATAAAATCGACAATTTCATTCTGACCTATTCTTTTGATACAAGTTTAAACCTGCATGCTAAATTTTCATTGAAATACATTTGGTACTGTTGATGTAATAATATATTCAACTGTTGATGTAATGATAATGATATATTCAGACAGACAAGGCGACTAAGTGTCGACAATAGACGTTCTCACACTAGATACTTTTAAGTTCTAATATTACCCGACATAATGTGGTCGTAATTAATTGTGAAATTATTGTGGGAATAAGAATTACAAGTGCTTTACTCAATAAAAACTGCCGCTAATTAGTTTTAAATATGTTAATGAGTTGCTGTTTAGTGTAATTAAGAATGACACTTCTATAAAGCAAATAAAACTAAATAAGTTCGCTTAATTTTGTTGATGGTAACAGTATTACTTTCTTTCTTTTCTTTCATTGAAACGTTTATTATGTTTAATTCATTATTTAATTTAAATAACGATTGATAAGATCATCAATCTATGTTAATAGGCCATCGTCGCAAATCCTACTATTAGCAGCAACTGTCTAATGGAATCTGTGGATTAAATAGAAGCTAGCAAACTATATACGAATGAAAGACTAGTTTGGTTATTTAGAAATCTAAAATTAAATATATTAGCATCATAATTCAAAGTTCTATTTACTAAATGTTGTTACTTCATATGATACAGTAACAAACAATAGAAAGAACTAGCAAAAAAAAACTTGGAGAGACCTTCATCCTACAGTGGTTGAAAATGATGATGATGTAGATGAAAGTAGAAATAATAGGAAAAAATAAAGAAGATCTTTTAAAGATCTTTTTATTTTTCAAAAATAAGAAAAAAATAAACGATTTCGAAGTCAATGACTTTTTTTGTTTTTTTCAGTAAATGTTTTGTATGAATTCTGCAAATCAGCTACATAAGTTGTTTTTAACACCTTTTCATCTTCTTTATTCTGCATAATTTTTGTACATTGTTGGAAATAGACAAATCTTAGAATGACGTCATTATCAAAACAGTCCCTTTATTAGCCTGGCTGATGATCTTTCTAAGTGCAAAATAATGGAAATCATTTTAGTAACAATAAGAATCTAATAATCGTCTCCTTTAATAACAGAAGTTCAAAATTTCTTCAAGTAGACGTTCAATCATCTACTCTCCTTTTTCCCCCCCGAATATTGCACAATTATTAATTAAAATTAAAGATAATTATACTCATTTAAAGATTAATAAATGCTTTATAAAAGATAATGACTTTTTTTGAATCAATTCTATGATCGTGAAAAATAATAATAACGCTAATTACTTCTGATTATCAAATAACAGCAATCATCATTTTTTTTTACGTGAAGCCTTTTTTTCTTTATTTCGTGTTATTAATAATAATAATAAAATAATAAGGAAAAAAAAGTACATCAGAGCAATGATAATTGCTTAAACGTGGTAAGAATAGCACTGCTATTACAGAGTTGAAATCACTGGTAATAGGTGCAGCATTAATAAGCTCTAAAACCTGGTGTCGGCACCTGATAATTATTGGTTTCCCTGGGCCAAATTTCGAACAGAATTACAAACTAAATAATTGCCCCTCAGCAGAAGCCAAGAAGAATAAAAAAGAAGACGCAAAGAAAAAAAGAATAAAGATAAAAAAGAAAGCTTCTAAACCCAGGCGTCAATTCAGCGTCAGCTATTTCTCGATGGTTCTTCCTCCACTAGGTTGATTAAGTGCCAATAGTGTATATGATGAAAAAGCTCTCCAGAAATGAGTGGGGGATTCGAAGGCAATTAAGGTGTTTTATATCGTTACGTTCTTTCGAAAAAGGATGATGACGACGACAAAGATCCTTTACAGGCCATTGCTAAGAGCACCATTTATATATAGAAATAAAAAATGATCGAATAAAACAAGTAATCCTACAGATTAAGTAAAATGACTTGAATTATTGTAAGAATTAACCCTTTTTTTTTTTTTTTTTTTAATAAGCAATAAGCGACCGAGCTACGGTCAATCTGTGATTATAATTTTAAACATAACGTGTTCTGATATACAGAAAGATTTGTAATTCTAAGATTTATTGTTAATATGATCAAAAGAAGAAATTTCATCTGAGATTGAATGGGACTTTCTTTTTATCTCTTTTCAATATCGTATCTTTTTATATGCATTTTATAAGATCTAATAGATATCGCTTCACTCAATTGCCTTTTTCTGACTTAGCCCTGTAAGAAACTGTGAACAAAATCAAACTCTTTGAAGTCCTTCTTTACTCCATTCAATTTTAATCTTATACTGTCTTAAAAAGAGAATAAGTGTCTTTAAGATAATCTTTAATCACTCCATGTCTCCTTACATCAGAAGAACTCCTTATAATAAACAAACGCTTCTATATACTTGTACTCTTGAAAAGAACTAAGTCATTTTCTAAATTACTAAATTTACTATGCTCCATTGTCTGTAACAGGGAAACTAAAAAAAAACAATAATTAAAGCCGATTATAATGAACACAATAAGAAATACTGAATTGCAAAAGAATTTGAAGAAAAGTAATAACCTACTCGTTTTTAATTTTTTTTTTTTTTATGAAACAGATCAACTTATTATCTAGGAAAGACCGCTAATAGAATCAATTATTAAAACAACAATAATAATAATTTTGAAAGTATCTCCTTAAATAATAGTAATAATAAGTAAGAAGAAGAAGAGGATATAATAATTTTATTGCTCCGGTTCGTTTCTACCCATTTAATTATTGCATCAATAATAATGACTAATTAGACGAGGCTCCTTTTAATCTGCCTTATTTCCTGCTGAGCCAAACACCAGCAATCACCCTTTGCTAAGACGTTCTTCATTACAAATTGACTTTCCCATTAACATCGTTTCTCTCAGCGTGAGAAGGCCGTTTCGATATTATCATTGGCCTTTCACGATGATTTCAATTAGTTTTATGGTTTAATAGGAAGTAAAATATTTGGCATTTAAATTAATTTCAATATCACGAGTTCAAAAACATACCCGTAAATGTCCAAACAAAAATTAAATACTTTGTAAGTGTATGGGAAATTCTATTGTCAAAAGATCAATTTTCACCAACGTTTTAATTAAATGAAACAAACCAAATTCCAAACGAATATTTCATCATTTATAAAATGAATATAAATTATAACTATTTTCTTACAATAAGAATGGATTTGAGCTTTTTCATAAAATTTCTGGAAGCATCACTCGACGGAAATCATGTATTTATCTTTGAGAAGGAAATAAGGAAAAAGGATTTCCTTAATGATAAACACTTTTTGTCAAACGAATCAAAAGTTACTTTATCCCAGTTTTTCTCAAATTTCTAAAACTTCCGGAATAAAAAGAAAGAATTTTGTTGTAATTCCAAAGTTGCTCAAGTTTAATTCATCTATTTGGCTTGAATGATGAAAAAAGAATGTGAATTTTCATCATCACTTAAATTTTAAATTTTAAGTATTTTTTTTTTTTGGTATTTACAGTAAAAAAGTAAAATGTTAAAAATATTACTTTGATGGTCACTCAGTACAGATTAAAACGAACTTTCGAACCGTTTTTGAGCACAGAATGTGAATTTTTAAAACATTATTGAAAAATGGGGAAAGGATATAGAAACTTATTTTTTTAAAAACTGATTCGCTAATTATTGCAAGGATTTCAGGATAAGTTGATAAATTTAACGCCAAAGAGTAATATAGCATGGACTCGAAATTCCATTTTTTTCCTACAAAGATAGCCTACTATTCATCTAAAATGTTACTACAGAAATTCTGAGTTACCTGAAAGTCCTTGACCAAATAGATAAAATGAAATCCAAAAGTTAATTATTTATCCAGTCTCACTTTCTGGTGATTGAAAAGTAAGGAAGAACATTGGAGGAGTTAAGAGCATTCGAACTATTCAGTTATTTAAAATAAATGTTACTGTTTTAAATGTCAATTCTGTATTGATGCTAATGATAAACATTTTGAATATTTTATCTTCAATATATTGGCTTTTAATATAAGAGCATAATACATGAGCTGTAATTGATAATAAATATTTAGAATACATCATGGGGACTTGAGAAGAATTCAGCACTGACTTAGTATTTATTTTTTCAAAAAAGGACAATCAATGGTTAAAAAGCAGAAATTTTCAATGGTTAATTAACAATAATCCAAAAAGAAAAGCTAGGGCTAAAAGTTTCTCTTGAAATTCTGTCTGATCGAAAAGACAAATTGTCATATAAATAATGTAACTCAAAAGTTAAATAAAATATTTATGGGTTTTTGCTTACTGTTTCAACAATCAATTTAAAGAAAAGGTTGATTTAACTGTCAATTAATTAAGAGTTAATTTTGGATTCATGAGGTCCAGATAACAGGAACGTAAATTTATCTCTGTATTATGTAGAAACTTCGTTAATGCCTACCCAGAACTGATTGTAAGATGACGTTAAAACCAGAACGAAAGACTTGTTTTAAATATATCTAGAAAAACATGACCAACCAACAGCTTAAATCCATAAACAGGTTCTCAAGACAGGAATACAGATAACACTACAATAAACGACACAGGCAGTTACGTAAAATAAACTGACAGTTATCAAACAGGCATTGATATCAAGAATAGATATAAGGATTTCGCGAATCAAACAAAAGTTTTGTCTGTTGGAATAAGCATTTCAGTCTTCCAAAAGAAGGAATCCTACTTTTTAGAGGATACAAAAACTTCCGAATATGGATGATGAATATACCATTATCTTTGAAATTGTGTCGTCCTGTGTCATTTTCCAATCGACAAACATCGATACAACTGCCATCTCTCGGGAGCGTTTAAATAACATTAGTATCTTCCCAGAGCTGTTCGGAATCGAAAATAACTGGGACATTATTGACCTTAGTCTTCTACCAGCACAGAATAACAGAAATCTTCAGAATCAAATTTAAAATGTCTGGTCGGTTATACCACAATATAAGCCTCGATGGTATCTACAGCGAAAAGAGAAGTATTTACTAAACTATGACTTGTAGCTACGCAACTAAATTATTTTGGAATCGTTTCATGTTCACCAAGTTCATTGTTTCATGAAGAAGATCGGCAGGCTCTAACTATTTATCTTAAGTATAGTAGAATACAGTAGTGCAGATCACAATATAAGGCATCAAATTGGTCTCTTTATTTAACAAACTCTAATTCATTTAATATTCTTCCCCGAAATTTTGTTAAATTTGGAAAATAATAGGTAAGAATTTAACCGCAGCTGCATTTAAAGACGATGATAAGAAAATATTAACACAAATAAAAGATATTTCAATCATTTGTAAAGACAATGGAAGTTAAAAGTAAGGAAAATGAACAAATTTCACTTACTTGACGATTTCATTCTTTGAGCCGATAGACCGATAGTTAAGGATTCTTAGTTACACTAATCTGAAATTTTATATTAATATTTAAACTTTTAATAATATTACCAAACTTTGTCTTTTGCTTGCAGCAATTTTCAGTTCTGATCGCTTTGCTAAGCTCACATTTTTATTTTTTTTTCTGTTAAGTATTTGCTACTTACAAATCCTTCTCAATGTTGGGGCAAGAAAACGTCCCAGTATCTGTTCACTCAAAAGAAAATTATCAAAAACCTAGAAGCGATACTGAACCTAAGAAGCCCTCAGTGGTATGGTAGTAGAAATTCATTCGTAAATAGAAGAATGAAATTGATGTAACATGATGGATATATTTTTTTGTTCTTTTCCCACGAATTGCTTCTCCATTTCTTGCTATCCATTTGTTAAAGACGAATGACTCTATCCTTATAAGGTAAGGGTGGGTGTTAGGGAGTCGTGTTTATGTCTCTTAAAACTACTCATTTACAGTCGAAAGACGTGTGGTACAGCGTCATTCTCTCGAGTTCCAAAGGTTCTCGACAGGCGTCGCCACCATCGCCTTATCCCAATCTTCTTGTAATGCTTGGCCTTTAGATAAAAAAAAGGGGAAGGGGAGGGAGATAAACTGTTCCTCTTTAAGATTCCTTAAGAGAAACATGGGCACGCCCTCACAAGATGCTCAACAGTTAAAAAAGAGCCCATAAAGAAAAGATAGATAAAAAAAAAGGAAGTAAGACAACTCAAAACGGAGATTGTGTAAAAAGACATTCGTGAATACATAAAAATACAAGGAAAATCAAACTGGTTGGTTCTTGTTTTTTTTTAAACTCTGAACTAATGTGTATTTGAGTTTGAAACTTGAACGATAAAGGCTGTTAACACAAATCCATTCAACAGCTTTCAACATTAACATACGAGATACGGTGATACCAGTGTAATGTACTATTTCCTTCGTGAGTGAAATATGAATATTAATTATCGCAAA
>JAFIDM010000003.1:62456343-62490235 GCA_023159025.1 Thereuonema tuberculata
AAAAAAAAAAATCAAAAAATGGTTCGATAAACAATCGAACCATTACACCAGCAAGAAAATAAGAAAAAAAAACCAAATAATGTCAAATATTCTCTTCGCTGTGTGAAAACCTCTCATGATATTTATTCCTTTTGTTGTTGTGTTCTGATTTATTACTTGATTCTAGTAATATGTTGAAAAACTAAACAAAAACTGGTCGTTAAATATTTAGGTATCACGAGGTGAAATAAACTTTTTCTCAAATGAAGAAAACAAAAAAAAAAAAAAACAAAGCAATGAAATACTTCAAATGGTATATTTGGAGTCATAATATCTAAATATGTGGGCCCGGTAGCCGAGTGGGTAAGGGCGCTTGGCTGCGGGTTGGAGGTAGCGGGTTCGATTCCCGGCCTCGGCGGAGGACGGGAATTTTTCCACGCTTCTTTCTCCTCCAAACGGGCCCTAGGGTCTACCCAGCCCTCTATAGAATGGGTACCGGGTCCCTTTCCCGGGAGTTAAAGGCGGGCGAGCGACGGGCCGACCCCCCGTCCTCAACTTTGTCCCGTAGGTTCTGATCTCTGGAGCCTACCCTCCAGCAGCATTGCGCGGTCCTCTGGGCCTGATCGCAACTTTAACTTAATATCTAAATATATTCCATGACTGAATAAGCTTTGTTTCTTCAGTAATTTAACCAAAGGCGAACAAATTTAGAATTAACTTACTGAATCAAATGTCAGCTTTAAATTCAATAATTGCTCTTGTTTTAAAAACGTAGGTTAACAAGAAATTAGGAAATACTTCGATGCTTCAGGAATCATTTAAGCAATTTCCGAGTAAGAATTCCATGTTTTATTTGAATTCTGAATTTTGAATTTGAATGCTGAATTCACGATGAAAATTTAGACACTAATTAACTTTTTTTATTTTTGCCAAAAAAAAAAAAAAAAAGGAAATGCTAACAAAACATAATTTTTCTTATAACAATTCAGCACGAACACAATTTCAAAAGTCATCGTAGATAGGATATTAACGCGCGATTGGCTTGATACTAAATTTAAGTCAGTAAGATTACGAAGTATTCGCGCCTCAAGTAGCTCATTTTAATCAATTATAAATAACTGCGCTTGTGAAATAGAAACACTGATATATTCTCTATCAGTTTCAAGAAACGCTAATGCTTTTTCTTATAAAATTCTAGGAGTTTCCGAATCCCAATTTCTTAACAATGAAATTGACAGGAGGAAAATGTGAAATGTGAAAATATACTGTAAATTCAAAGAAGTTACTCTGTTAGTGATAGTTTTACATTCATGAACGAGTGGATCAACTCATTCAGCATTGCACCGTATCTATAATATTAGTCTTTAATACGTGAATGAAGGATGTTCCTATGATATCCCAATCGCTTTGACCGAAACGACATAAACTCCACGGAACAGAATTCTCAGAGGATTTATTAAAAAAAAGAAAAAAAGAAAAGAAGTCTTCTGAGGAACCACAGACAGACCGAATATGTTAGTAATTAGCTTGTTCAGCAATTTAGATGGGGGGGGGGGGGGGGGTATGAATAATATTTCGGAGATCCAACCAATAAAAAAAAATCCAACTTGAGATTCCTTCGTATTTTCGGTAGTAAAGGAAGAGATTACAACTGCTCTCATTATTAACGAATTACCAAACTTTTTTTCTTTTTCTTTTATAGTGTCAAATGGACAAATGTCAAATGGACGGATACGATTAAAGAACGACACCACAGTAATAATAATAAATATATTTATACGAAAAGCTTGTCACCGAGTTAATACTTGTAGATAAAAATAATTTCAGCTTCAATCTCTTTATGTTTAAGCTTCACTTAGTAACATTTAGTAAAAGTTTTTTTTTTCATTAATTTAAAAACATTTTAAAAGAGAAAGGAATTCGCACCCTGAGCTGTCACCGGGAAGAGACTGGGACGGACCGTTTCGTCCTTTTTAGGACTCATCAGCCAGCCAAACTCGACCGATGACAGGCTCAAAAGGTGCGAGAGGTTAACATTTTTTACCCATTTCTTTCATTAATTCAGGCACGTTAAATCTCTCTTATTAAAAACATTTTGTAACTGTTAATTGTTATATTTTTTACTACGAATGAAAAAAATAAAATAAAAGGAATTTTCTAATGGTTTCGTCAGTTATTTCCAAATAAAAAAATTCTTGTTCCGCCACTTTACTAATAAAAATTCTTCCTTTCTTTAATTCTTAAGGGAAAAAAAAGAATTCTTTTCTTTCTATTTTTTTAACTTTCTTGTAAGTTGTATTAATACATTTTGACAATTAAAGAAGTGCTAATTAAAAATCACACAAGTGAAATGAAATGAACAGTCTTCTAAAAATGAATAATTTTTCTTATTATAAGTTTTTACTTTTTATTTTTTAATTTTCTTCACTATCGTAATCTTAAACAATTTCCAACTGAAATAAATAGTATAAAGTAGAATTCTTCAGAAACTTTGGTACAACTAATTTCTTCGCTAGAATTTCCCATTCGAAAATAAATGTTTTCTCACAATAATAAATACGATAAAATCAGCTTCTGTGAATAAGTAGGAGGACAGACGGGCGCCCTTCGCTCTTAAATTTCAGGATTAAAGGTCATAGTAAATTTTTATGTAAAGGTCAAATGCTAAATGGGACAGAAAAGATATACTGCGATTACTGCGATACGTCTCGAGACCAAATTACATTCAGAATTTATAGTAATTTCTAATTTTATATTCATAGTCCCCACTTTTTTTTTTTTTACCCTACAAATTCAGACCAGGTTACGATGACAGGTTTTTCTATTGCTTATGTTAATGCCAATGTCGTCTGACATTAAAATTATTAAACAATAATTTTACCATGAACTGTTAGCCTCAATGTCACCGATGAAAATAAATTTTATTAAACAGAATGAATACAATAGAGTGAACACAAAAGGAGTAGTGAAGGACGAATTTTCAATAATATTTTTGCCTTAAAAAATCATGCTTTTTTTTTCCTTCTTGTCTCTTACAAAATGCAAGAAAATGTACGATGTAAAGCAGATTAAATAAAGAGTAGAGAATAATTGAATTAACAAAAATTCTTTATTTGGATTCTGTTTTTATTCTTTCCCAAATACTCAAACGAATTCTTAATATAAACATAAGAATACAGTATCAGTAGGTGATATTTCTTTATTATTTTATCAGGTTGAAAATAAAAGCAACTAAAAGGAGGATTAGGTCTTTATTAACCAAAGCTTATTTGTTAAATTTAAATAACAAGAATCAGAGAGAGAGAGAGAGATATCCTCCCAAAAACATTATTTTTTTTACAATGTAATAGACCAAACATTATCAAAAATTCATTTCGACTTTTTGTAGCGGTTTCCTGCCTCAAAAAAGTAAAATATAAGCAAATAAATAATATTTTAAAAATAACTCAAATAACTAAAAGTTAGTTATAGGGTGTAAAATGTGGAATTTCAAAAAAAAAAAATAAAAAAATCCTACAATTGTTTACACAGTTTCTTTCGTAGCATCTAACAATCGTCCTCTTGCTCTAATTCTAATTTCTTTCGAATGGTTCGCTAAATATTGTTCATTTGCTTCATTATCTCTTAGCTTTTTCTTATATAACAACAGTTTCATTTTTTTCTAGAATTGTATCTTTAACATGACTTTTTCTATATAAATTTGTAAAACTGTAAATTTAAGTTTTCTTTTGTAAGGAGTATGAGTTGGGCAACGGAACTGTAGCTATTACATTAATCAAAAATAAACTTTTTTTTTAATCCTCATTCAATTATTTTTTCCGTTTATGTAGAAAAAAATATTTGGAAAAAAAAACCCCGTCAAATTAGATTTTTTTTTAAAAGAAAAATCAAAACGCCAGTGATGTCAGATTGGTTTATCTCCTCTAAACGTATCTTATGTTAATGTGAAAAACTTCTTAGGAATAGGTAGAAAGGCTTCTACATTAATGCCATCAATTCGAGTACAAAGACTAAATTGTAATGTAAAACACAACGACTAATTTTTGGCCTGAAAATAATAAATGGAAGTGAAAGTCGTGTTCTAAAGTTCAAAGTTTGCGGAAATTCCGAAATTTCTTATTTGTAGTAACTTTCTTTGAACTTTTGACCTGAAGGTCGCTGCAGAGAATTTTCGCTTCGATTCGCATGGAGGGAAACAAAACTAACAAATCATTCACTGAATAGAAAGTACTACATTTGGTAAAAATATTCTACAAAAGAAACTTTTCAAAAGTCCTGCAAATTATTTATTTTAATTGATTTATTGTTTCGCTCGCCATTCATTTAAAGTTTGTCTTATTAATTCTGAAACTGTTTATTTTTCTTGTTAAGGTCATTAAATAAAATAAGCACAAATCCCTACACAACAGCCTAGCAACTTTTTTTTTTTACATAATCGTCTGCAACTGATACTTATTATGTACGGATATTTGCAAGAAAACTGTCGAAGAGGGTTCTTAATAAAAAAAGGGAAAGATGGTTAATACGTAAAAAGTTCTAAGTCAATACGTTGTCAGTGGTTTTTTTTTATTTGTTTTATTTCGTTTTGGGTCACAAGAAGAGTTGGCTTATGGCGAATGGCTGACATCTGAATATAGACAGTAAAAAAAGATTTTCTATTAAAAAGTTCTAATATTGTTTAAGTTTTCTGAATCGTAAAAACACACAAACAAACTCATTTAGCTATTTTAGTATGAAAATATTTGTACAGTAATGAATAATAAAAAGATACCCTAATGCATTATTTAAAATATTACAAAAATCAAAAAAAAAATTCCTTTCCAATATTATTACAGTTGGGAAGATTCCATTGAGAATGTAAGAATATTAGTTAGAGTAAATTTTTAATCATTACAAAATAGGGAAAATATATTCCTCACTGAATTCTGAACAAAAAAAAAATGATGAAAAACTACAATTCTTCTAGGATGAAGCAACTGAAAATTGATATACTAAACTTAAAAAACAAATGCTTTGTGTTTTAATTTTTAAAACAAGCTTTCCTACAAATTCTGAACTGAACCGAGTGATAACTATTTTTTTCTTTTTCAATTTCAAAGACTGTAGGATATGAGACACATCCTTTCATTGTATTCTACAATATTTGACTTTCGTTTTTATATTAAACATTTTCTAGGATACAACTGCTTTTTTTCTACTTTTTTAAATTTTATTGAGCAATATTGCAAACTAGAACATTGTAAATAATAAAGTCCTGTTACAATTTTTACAAGTAAATCCTAAGAAATGTTCTCTTCACTCTGCAATAAGAAAATTGTAATAATGATTTTTTTTTTTTTTGATATAGACATTAAGATTTCGTTTAAGCTCAATAACAAATTAAAAAAATTACATAAGTAATAGGTCAAAGGTGTATAGAGAGATGAACTTATAAGCAAACAATATATTGTATCTTGTAGTATAGAAGAATAACCGATACAATTGAAAAGATTTTGAATTGGGTTTTTTATGCTTGAGGATCAAAAAGAGGCTTGATTGGTACAAAAATTTGTAAATAATTAATGGAGGATTTTAAATAACTTACAAGACTTCTATAAGAGTCTTATTGTTTTGGTGGTAAAGCTTAGTCTATCTTTTTAGGAAGATAAATTGTAGATCTAAACAGCCACAAATTTCAAAAAATTCCAAGGATTAATGCAACGAAATGCTTTTTATTTTCCTTTTCCTGAAGTAATTCAGTGGCTCTCAGAATGTATTACAAATTCAAAGTTTTGAAAAGAGGAGATTATTCGGTAGATTATTTTCCCTCTCCTATTGTAACGTATTTCAATTTATTTATTTTTTGGGTTTTACGACAAATTACAAGTATATCTCAGAGGAATTATTTATAATCACCTATTAGAGTATATCTGAAAAGTTTTCGTAACAAAGAAAATTTCGAGGGAAGGATTTGAAATTTGACAGCCTTTATACGCCATTCGCCGGCTAGGAATTGTTATAAGAGAAAATGAAGTTCCTTTTTAATTCGCCTCAGGTGCCTTTTTTTTCCCTAGTGTTCTTCAGTGTTGGAAATACAGATAACAGCACTAATTCTTAAAATTCCTTGTTAAAATCTAAGTGTCATCGATTAATTTGTCCAAATAAACATCGAATCTTTTAATCTCTTTGTAATCTCGTTTTCGAAAACAGAGGTCAAGTATTTAAAGAACAGCATAACAAAGTCCTCCCGGAATATTGCTGGCATCTGTTCACTCTATGAATGGACATTCTTTTTATGATTATTAGGACATTACTATTAAGATGATCAGGTATTTTCTAAAAAATTCCCGATTTTAATTGTTGAAATTTTCTCTAATGTATTTGGGAAAAAAAAATTCAAAGCAATATCCATTTCCTTTAACATGTGAATTTTATTTTATTCTGAAAATGAAATTTATTTCAAGGATTGAAGTGTTTTTAGATTGTGATGTATTCTTCATGTTGTAACCTGGGGAGAGGGGGAAATACAACACGCGCAGGATTAATCAGGATGGATGAAGACAGGAAGGACAATGGGTGGGTGATCAATCTCTTCCAAAAAAGTAATCCTGCCTTGTTCCAGATTATTATCTCAAATTTCTTTTGATGTAAAAGAGGGGAATAAAGTGAGAGGCTCCTATGTGCAGCAGAGGGAAGAAGGAAGTACATAAATTAAAAAGCACATCGTGTGATTCAAAGAAGGCACGTGACACGTCCAAAGACTCTCACAAAGAAGATTTATTCTGTCTCTTGATACAGAAAAATACTTGCTAAGTTTCTAAGAGAAATTCCTAACATAACTGACACAGTAGAACCAAAGCGAAGTTCGGAAGTTTTAGTAAATGATTTTCTTTGATAAATCCTTTGAAAAATTCAGCGTAACTAATAAGAGAAATTGGAATTCATTGGATTGAGCAAGACTTCTTTAATTCTGCTGAATGTTTACTATTTTGTTCAATAAAAAAACTTATTAGCTATAGCTAATTAATTAGAGCAAAATTATCTAACTTACAGATGGAAATGCTTCAAAAAGAGACTACAAGAGTTCGATATTAGTGTTTCACAGATTCCACATTGTATGAAATAAAAACTGATTAAATAAAAATAATTAAAGAAAACTCCACCAGACAGTCAGTTTTTTTCATCTAATATTAACCGTAATTCTAGTCATTTCGTGGAATTGAGGTTAGGAAAAAGAAACTCACAGACAACCAAAAAAAAAAAAGCAAGCAAGCAGGGACAGATTCTCCTCTACTTGTATCTTTCGTTTTTATTAAGCAACCTTTCAATTGGATAACTTAGTTGTTGGTGTAAATGGATATTATAAAGGAAATGGCCTTCTTTTTCCTACCTATCAACAAATATTTTATTCTTTCTTATATTTGAACATGAGCTAACAAAGATTAGGGGTTTTGAAAATCAATGCTAGGAAGAAAGGAAAAATCATTTAATTATGCAGCATTGAAAATAAATGCTACTTTTTTTTTAATGAACAAATAAAATAATTCGCAAACTACAGTCCTCTATTTGGTTCCTCGAAAAAAAAAGTAACTTTTTTATTCGCTTAAGTTTGAAGTTGAAAATTTGAAGTTCTTAATTTTCGTTAAAAGAAATTGCCAGCTGTAGTTTTTTTTTATTTTGTTTACACCTCAATTAAAATTTCGATGTTAGTGGTCTGACCATGAGATCAGTGATTAGCAGATTGTGGGTGGAACAGGTTCACTGCGATACGTGACAGAAGGGAGGTTGTTCAATCCATGAAGTTTAATCTAACGTTTGAAGACATAAAAAGAGAAGGCTGGTTTTAAATTGAAGAGGGGAGGGCTAAGATAAAAAGGTGGGTGGGGTACGACTCAAGAATAAAGGGGGGTGGGTAGGAACAGACACAACTGGCGATGATGGATTGGACGAGGAAGACCCGCGGACGGGGGCTTTAATGGAGGAGTTTGGAGGTCAAAGGCGAAGAGAATCAGAGGAACGTTTTCGACTTTGACACACGCCCACGAGAGCTGTATATTGACAAGTTGAAGAGGAAAAGAAAGGAACTGAACTTCAATCACACCTGAGAGTCTCAGGGTTTAAACTCACTAAATGATGGAAGCCACTGACTTATGTCATAACTGAACTACTACCCACATCACATCCCCTTTTATTTAATTGAATAATAATAAAAACAAAATCAAGAGACTCCCCACATGCTTGTATCACAGTTTCTTACTTCAATTTCTTTTTTATAAATAAAACAAAACTCAAAGAATGCAGAATACTGTTCATTTTAATTTTAAAAATTATCTTCAATTACTTAAATATTTCAGTTTCTCTGAATTTGTAATTATAATAAAAACAAACAGTAATTTTATTTAGAAGGCTTGATTTGTATAATGAAGCATTAATTTACTAAGTAGGTCTATTCTATTTCTTTTTCTATTATTATACATTCCTGGACATCATAACTGTACTGATGGAAATAATAAAAAATAAAAATGTATTTTGGCCGTGCTGGCGTGGCCGTGCGGTTTAGCCGGAGGGCTGCCGTTGTGGCCGATGCGCCAGTACCCGGGTTCGAATCCCAGTGTTGGCATGGCTGTTTCTTTCTTCTTCTGTGTTTCGTCCGTTTCCCACCTGGGCCTTACTATCTCAGGGTTATCCTGGACGGGGTATAATTCTCGTCCCCCCTTTCTTGAATTTCACTAGCCTCGCCCTGACGTTGTCAGGTTGAGCTAGTTCCGTGGTCCCTAGTTGGCCAAATTCGATAAAAGGAAGGAAAAATGTATTTTAACCTCTGTTCTTTCTCCAAAATTATCCAAATTTATAAAATAATATAAATTATTCTTATTCTAAACACATATACGTCTAAAAAAGTTATTCTAGTTAACAAGAAAATGAAGACAGATCTAAAAAAAAAATTTTGTAACAACTTACAATTGGATGACGTAAATTAGTAAAATGAATTAAGGGGTGAGTAGACGAATAAAAAAAAAAATAATCGTCAAAATGTACTGTTTCTTTTCATAAACATTAAAAAAAAATCCATTAAACTATAGAAATCAAAAACAGATATACTTCTCTTTAAATTGATTTTCTTCTATATATGGCCAAATGAGAGATCGACTCTGACCTTGAAAAACAGCCATGATCTCTTAATCATTCCAGGACTCGAGAGAGAAGATTCAAAATGGCGCCTCTCGGATAGCGAAAACCGTTGAAGCCAAACAAAAAGGAAATTATTGCTAACGTTACTTCTTATTTCGAAAAGGCCTTATGACATGCTTACTTATGGCACATCAGAGAAATTGTTTTCGATCGCAGTGCCGTTTTTTTAGACGAAACGTGAGGAAACGAATCCCATCTTCGTCTTCGTGTTGTCGATCTCAGGAATGCAATGTCGTCAAAAAACCAAATGGAAAAGGTAGGAGACTGATTTTGAACGATTGAAACGAACGAATGAATAAAAATTAATTTTTGAAATTATATTTGATGAGAAATCAGAATAGTTCAAGAAAATAAATATCGTCTTTTTTCCGTAAACTTCAAACTCCCTAAATGTTCACTTTCCCGCCATAAACACAGACATATACAATCGATTCAAATTCTACTATTGCGACATCTGGTGGCCACTCATTCTTTGGTTTGGCGGACTTTAATCTATATTACTAAAATCTTTTATTTCTCTGTCTGTGTGTCTGTCTGTGTGTCTGTCCGGCGCAATTTTCTATGAGAATGGAAAATAGAAATAATTTTTACGATGAAACATCCGCGACAGGAATCGAACCTGCAACCTTCTGATCTGAAGTCAGACGCCTTATCCATTAGGCCATGGGAACTACAACTGTCTTCAAATTGTTTTTTTGACTTATCTGTCAAAACTGAACTGACTTTGACTGAAAAGTAACAATTATACATACAAAGAAGCGACGGGTAGCCGACTAGTTATTTCGAAAATGTTAATGATGAGTGTTCTTCTTATAAAAGCAATAAAGAACAACATATATAAAATAAACAAAAAAAAAGCTATCAACATCTGGAAGGAAAATATCAACAGCAAAAATATTATTAGCTTAATTTAAACTAAAAAAAAAAAAAGTTTCCGTTTTTGTGAAGAGTTAACAGCATGAAATTTGATTGGGTCGACCTATCTTAGGACAATTAATACAAACTATTACGATTCTAATTCATTGAACCGTTATTTCTTTTGGGCTAAACCTCAACTCCTGAGAAAAATATCTCGCTACTAATGCCCAAATCACACCAGCATATTTTTCATCATTCTTTTCAATCGTTGACCCTATCTTTGAGTTCTTCGATCGTGTGATTTGCCTCTCTGACCATTTTCATCATAGATTTCACTCATGAAAAAATTTAGAAACTGCTCTATTCGATCGAAGTTTTCAACGATAGCAATTAGTGAAAGCTCCAATCAGAACAGACTAACTCCAGAACGAAGAAGTCAACCGACGCCATTTTCCCACCGTTTCGAGTGAATCGAAGGCTTTTATAAATTAAGTATCACAGTGAGGAGATTATCTTTCGAAAATAAACAATATTTTTACTGAAATAAATTAATTTTATGCGTTAGAATCTGCAGATGACAACTTTTTAAAGAGAGATTTCAGTTTTCTTCAGTTCGTTACCGCTCGCTGATGCCTGTCATGATTTGCCGCTGTTTCACTTCGCTTTCGCTTAAATAGTAGAGATGCTTGAATACAATATACAATTAGTTTCGAACAGATTGACAGCTTGCTAAAATCATTTCAAATTCTACCGAAATTGCGTTGCCGAAACACGATTTTAACCTCTAAAAAAAGATTAAACACCGTCTTTTCGTAACTGGGGAATCTTTCGCCATAATATCGAGCTCAACGCTGATTGGTTTTAACTCTCCGCCAATCATATGCACTATTTCATCATATAGTCTTCCATCGTGTGAACGGGCACAACGATAGGAACACTTCACTGACATTTCAACGAAGCAAATCAATGATGAAAAAATATGCTGGTGTGATTTGGGCATTAGGACAGGCTTTACTAAAGAAGGGCCTGAGAATGGAAAGAAAACTGAAAGGAAAAGGGAAATAGTAACATACGACTCCTGACCGTTAGCTGTGAGTTCTAATAGCAAGCATTCAAATTAAAATTTAAAATATGGCAAAAGAATAACATTTTACTGCACTTTTTTTGCACGTTTACAAAAGAAAAAATAGCGACATAAATGAGAATTTTATATGTTTTTTTAAATATACAGGGTGATTCTAAATTCATAGGACTTAAAGTTTGACTCTAAGGGGTGGTAAGACGTACAAACAAACATTTTTTTGTCAAACAATGTATGTCCGCAACTGTCGCGTTTACGCGGTAGAGGGCGCTGTTTGGTGGTTGACGATACCCGCCCAAAGATTGAGAGAGATTCGTTGTTGGTAAGCTTATGACCGTGTAGCTTGTGGATTTGCGTTTGCCCACACATTAACATTGTTCACATTAAACACTCTCTCACGTATAAACAATGTTTCATCACATATGATGGAAAATCCTGCTGCACTGCTCTCTGCTGAACAAACCAGCAACAGAAATCTACACGCCGAGGATAATGCTCAGCTTTCAATGCATGAATTCTCTGTAAATTGAACGAATTGCTCCTGGTGCAAAATCCTCCATACGATGGTTTGGATCATATCTACGCTACGTGCAACACTTGTGGTGCTTGTGATGGGATGTTCCTCAACCTCAATCCATCGTAGAATATAAACATGAAAGTTGCGGACCTACATTGTTGACAAAAAAATGTTTGTTTTAGTGTGCCCTATATCATTCGATGAAACTCCGAAAATTTAATGTTCGATTCATCGAAAGGCTGTAACGCAAGTCTTTTCCAATCTTTCCTTGAATAAAAAAAAAAAACACATCAACACTACAATGTATGGTAAAGTTTTCTTAGAAGCTACAATTTACCAAAGAAGGCACAGGTCAACGTCAATGAATTTCAACAAATATTAAGTACAAATAATATGAGTATTAGCCGTTCCGGCATGGCCAAGCGGTCTAGACGGCGGTCTGCCTGCAGCCGTTGTGTCGGAACCTAGGTTTGAATCCCGGCATCGGCAGGGCTGTTTCTTTCTTCTTCTGTGTTTCGTCCGTTTCCATCTGGGACTTACTAGCTCAGTGTTATTCTGAACTTGATGTAAATCTCGTCCCCCTTCTTGAACTTTCCTAGCTCCACCGTGACGGTCGTCATACGGGGATAGTGTCCATGGTCCTTAGTTGGCCCAAATCGACGTTAAGAAGAATATGAGTAATAAACCATACATTTTAATAAATAAAAGGAGGGCTATCTAGTAACAAATTGTTAAAATGAATAGGAATGGGCCAACTAAGTTAACATCTTTCTTTATTTTTTTATATTTTATAAAATTATGAGAAAATGAAAAAAAAAAATCAGTGAATATTAGATGAAAATGTCTGAATACAAGTTCTTTTTACTGTTTTATCTAAAGGGGTTGTTTGTTTGTTTTTTGATACCTATCCAATGAACTTTAGTAACAGCTGGAAAACAAGAGACAAAGCAACAAAGACTAAACCACTCTCCTCCCTCCAATTCATTTTTCACTTGAGAAAGTAGATGAAAATCCCTTTATTTCCGCTTGTTTAAAACGAGCATATCAAAAAGTCCCGAAATTTTTCAAAAAAAAAAATAAAAGTTTGTTAATTTTAATTATAAATATGGACCCCTTGCTGATTGGACAGCATTACACCCTCCGGTGGGCTTTCCGCTCGGTGAGCATTCTATCCTTATTGAAATAGGGGTAGGTCCTTTGTGCGAAGGGTAAAGGATAAGTTACCAAATGGCAGCGGCTAATTTATAATAGGTAGCAATGAAAACAAGAGAAAAGCTCCCTGTGCTGATGCAAATGAGAACCAAATGGGGACAATGAGAGCAGACAGATTTGATCATTTATCTTGGGTTATGTTGCAGCCAGATTTGAACGAAATGCAAATTTTCGTTAAGGAACAAAAGTGTGGTCGTGCAAAGAATACTGGGTGATTTATCAAATCGGACCATATGTCCTTACCATTTACTTTCTTTTGTTCAGATGGGAACAGATGAAGTCGTCAGAATAATTCCTTTTATTTCTCACTGTTCATATTTAAATTAACAATTGGTTGTAATGACTATGAAGCTCATGTCATAGTCCTTCACTAGAGAATAATTGATAAAATTCTGAAGAATAAATTCAGAACTTTATTATCAGTGAACTAAATGCTATTATCATTTTTTTTAATTTAAGCTAAGAAGTTTGTTTTCTTTAAAAAAACGCTATTTTTAATTAAAAGTTGAAATTCAGGCTCTAAGTTTTAATTTCCATAAATAATACAGGCGTAAAGTGTTCTTTAAGTTTTCTCTGTCATTTTAGGCTTAAAAGAATAAAAAAAAAGCCTGCGATTTATCTTAATTTAAGCTTTTAGGAAGAGATGTTTATGGAAGGAAATACACAATTCACATCTCGCTTAAGCCTTGAGAAATTAAATTTCAAATGATATAAATAGTTTATGGTTTCAGGGAATTGAAAGCTGAATCGAAATAACTACAAATCTTCAAAATAAAATATCTTCGTCTAGACTTTGAATTTAGACAAGATAACATATTACAAAAATAATATAGTTTGGTTGAGAGTTAACGTCAATCTTTGAAGTTCAGAGACTGTTTTTGATTAATTTATTTTGTTGAAACTTATCTTGTGAAAAGTAAAATAACCATTTCTCTTCATTGAGATTTTTCATTTTCTGATAATGAACTTAACAGCCTTTACTGTTTCCATTTGGTGACGGGCTTGTTTCCATATCATTACACGTTGCCTTCACTTTAAATAATACTTGCTCTGGAAAGAACTAATTTTGAATAACAAATGATTTTCTAACTTAATGAAAACGCTACAAAAAGTTTTATTTCAGTGATTCTCTTCAATGTGTGCTACAGGGATTTAAGAATGTTAATCTATATTCATTGAAAATCCCATTTTTCAAAATAGAAAGAGAGAGAAAGAGAGACAAGGAAGAAATGGAATTTCATCTTCTGCTTAAAACAGAAAAAGACTTTTCTGATGGTAGTTCTTATTTCAATGTAGTTTCAAATAACAAACCTCTACAATCACAAATTAAATTAAGGTTTCTATTAAGAAAATTCGAATTACATTGCTGTTAAAAGATTTCTTAAGAAGGGGAAAAAAAATAAACTCTAAAATTTAAATGGTTGCAGTTTTGTTAAATAGATTTCTCTAGACTTTTCTTTTTTGAATGTTTCCGATGCCAATGGCATAGACCATTAGGATCTCTATTCATAGGATCTCATGGGAATCCAAAATCAGAGAAGCAACTCCTCTGTCATCTGGATACGGAAGATAGGAAGAAAACGATTAAAGAAGGATAGCAGAAGAACGAAAGGACAGTAGAGAAAATCGTCCAGCGTGTTTTTCTCAAGATAACAGTCAGAGCTTAAAAGGCCGTAGCACAGTGACTGCTAAGGCCATAGCAGCCCTTCTGGATTCAAAGCCACAAAGAGAAGGGCCACTAAAAGAAATTACTTTTGAATAACCTGAAAGAAACATTAGGCTCTTTTCGTATCCACTTATAATTTCGAAACCCAGAAATCCCCGCAAACTATTTATTTTTTACAAAAGAAATTGCTTAAAAAATTAAAAATATCATTAATATGGACTTGAGTATAAAGATCTTTTTTTTTTTTCTGTTCATTTTTTAGCAAATAAATTTCATACAGTAACAAATGTTTATTAGAAATCATATGAGTCTATCTGATCCGATACCATTAGGTAACAAATCAATTGTCCTTAGCTTTACTTATTCCTTAAACCTAATTCATTAAATAAGATTTATGTATTTCATATCTAAATATATTGAGTTCTAATTGGTTAAGAAATAGGAAGGCTGAATGGTGCAGATGTTTTCGATTTTACAGACCCTTAAATTCCACTGAATGTGGGCGTGTGAAAAGTTTAAGAAACAGGCAAACCCTATTCTTACTATAATTGCTGAAAAATAAATTTTCAAAATTCCGGGTTAGCAAAACACTGTGTTACCACTGCTGGGCGGTCTCTGAAATCACACAGCCTGAGCCCCCGCAGTGAAGACCAGCACACTTTTAGGAACAATGATTACTATTATGGCGGCTTCCTATATAAAACATAGCATTAGGTTGCAGGCGAACGCCTCTTAAAACTGTTTCGCTGATCTTTTAAAACAGGAGCTAAATCTGCTGAAACTTTTGTTTAGTAACAAAATCTTAAAATCAGAAAACTTGTACAATGGTATGGTTAACATCGTAATCACAATAAAAATTTCGATTCTAATTTTAGGCTTTGTAATAGATTTAATTTAATTCCTAAATATATGACTGTTATTAATTTATTGTAAATTATTTTTTTTTAATTATTTGATTATTATAAAGACTCATTAACTATCCTTATCATTTTCAATGTTCCCCGCAGATAATTTAAAGATTGTGATTCTCCGGCTTTAAATAGAAATATTTAATTTCTACTGAATGTAAACTAGTAGTTAACAACTGTTAACGAAAATATTCGTTTTATTATTTTTTGAAATACTTTAATGACTTCAAAGATCGGGATTACATTATGATCGAATCTTCTAAAGATTGATGGAGAAACATAACCACGTGATAAACCATTATCCTATTCGAAAAGTGTTAGTATTTATGGCTAATCCTGAAAATAGTTAATCTTTTAGCTTCAATCTATAAGAATGTATTTTCTATACATTCTCATTTTTTGAACATCAAAGTATAGAAATGTGGAACTAATGGAATGATACAATAACAACATAATTAAATACACGTTTACTTTTGTTTTTCCTCTCCTATTTTAAAAAATGCTGAATCCGCGAAGGAATACACCAATAATGGAAATAGTTTTTACGACAGTTCAATGTACAACTGACGAAAAACAGTCCATTTTGAGTATGTGCTGAGTCGGCAATAATGTCTGCCGCCCCCAAACCGAAAAAGGGTGGGAACAGGAAATGGTTCCGAATGAATCCAATCAAAGCTCATATCCTCACTGGACCTGCTTAATTGGAAGCGGGAAATAAGGCAGGAGGAGAACGGCCCTTAATGAAAAAGAAAATCGCCTCGAATTATCAGAACAACCCTCTTTACCTAAAAACGCTAATTCCTTATTTGCTTCAATGTGGAAAGTTACAGAACAATAGATTACAGGAGCTAAAGCAAGCTAGGAAATGTACAAGTCATGACATTATCAATTGAATTCTTGAATTTGACAATTAGATTACTTAATTAATGTTTAGGAATAACCTAACACCATTTCATCAGAAATTACATTTTTCTATGTCGAGAAAATATTATCATGCTTCGGTTTTAGGAATCTTCATTTTGCATAGATATAACATTTAAAAAATTTAAAGACAATTAACGTTTTAAAAACTGAAGTTCATTTCAAATATCGCTGGAAATAAAATGGAATTTTACAAATAAAACCACAGTGGAAATAAAAGAACTAGTTCATTTTTATTTCTTAATTGTAGCTTTTTTTTTTCACTTTCACTGCGAATTTTATTTTAATATCTTTTAATTCTTAGAGATTCTGCTGTGTATCTGCTTGAATCTACTAACTCCATTAGAGAAAATCTGATTTTCAAAAATGATTGGCTGATGAACGTTAATTAGTGTGAAGCAGCTCTATTTGGAAAACATTCTTTAAACCTAATTCTCATTATTGATATATATTTACAGTAAAAAAAAATTAAAAATATATATTATGTTATTAGCACTATTATATCCGTTGTTAAGATAGATGCAAAGATTATACGAAATGGTACTTGATTAGATGAGAGTAAATAGAAACATGTGAAATGGATTAAAAAAAAAGAGCAATTTACAGTAAAGACGTCGTCAGTCTTTTCAATGAAAATCTTGTCATCTATTATATCGATTATCTTTTTCGAAAAAATGCCGAAAAAAATCTTCAAGAATGTATATTAAGTTTTAAAAAATGCTATCACAAGAGAGAGAAAAAAAAAGATGATCAAACAATTTGAGCTCTAACATTTTTTTTCTCTGCTGCTGATGGTTCTATCTGTCACGATGGTTCATAAAAACTTATGCAAAATGATGTTCACAAGATTTTTTAATTTATTTTTTTCAATTACACAAAAAGTGTGATCCAAAATTTTAGTAAAATTTAAAAAGCGTATTTCAATTTTTAAATTTTTGCTCTAATAATATGAAAATAACAGTCATTCATTTCTTTATTAATGATTTGATAATGAGAAAAACGGCTTCTTCCGGTGCAATTAATGAAAAAAAAAGTAACATAAGAGGCAAAATTATTAATATATATTAATTAAATTTTTATTTATAGTTTTGAAGCAAAGCATTTTCATAAAAATATTTGAATTTACTAAATGAGATTTCTCGACGAGCCCCATAGGAATTTTTTTCTCAACGAGCCCCCATAGGAAAACTCTACAAGGTAGGGGAGGGGGGGGGGGGGGGTTAATATAACTTTTAAAACTTTTAACAGTTTTATTACATTTTGAGAAAGAAACTTGCTCTATTGAAGTTTCGAAAAGTCCGGACAGGGTTTTTAAAACTTTTTTGTTTTTAATTTAATTTAAAAATTTTTTTAAACCAATTATTGAACGGTAATGAATAAGCAGGCTTTGATCAAATATTTGAATTTATTGTATTTTAATAAATCTGCTTTCTAGTCAAGTTCAATATTAAGAGATTTTTAAAAAAAGGTTGTCACTGTCTTTATTAATAACAAAATTTGTCCTTTTAGTGTCAGTGAGTCCAGATTCAAAGCATTTTTTTTTTTAATGACAAATGAGACTTTTCAGAAATGACATCCTGGGACAGCTGTTCTGCGCTTTTTTAACTCTTATCAGCCAGAATCTTTTACCCTAACACACAGGTCTGCCTAAATGAAGATAGGCAACTTTTCCCATTTTAATTATTATTTTTCTTTTTTTTTACTTTCATTTTTAATTTGTTAAGAGTCAATATCAATAATCGTATCGTAAAATGCGCCATTAAAATTTAGGCACAATTATTTACTTTTATTATTAAAAAAAAAAGTTGGAAAATACAATTGGGACGATCCAAGAGAATCATTCTGTAAACATTTATTGTGCCACAGTAACAATAATAAAGAAGGAAATAGAATAAGGCTACAATTCATAGAAAATTGTCCATCGACAAAAAAAATAAAACCAAGCCTCAATTTCCTATGAATCTGAGTCATGTATTTCATCTGACACAAAATGAAAGCTTTAGTATATTCTGGTAAAAATATCACATTATTCAAAATTACTCACAGTGGAATTCTATGTTATTCGATTCAGGCGATTATCCTGTCGTTTTTACTATCCTAAAATGCAAAATAGAAGTTCTTCATCAATGTAATAATTGTTTCGTAATTTAAACTAGAAAAGGACACTAATTTTTGAGGAGAATCCATCGAAAAGTGACTTTTAACCACTTTCCTAATGGCACTTGAAATAAAATGGTAAAGTGATCTTGTAGCGATGTCATCGTTAATCAGTAGCTATGATCATGACGTCATTTTAAACATTAGAGAAGGTCAAGTCTCTATTGATGTCACAAAGAAATGATCAGCGAAAAGTCACTTTATTTTTTTTTTGTTTCTTTCTCCCTAACATTACAATAGTTAGCTTCCCTTTCATTTTGAAATGATTTTAAATTTTTTATCTGAAAAGTATCCTTTTCCTTAAATAGAACGGAAAAGAATTTTAATCTTTAGGATATTGGATATTTCTTACTACCGTTGTCATCTGTCGAAAGCTAATGCCACAATTTTCCCGGACTGGGAAAGGAAATTAACTGCAATTTACGTTTACCGTAAGAGATTCATGAAGAAAGCACTGGAATTTCTTTAATAACAGCTAAAAACATGTCTTTCTAATTGGACGATTCGACCACGACAGTATGAAAGGGGAGATGATAAGATGGGGGCGTTTATGTTCGTTGGCTTTTTCTTGTTAGTCTCTCTTTTAAATGAGCAATCAAAAGAGATTCAAGAGTTGCAGTCGGAAACTCAATGGCGTATTAAGCCTGTCCTAATTTCATTTGCAACTATAAATGTTCCCTGAATTCGGTGTCTCGTCGAAGAATGACTTGGAAAATTCAACAATGAGCTCATTATGGCACTAATGAAGTGTAGGACTCTTTTAAATTCCTAATAGAACTTTTAAAGAAATATTTTTTACTTGTGAATTTAGGCTATTTTTGAGGTTTTCTCATCGACCAAGTTTAACGAAAAATCACATCGATGTGGCTTATTTTTTTCTTTTCTTTTTTTTAATAAAAAGAAAAAAAAATGTTTACTGAATCATTTTTTTTTACATGTATAATTAGCAGAATTCTATAAATGATTGATTAATGTACTTCATAAATAAACTTATAAAAGGTTATAAAATTAAAACGTGATTCATTATTTCTGTTTTATATCAATTTATATCATCAAGATCGTAATGGTTTGTATTTTAGCAAATTGTATAAAACATTTTTTACGTAAAAAAAAAATAAATAAATAAATTAAATGCATTACATCTCTGAAGCTTTCGAAGTCTTTGACAGAATTCATTATCAACTCCTTTTGAGTTGACAATTAAGTCTGTCAAAGACATCTAAAGCTCCGCAGATGTAATATATTTTTAATTGATTACAATATTTAAATAAATTTTATTGTGTGCTTGTCTCTTTTTTTAATTAATGAAAGAAAAATTTAACACACGTTAAATAATCCTACCAAAAAAAAAAAAAATACCAATGGAGCAAACAACTTTACAATAATTATTTAATTAAAATTCAATGTTTTTTGTACGTATGAAATAAAAAAAAAGGAAAAACTATATTGCTATCCAAAATGCTCATTTTCAGGAAATTTATTCGTGTATTTCAATGAATCTATTCTGAAAAAAAAAAAAAAACCTTACAGAAACAAACTAAAGCAAAAGAATTCAAAATAATCAAGAACAATAAACTGAAATGAGCATCATTTGGTTACTAAAAATAAAATAAAAATAATATGTGTTTTGAACTAAATTATCTATTTTGTTTTCGCTTAACAATAATATCATTTTGAGCTTGTAATGTAATTTAATGTGGTGAGTGTGGGTGGGAGCGAGCACCGCGACCGTTGGTCTATTTCATTTTGAGCTTAGTAAGAATTTTTTTATGGAAAAAAAAAAGAAATAAACGTTACCTATTAAAAATTAAAAATCAAAATTGCCAGAACTTTAGTCCTTAATTTGTTTACAGCAATTTAAATATCCAATCTCAGAAAACTTTGGATATTTGATTCTTGGATTTCTTAAAGAAAAAAATAATTATTTTTCATTCTTGTAATGAATATTAAGAAAAATAAATAAATAATACATTTATTTATAAATTTAAAAATAAATAGGAAAAAAAAAAAAAACTCTTGCTTTCCAATAGAAACTAGATTCAACCATTAAGTCACGTGACTAACCTATTTGTTCACATGTAAATTACTAGACTTAAATTAAACCTACCAACTCTTTTGATTGATGATTTTCTGATGCAAATATTTTACGGATTCCTCGCTCAATAAAACATTGTGTCAAGTGAAATAATCTGCTTGCTAAGGACATTACTCTAGGAGATGCGAAGTCTTTTAGATGTTGATGAACGACCCTTGGTTTAACCCATTGGATAGTCTTCATTAATTCTTGAATGGCAGATCTAATTCCATTGAAAAATATTGACTACTGTGAAAGTCATGCCTAGAAAAACAAAAGCAAACAGCTACGGTTCTAATTGCTTTAACTACTCCACCTTCGTCGTCCAAATAGGATCTCCCATTTCTTCGATAGTATTCCACCCATCCCATCACTTTTTTTTTATTCCTCCCTCCCCTCTTTCAGTGACTATTAAATTGCACCGCAAGACGATTGGGTGTCTTCCTCTTTCGTGTTTGTCCTCCACCTACTCGGCTGTCTCAATTATTTACATTCTTCCTCCGAAGACAAGATCTACCGATAAGACATAAAACCAACAATTACTAACTCTCACCTATCAAAGTGTATCCATCAACCACGAGTCCATTAAGCGATTACAAGCAATTTATCCTAGTAATAAGTTGAACCAACGGCTTTTTTTTGGCGAATCAATTCTAATCAGCTCTTGTCTTCAATAATCCTTCAAGTATTAGTTGGAATTATTTGATATTATCATATTTTATTTCAAATTGACATCGCCTAAATAGAGGCCGCACATTCTGTCTTAAGATACTTCTTACTAAAGTATTTTAAGACAGAATTTATTTTTAAATAATTATATTTTTTATATCCAAATAATATGATTTAATAATATCGTTTTGAATGGAGTAGGTTCTGAGGTTTATTTAGGTTCACTTAATTTTCTAGTATTTACGGCAAAACACACAAATATTAAAAAAAATCAACAAATGAATGTTTTGCCGCTTAATTTCTAAAAAGCAAATTAAAAATGGCAAAATTTCCGAAAAAAATATTTTTCTTATGTCTTCTTTATTTAGTGTTCAAAATTAATAAATACTATGTAGGCCTAAGCTTTATCGAGACAAAAGGTTAGAAATAGGTTAATTTCAACAATGATTTCTGAAATAACAAAAAAACCTTATTAGGTCGAAATATTTTTAAAATAGGATAGTTCCTCATAATCTCTATATGTATTTAATTCTGTGAAATCTGTACATTTATTATTGGAGGTTTTTATAACTACAACGCATTACACATTTCGAATTCAAGTTAAACTCTTGGGGGAAAAAATGAGTTCTTAGTAAAGGAGATCGAAAACTTAATATCTACAATAATTCGTTAAGCTTAGTAAACAATCTTAGTCAAATTTAAGTGAAGCTTAATTCAATTAACTGGAGAAAATGTATTTCGTATAAATAGGTCTTTTATTTTTACTTCTATAAAAGAAATAGTGGATCGAGGAGCATCAACCACTATTCGTATCTAAAATAAGCTTGGTCATCTGACAACATGAATCAAGCCTGCGCAGAAGATCTAATGGGGTTATAAGGGTGTCACCTGGTCATGTGTAATCGCAAGATGTGGGTGGAAAGATATTGGATGCAAAAGTCTTTTAGCTGCAGGTGGAGAAAGAAGGTCGGAAGATGGACAGATTTAAGCACCACGCCCACACATCCCCACTTTCTTTAAGGTGATGACTGGCAGAGTATTTTAAAGAATCCCAACTAAAAGATAAAAGAAGGAGCAGCTTTGATTTTTTTTCTTTTTTTTTTGGTAAACTACATTAAGAAGTTTTAAAAGCACTATTTCAGGAATGTTTAAATCTTTTTATTATCTAAGCTATATTAAAAAAAAAATTCGGTTAAAAACTAAAAAGCAGATTTAATATTAAATCTAGTTCAATTTTTCACTAAGAGTGGCTTTCAATCTCGTAAAAAAAAAATTTAATATCTATGCCGAGTTAATTTTTCACTAAATAATCTTCTATGTAAAATGTTACTTGGTTCGTTTGGAGAAACTGTAATAATTTGCCATTGGCAATAGAATGTTTTCAGTATGAAGTAGATAAAAAAAGAATTTCTCATCTTCTTTTCAGAAACTGAAATGTAAAGAAAAAAAATGCTAGTCAGAATGAAAATCCTGACCACATATCATCAATTCTTGGAATAACTTTCCAAGAACAATAAACTTTTAAAGTTTATTAGAGTCTACAACAAATGAAGTGAAATTTGTAGATATTTGTTTCCTTCAACTCCTTACAATTCTTTTCCGTTCCATGTAAATACATTAATTCAGATGAACGCTTATTTCCTGATAATTTAATTTCACCATCGCCAGCATTATTTGATTAAGTATTCAGTCAATGTTTTGAAACAGTGATTCTCTTCCAAGATACGAGAAGAATTTACAGAGGTAAAGAAAAAAAAAAGCTTATTGAATATTGCCCTGCAGTCAAAAGCGGCAGTTATCCCCGTGGGTTTTATAAAGGTCTATTAAATTAAACAGATCTTCCGGTTGAAAAGCGAGGAAAAGAGACCTGAGGGAGGGAGAAGGAATGAAGGAGTGGGGGATTTATGGAAGGACGATTAAGCCTTAAGTGAATGGCGGTGACAGCGTAATAATAATTGCGAGGGGATAAAAAAAAGGGGAGATGATGGCAATCAGAACACGACTTCTGTATATTAAGATTTTCCCATACAAAGAAATTACAAATGACGAGTGATGGCTGAAACATCATGATTGCCTGCTGAAATTGTGACACCAAACATTAGAAGCCTATTAACAAGACATAAGCAAGTCTTATTAATTTATTAACTTATAGTTGGAGAACTTGCTCAAGTCTAGTGAAAAATTTAGAGAATGCTTCAAATAGAGAGGAGAGTTGAAACTACGTTGAATGGATCGGATCTTTCACTAATGGATCTTTAATCATTTTTATTTTGATTATGTATTTGAGCAAAGTATTACCAAAAAAAGTAGTTAACCGTTATAAATGGAAAGATTTTTGAAATTGTTGTTCTTAAATTCTTTTAAATCCTACTTGCCATCATTTTGTTTCTCGTTTAAGTGAATCCAATGACGGTTCGTTCTATTGTTCTATTTTTGTAGCTCTGCAATGAACAGTGTTTAATTGAAATAATTCGTGTTACACGAATCTTTCTAAGATCGAAGCCGTAGAAAAAGCATACCAAGGAATTGGAAAGGAAAATCTCTCTGATCCATAAAATAAGTGCTTTTGCTTAAAAGCATTAAGCAAATAAGTTTGTAAAAAGAAATTCATCTATTGAACCTTTTTTTTAAGCGGTTTGACAGTAAAATTTACTGTTCGTCAATACTGAAAGAAAGCTGTATCTTTCTTTGGTTGGTTACAAATTACTTTTATTACTAACAAATAGTATTTTTTTTAAAGTCAAGTCAAATTGCAAAAAAAAAAAAAAAAAAGGAATCCAACTTTTTGAGCGCTTATCTTGATACAGAAGCCGTCCACTCATGTAGCTCCATCTCACAACTATCAATATTAATATAAGCTTTGTGATCGCAGCAGTGCGCTAATGCAACCTTATCTATTTTAAAGAAGTGTTCAGAAACTGATACGACTGTGGACATAGGAAAGTACAGAACCACTATACATTGTAAATAATGAATTTAACAACGCTGTATACTGGATAATGTCGTTTTATCGACACCGGCAATATCCTATATAAACCAAATTCTTCCACAATCTTCTTTCTTTCCATATCAAAAATATTAGATAGAAACACACTCTTCCATACATTGCATTAGTATTAAAATATTTATTAAAATACTAATAAGGGAGACAAATTTTCAGGAACTGTACATATTCCTTTTTTCATATTAGTATTTTAATAAATATTTTAATGCTAATGCAATGTATGGAAGAGTGTGTTTCTATCTAATATCCTATATAACTTATTTAATAGGAAATATAACATCGGTGACCTGTTAAATCCATGATACAATTAGGTTTGCTATTAAATGTATTTTAATTTAAGAACTTTCAGTTTGAACTTAACTGATAATTTTAACATCAAGTTGTACATTTATTATTATTATGATTATCATTATTATTTACGGTATGTTATTAGTTTTTATTCCTAATGAAAAACCTACAATAATAATAATAATATCAAACATTTTTATTCAAAATAAATATTGCTGATGCATTAAACCACCAAATATTATAAAAAAAGCTTAAAATTTTTTTTTTCCTGTCTAAGGCATGAACAAAATTTTAATAAGTAAAAAAAAATAAAAAATAAATTGCTAATTTAAAAAAAAAGTTATAAAAAAGTATATATATATATAAGCTTAGCATCATAAAATTAAACACCTGACGAAGAAATCTGTCATTTAAATAGCTAATATATCTCGAATAATTCGCGATAAATTTCCACCTCTGTAAATCCATCACTCAGGAATTCAGAAACGACCGTGACGTCATCGTTAACGGCCGGCAATTTATTTTGTTAGTGGGTAAAGGTCTTTAAAGTCATCAGTCAGTGAGAACAGGCCAATAAACAATGAGAATGAAATAATGCCTTTACTGTTATCAAAGATGTCATCTACCTTGTTCGGGTTTTCATCACAGCACTCGAGAAAGATGCACTACTATTATTGCCTCTACGTTATTTCTTTCTTTCTTTTTTTTTTTTTAACTTGATTTTCTTTTTATTATCTCCTGTTGGCTGTTTTGAGGCAGACACCAAAAGATGCCATAAAAGCTTAAGGTTTGTTAAATAAAGCATAAATGCAATTCACGCAACAAAACTATTATCACATCTTACAAACTGTAAATTACACGTATATTATGCGTAACTGTAATACACTGCAATTATTTTTTTTCCTTTTATTAAATTTCCAGAATTGCATTAATTATAGTATTTGATGTGAATTCGTAGAGTAGAAATCTTTAAAAAATAAAAACATGATTTACTTTGCTTATGTTAACAACTAAAGTTAGGTCACTGAATATTCGTTACTGAACTAAGTTTACCTTCACAATTCGTCTATTTTATGTTTGATTGTAAAATGCTCCAGAAATTGAAGACACTTACCTAAAAAGAGAAGTAAAAAGACAGAATATAAGTAAAAATGTAATTAATACATAATAATAATATTAATAATAATAGCTAGCACACAAACATTCACTTATTAAGAACACGGGGGACAGTACATACCACAAAGCGTATTAGAGTCACCCTCATATAAACTGTACTGGGACCGCCCCATTCACACAGACAAAACCATACATCACAACAAACCTGACATCACACTTGTTGATAAGGTCAACAATAGACCTATCTCATTGATATTGCAGTGCCTATCAGCAAGAACATGCAGAAAACTCACGATCAGTAAATACACCGATCTAGCACATGAGCTCCAGAAGCAGTGGAGGCAGGACCGAGTACGTGTTGTACCCATTGTCCTGTCCGCCAGTGGTCTGGTGCCTCACATATTGCACCACAGCCTCAGCACACTAGAACACTTATGCACAACTCCAGAAGGCTGTGATACTCAACACAACACGCATAGTTAGGAAATTTATGGATACAACCACACATCCCTAACCATTCTTCCACACCTTTTTTTATATTAGGCAATATGTGCTTTGGTCCTTGACCCACCATAATGTCTTTGCTGGGGAAAACCCATGGTTTGAAACTTTTACAAAATAATAATAATAATAATAATAATAAAAGTCACGCAGCCAAGATAATGCTTGAAAAACTGCACGAGATCGCAGAAAAAACAGGACGCAAGATCTCATATGAGAAAACTGAATATATGGAATACAAACATAACAGAGAAACGCACCTGAATACAAGATATGGAAAGGTTAAAAGAACTGACAAATTTAAGTATCTAGGAGAATGGATCCAGCCAAATGGTCTTGATAAAGAGGCAATCAAAGGACGCATCAGTAAGTTGGAACTGGCATACAGGTTAGTGGAAAATATATATAACAAAAAAGCTCTCTCCTACAACGCAAAATTCAGACACTATACCACGGTTGTCAAGCCGGAAGGGATCTACAGTTCAGAATGCCTAATTTTAAACAAAAAAGGGGAAATAGAGGAACTTGAAAAGAGAGAAAGAAAAATTTTAAGGAAGATACTCGGCCCGGAAAAAAGAGAGGATGGTACATGGAGGAAGAGGAAAAATATGGATTTATACAAACGGGTGGAAAAGATTACAGACACGATACGTAAGAGAAGACTGATATTTTATGGTCACCTCGTAAGAATGAGCGAATCTAGATTAACTAAGAAGATCTTCGACTATATCACCAACTTAAAGTCGACGACTAAATGGGTTGAGGAAACTAGAAGAGACATGCAACAAGTTGGGATTAATTCGGAAGAGATCTGGAATAGGAAAATGTTTAGAATGAGAGTTAATGGATTCAGGGGGTTCCAGGGTAAAGAAACTACGAGGACCAAGGTAATCTGGTCAGATGATAGAAGGCGGAAGCAGAGTGAGAGAATGAAGAAATACAGGGAGGAGAGGAAAAGACTATTCATCTAGTTAATTGTTTCCCGCGGTCCATAGTAGGCCAAACTCGTATGAAGAAGAAGAAAAGTCACGCAGACAAGATCAGTAAGTACACTGACTTAGCACACGAGCTCCAGAAGCAGTGGAAGCAGGACCGAGTACGTGTTGTACCCATCGTCATGTCCGCTACTGGTCTGGTGCCTCACAGACACTACATCATAGCCTCAGCACATTAAAACTTTACAAGCACACATACGCACAACTTCAGAATGCTGTCATACTTAACACAACATGAATAGTTAGGAAATTCATGGACACAACCACACATCACAAACATCTCCCCTTGCAGACTTTTTTACGCTTGGCAACATATGCTTTGGTCATTGACCCGCCATGATGTCTTTGCTGGGGAAATACAAGAATTGAAACATTTGCATAATAATCATAATAATAATAATAATAATATACAGCGACTGGAAGGAAAAATTAAAAGAAAAAAAGTGGACAATTGAAATAAACAAGGAAATTATAATATGCTATTATCAATCAGACCCATCAAAAAGAGGATTCCAAAAAAGAATGTTTAACATCTGGAAAGAAAAAGACCCAACTTCAGAAATAACTGAGCAAAGGCTAATGGATCAACGGCATTTTATAATAAAAAGTAAAGTATTTACAGATTTACAATTGAAAGAATTGGAAAGAGAAGCTTTGAACCTCGGCAATAATAACATGCAAAATTTTGAAATTGGAAATAATTATACCCAAACGCTTCAAATCAAGCACCAGAAATTTTATTAGAAATAAATCCACTGAATACTGGTAGTGCCACTACCCAAGATCATCGGGAAAATAATAATGCACAAAATAGTCAAGCACAAGGAATTGGGGAAATGGAAGAAGCCATACATTTAAATATTATTACAACTCAGCAAACCACACGACAACAACATCTGAAAGAGAAAATTCTTCAGTCTATGCAAAATACAATGGAACGACAGCGACTTCCAGCTCTGAAACAAATAAGGAAAACTCAATTTAAAGAAATACTAAAAGATGCAAATTTTGCAATTAGTACTATCAAAACTAACAATATTTCAGAAACAAACTTACTCATGTATAGCACAGCAGCAGTGATAACAACAGAATTAGGTTACAAAATATCAAAAGTTAGAAAAGAGTTTGGAAAACCAAAATGGAAAATTCGATTAGAGGGGAATATTAATAAATTACGAGCTGATATTAGTAATTTAAAGAACATAAAAGATGGCAAATTAAAAAATGAGCGAATCAAAGAATATTTAGTCAAAAAATATCATTTAGGCTCCAAAACAATCGTAGAAGTCAATGAAGAATTGAAACAAAGAGTTGTTGCAATTTCAAAAAAGATCATCAGATATGAAGGACGTGTTACCCAGTATCAGCAAAACTCACAATTTAGAACAAATCAACATATGTTTTAAAGGAATTTAATGGGTTCTACAGCTTGCAATTCAGATGATTGCCCAGATAAAGACGAAACTTTGGAATTTTGAAAGAATATATGGGATAACCCAGTAAAACACAATGAAACCGCAACATGGATTCAAGACACTTTTTGAGAAACAAAGAAGAAACAAATGCAAAACCTGATTATTACAATAGAAATGGTTGTTAAGCAAATCAAAAAAGTCAAAAACTGGTCCGCTCCTGGTAAAGATGAATTACATGGATTTTGGCTAAAGCACCTAATCAGCTTACATGACAGACTTTCAGATCATTTCAATTACATTCTACAATCCTCATCAATTGAAGAATGGATGACATGTGGAAAGACATTCTTAATAATGAAAGACAAGACTAAACGGGCAGTTCCCAGCAATTTTCGCCCTATTACATGTCTACCAACAATGTTTAAATTATTAACAGGAATATTGGCAAATTCAATTTATCAAGAAATTCTTTGTATCCGATTGAACAAAAAGGAAATTGTAAAAATTCACGTGGAACGAAAGATCAGTTACTGATTGACAAAATGATTCTTCTAAATTCAAAAAAACGTAAACTAATCTTTGTTTGGCTTGGATTGATTACAAGAAGGCTTTTGATTCCCTGCCACACAATTGGATTCAAAAATCCTTAGAAATTTTTGGAATCAATGAAAATATCAGAAATTTCTTAAAAGAAGCTATGAAATTTTGGAAAACAACCTTATTATCAAATGGACAAGAACTTGGCTAAGAGAAAATCAGACGGGGAATATTTCAAGGTGATGCATTATCACCCTTATTATTTACTATTGCACTCATTCCCCTAACATCAATTTTGAAGAAAACACCCTTCGGATATGAAGTCTCAAAAGAAACTGGAAAAATTTCCCATTTATTCTACATGGATGATCTGAAATTGTATGGGAAATCTGAAAAGGATTTCATCCCTCGTCAACACAGTTCAGATTTTTAATAAAGACATCAAAATGGAATTTGGACTAGACAAGTGTGCTACACTTAACATGAAACGAGGAAAACCTCAAAAATCTGATGGGATAATATCTGAAAATGGGAACATCATCAAGTCCCTTAACTTTGAAGATTCCTACAAATATCTTGGAATATTGGAATCAAATGAAATATTAAATGCTCAAGTTAAAAAGAAAACAAGCTGTGAATACACAAAACGAGTACGCAAAGTTTTAAAATCAAAGCTAAATGGTGGTAATACTATCAAAGCCATTAACACCTGGGCAGTTCCTGTTATTAGATACACTGCAGGAATCATTGACTGGACACAAGCTGACTTGGATACTTTAGACAGGAGAACTCGAAAATTAATGACCATGCATCATGCACTACACTCTCGAAGTGATGTTGATCGTTTATATCTTCCAAGGAAGGAAGGAGGCAGAGGACTTCTTCAAGTTAAGCAAACTGTGGAAGAGGAAAAACGAGGATTAAATGATTACATAAAAAAAAGCAAGGAAAAACTGCTGATTGAAGCCTGTAAGGAAAACATCTTGAAAGTTATCGGGACTAAATTGGAATATAAAACAGAAACCATAAGACAACGATTTGAGAGTTGGAAAAACAAGCCTCTACATGGGCAATATATAAAACAAATTGAAGAAAAAATTGACAATTCCAGAAACTGGCAATGGCTTCAAAATGGTTACATCAAGAAAGAAACAGAAGGCTTAATATTTGCTGCCCAAGAACAAGCTTTATTAACTAACGTGATGAAAACCAAAATACAAAACGTGAGCAACGATAGTACATGCAGATTATGCAAAGTGAAGGATGAAACTATTCACCATCTTATCAGTGGTTGTAGTAAAATTGCTCAGACTGAGTACAAAAGACGCCATGATAGAGTAGCCACTATTATTCATTGGAATTTATGCAAAAAATATCAATTCCCAGTTTCCAAAAACTGGTGGGAACATTCTATTGAAAAGGTGCTAGAAAATGATGAGGTCAAAATCCTCTGGGACTTCAGAATTCAAACCGACCGTCATTTGGAACACAACACTCCAGACATAACAATTGTAGAGAGGAAAGATGTTTTTCTAATAGATGTGGCAATACCTGGAGATGCACGAATTGTTGAGAAAGAATTGGAAAAGATCACAAAATACAGGGATCTGACAATTGAAATTTCTCGTTTGTGGACAAAACGTGCCACTGTAACACCTATAGTTATTAGTGCCCTCGGTACTTTATCTAAGGAATTTGTAAAACACTTTAATAGCTTGGAACTTCATGAGACTTCAATAACAGATCTGCAAAAAACATCATTACTAGGCACTGCTTATATTTTGCGAAGATACTTGGACAATTCTTAGGTCTCCGGGTGAGACTTGAATTGCTCAATTAATCCAGCCAAAGATGTTGTCTTTGTACTGTCATATGTTAATAATAATAATAATAATAATAATAATAATAATAATAAGGATGACTCTTCCCCGCAAGGAGGGAGGCCGAGGACTCATCAATCTCATCATCCTACACGTGAATCATGGGCTCGTAAAGAACTCCATGGCAGACATCGCCACGAACTCAGCCAACCTCATGTCGACTGTTTGGGGAGACCGAAGGGTTCATGATCGCGATACAGGACCAAGTCATTCCCACACTCAACTACAAGAAACACATTCTACACGATGCAAAAACACACACGACGACAGATGCAGGAAATGCCACACTACACATGAGACGATCGACCACATAATATCTGGCTGTCCCCTTCTGTCCCAAACAGACTACCTCCACCGACACAATCAGGTAGCATCGATCGTTCATCAACAGCTAGCACACAAACACTCACTTATTAAGAACATGGTCCCATACTACAAGTACACACCACAAAGCGTACTAGAGTCACCCTCACATAAGCTGTACTGGGACCGTCCCATTCACACAGATAAAACTATACATCACAACAGACCTGACATTACACTTGTTGATAAGGTCAACAAACAGACCTATCTCATTGATATTGCAGTTCCCATCAGCAAGAACATGCAGAAAACTCACGCTGACAAGATAAGTAAATACACAGACCTAGCACACGAGCTCCAGAAGCAGTGGAGGCAGGACCGAGTACGTGTTGTACCCATCATCCTGTCCGCTACTGGTCTGGTGCCTCACACATTGCATCACAGCCTCAGCACACTAGGACTTCATAAAAACACTTATGCACAACTCCAGAAGGCTGTGGTACTCAACACAACACGCATAGTTCGGAAATTTATGGACACAAGCACACATCCCTAACTATTCTTCCAAATTTTTTTTTTTTTTTTTAATACACTTGGCAATATGTGCTTTGGTCCTTGACCCGCCATATTGTCTTAGCTGGGGAATCCCATGGTTTGAAACTTTTTCGATATAATAAAAATAAATATTATTTTTATTTAAATATTTATTTAAAATATTATTATTATTTTTATTTATTATCTTTAAATTTACAATACAGTCCCTTTAAGGAAAAGAGTTTCCCTATCAAACGAGTTCTGGGGTTATATAACATTATTTTTTTTATATGTATAAGTACATATAAAATTTTACGGAAGAAAGAAAGAAGAAAATCCTAATGATAACATACAAAAAAAAACTACGAGAATTAACATATTTAATCTTATTTATGTAACATATTTGAAACATACCAATTATAATTAATTTTCATAAACATCAAGTACCTTGCATTATATTTTTTCATATATACCAGTGAAAATATTTTTCTTTTTTAAACATTCTTAAAAGTTTTCAATCAATCAAAGTTTTAATTTTTTTTACTATTGAAATATGTTTCCTATTATCAATAATAATAATAATAATAATAAGAATAAAACAACTTATTTTAAAACAACAACTGGGTTCGAATCCCGGCAGTGGCAGGGATGTTTCTTTCTTCTTCTGTGTTTCGTCCGTTTCCCCCTGGGACTTACTCTCTCAGGTGTATCCGCGACGAGAAAGTGCATTCTTTCTCAGCTGATTTCCTAGCCTTGTTCTGACGTTGTCAGGAGGGGCTAGCGCGTGGTCCGTTTGGGTCCATTCGCGAGGAAAAAAAAAAAAAACTTACCGAATTTAATATGAAAGAAATTATTAGCACTTAATTTAACTTCTATAGGTTTCGAAAAAAATACGAATATTATTCTATCCCTTAACAAATAATAATTTATTATAATGAAATAGAGAACAGCTTTTCAACCATTGTGTCGCTGTGCAGTGATGCCGTAAAAATTATGCGAATCATCCGTAATCAAAATTTAGCTTTGCTCTAACCTAGAGTAAATTCTATATATCAAATAACCCGGTCAACAAACAAAAAGATTAGCTAAATCGTGGTTTAGTTCCAGCAATGAAGGCAAATAAAATATGAATTCACATTCAAATGAGCTTAAAAATACAGGGTGTTTCGGAAATGTTAGACAAAGAGATAATATACGGGTTCCAAAGGTCATTTTGAATCGAAAATGTTCTATGACATTTTGTTGTACCGGCCGTAGTTTTAGAGTTAGGAAATGAATGCTTTGGTAATGGTCCCGAATCAAAGAAAATTCAGTTCTGCCATTTCCAGCATTTTCTTTAGAATTATCATACCTGTTTTCAGTAATGAAATTTGTTACCCGGACTGCTTTTTGTAATTAACCTTTACCTTATTTACTTACACTTTCCAAAGCGAACTTTTTTTTTTATTAGGAACCATTCTCACAACATTCATTTCCTAACTCTAAAACTACGGCCCGTACAACAAAATGTCATAGAACATTTTCGACTCAAAATGACCTTTGGAACCCGTATGTCTTCGCTTTCTTTAACATTTCCGAAACACCCTGTATATTTCAGGATATTAGCGGTTACATTCGTTTGTAAATTATAGATGTTTTTCAAAGGATTCTACTGTAACAACAAAACAAATGAACTTTTCTGTTCCGTGCGATTTTAGGAACAAAGTTTGATGTACTGAGGGATTTCTGCAGAATACAAAAGTGTGCCGTGAAGAGAAAAAGGTTGAGAAGCACTGGAATAGTTGTTCTATAATGGTCTATATTTTAAAACGTTTCAGCATTCAGCTTTGAGAAACCATTTTATAATTACTTTTAATCTAGAAGTAACTCATCAATTTTAATAACGATAAAGAAGTTAAAGGAAATATATTTTAAGAAATAAGTAACCAAACGAAGGCACAACCTTATTTTACTTAGGCAATGAGAAACTGAATTTTTCCAACTGTCCACTTCTTTTTTTTTCATAACCTCGAAGTACCAAGAAATAAAAACCATGCATATACGTAAAAAAAATCACCTTTAAATATGCAAAGTAGTAATTTCGATTATTTATTCGGAAAGTTAAAA
>JAFIDM010000003.1:62505235-62625015 GCA_023159025.1 Thereuonema tuberculata
TTTCTCTTTAAATAAATTTCTTTATTCTTAGACTTATTTTTTTCGTTTATTTTTATATTTAATAGCATTTCCATTTTATACATCTAGAGCATCGGGTGTGATTTACATCAAAACGAGGAGCACGAAGCCCAAAGGTTTAGGAGCCTGGGCTTTTGGAAGGATGAACTCATTGGTATCCTTATAGAAGATAAATTGTTTACATATGTCTATATAGTACCAGTAAACAAAAATGGCTTTCCGTGATTACAATATTTATTTATTTATGATTTCATAGGCGAATTAAATTGCGAAATGTAAATATAGGATCTAAAGATAAAAATGTCTTACAGACAAATAAAATTTATTAATAATAATTGTAAAATTAAGTAATTCTTAGCTTAAGAACAACGACATCGGAGAATTAAAATTAGTTCATTATCTGATTGTCATCAGCACTGGAAACTAATCCCTCTGCAAATGTTGTTAGGAAATGATCCGCAAGTTGACAGAACGTGTGCATTTCACGCTCCCAACGACTTCTGCATGTGTCGCAGCAGGTCCGGGGAATTTATCGGCGGCGGCACGAGAGACGGCAGCCGCCACCGCATTGTCCGAATGCCGTGGGAATTTTGTTTTTAAAAAGAAGGTCGTATTGTTTGGAGAGGGGCGCTCTTATCTGCACTTTTCGCCTATCCCGAACCTCCGTTTGCACCCTCCCCTCCCACCGCTCTCGTGAGCTTGAGAATAACACGTGCGCTCCAGATGGCCGCTTAAATTGAACGAAATTCCATAGGCATCTTCTACTGGCACAAGATAACACTGCATTGATGGCAGTTTAACGATACTGGAAATCTGATCAATCTATGACTCAAAACAGAGAACGATAACTAAAACCACAAACTGTGTCATCGTTCCGGTTGAAGGACCCTAAATAATGACTTTTATTTCATTTGAATTACTACTCAGTAATAAAAATCATTATTATTTCTTTTCAAACTTCGTAATTAAAAGATAAAATCAGCAATAAGTAATTCTTGAGATTAATTCTATCCTAAAAAAGACAGGCGCGTATTTCTGGTATGGACCAAAAACAAAAAATATTTAAAAATAGGATACTTATCTATAGGCAAATATTTTTGGGGGCCAGGAAATTTTGAAGATAATAAAATTTTTATATAAAACGAAATTAGCAGCAAAATTTTTTTTATTATTTTTTTATTATTTTTATATAAACAAAATTAAAAAAAAAAGTTGATTTCAGATCTTAATAATATTTAAATATTAATAACACATAACCTTAACATCATTATTCAGTGTTTAATTTTGGATAAAAATCAATGGGCTTCAATCACTGGTTCTTCAAAAAAAGTGAGGCTATTGTTACAGAAAGAAATATGTAAACAAATGATTGGTTACTTTCTTTGCGAAGCAGTGACCACCCAATCGGTAAATTCATACCGAAGTTTCTGTTTTAGTGAGTTGCTATCAACAGCAAACTTTAAGGAATTCAGCTGATCTCCGTAGAACAGACGTTTAACGCATCAGAGAATATAAAATACAGTGTAACCTCCTTAACGGACACTCCGAATAGCGGACACCTCTAATTAGCGGACATTATTGCGGGTCCCAGTCCATTAAAGTAGGACATTCCATATTATCCACTCCGAATAGCGGACACTCTGAATAGTGGACAGTTATTTTAACTGTAAAAAAAAAAAAATTATTAACATTTCGACAAACACATCATGGTTGTATTTACATCGGTGTCCCATATATTGATACATTGTATCGGTGTCCCATGATTCAATGCATGAATCCGAGGCCCTTTTTTTCACTGCAGTTGCTTTGTAAATATCAATTCCTCGTAAAGCTATCCTATAAACGTGTTGATTAAATTTAGTGCGAATTAAAATGGCGTCAAAAAGAAGAGATTGGCACTGAAAGAAAAAAATTGATGTTCTTGAAGTTGCTGAAAAAGAAAAGCTGAGTGTGCGTTGTTTTGCTGAACGTTTTAAAGTTGAAAAAACTCATATAAGTGAACTTTTAAAGGACAAAGATGAGATTAGAAAAATGTGGATGGTGAATTCAAACGAAAATTCGAAGAATTTGAAGTTTCGTAAAACTGAAACTAAACGTAAAATCGACGAAATGGTGATAAAATGGTTCCGCTTTGCTCGTGCAAAGAACATTCCTACAAGCGGTGTTTTCCTTCAAGAAAAAGCCAGAGAAGTCGGTCAAACTTTAGGATTGGATCAAATGGATGGCTAGAAATTAATTTCTATATACTGTAATTAATTTTATCATTATTTTAAGTAAGACAAACGGATTAGCAACTCATTTAACAAGGAATATAGTAAATAATTTGCAATTGTTCATATTCTCTCATATCGCAATGATAATTGTAGAAATTTAATTAAGATTGTACGTAATTTTTCATTAAATGACATGCTATAAGCTAAAAATTAAAAAAAGACAGTCCTCCCCAATAGCGGACACCTTCCAATAACGGACAAAACTTGCGGTCCCGTGACTGTCCGTTATTCGGAGGTAACACTGTAGTAACTAAATATCAGCTTATGAAATAACTATGGAACACTAATTTTATAATATAACACCTTAAGAGGGATGGCGGGGATTTTTATTAATCTCAAAATGTTTATATCATGCTTACAAAAAATCAACGTTGAGCAGAGCAGGAACCCTCCAAACACGAATAACGAAAGAACAACAGTTACAGGAAACGGCTATTGTGTTCAGTGTTCAGTGAACAGGACAATACAGGTGTTTACTTCACCCCATATTCCAAGTTTTCTATTGATTCAATTTCGTATATCTGAGTTAACTGTAACCCTGAAGGAAATCACTCGTCAACGGCTCGCAGACCAGCTGAAACCGTTGTAAGTTAAATTTTAATGTGTTAAACGTTTTTAATAGTTTAATATGTGTGTTGGCCTCTTTATTTCTAAAATTATTTCTGTGAAATTATATTAGAACATTTAACGTGCTCAAATTCTAATTACAAATAACAAGTACAACTTTTAAAAACACTAATTTTTTGACAGTTGACAATGGCCATTGCAGAAATGACCGAAAAGCTTCCTCCACACAGATTTTTACTATAAAAAAGATTTTATTGTAAATTTCTTAACTTTATAAAACAAATTAGTGCTTTTAAAAGTTGTACTTGTTATTTATAATTAAAATTATTTCTAAAATTAGAAATAAAGAACTTTGATAAATTTGCTTACATATTGTTTTTGTTCCATTTTTTTTTTAGTAATTTATTTAATTTAGTTTAAGTAAATAACCTTCGTTTATCTTCTCAATGGTCTACTGGAAACGTTGTTGTAATTTTGTAATTTGATTTTTATTATTTTTTTTTTAATTATTTTTATATGGTGGATTTTTTTTATTGACTTTTAATCCTTCATTTGTTTTTTAAAATCATTTTAATTTAGCTTTTTTTTTTTGTTTGTCTTACTACAAAAAAAGAAAAAGGCAAGCAAGCCTCATACGTTGAAATACTTGGAGTAAGCTTACTTTATGTAAAATTGTACATTTGCAATTCATGGCAATAAAAAACAAAACAAACGCCAATTATTTTAATTCACAAAGGAATTAAACACGTAAATCTTACAGACAAATTCCAATGACTAGTCTTTCCCTGAAGTGAGCTGTAATTAAGTGTAGAGACTTCATTTGCCGACAGTCTCTAATTCTGTTCAGCAGTTGGTAGAAGTCTTTCATTAGATGCGTGTTTACATAATAACATTTATTAATAATGGTCCTTTGAAAACAACCAATGTAGTTATTTGCTTTACGAAGGCAGTAATTTGAATAGACTTTACAAATTCAGTTTAAAGTTAATAAGGAAAATATTAAATATTATTGCAAAACTTCGACACAAAAGTAAATATTTGTAGAGCGAGATGAACATTATCTTCAAGTTCAACATCGTTAATTAACAATAGTTAAAATATAGTTAAAATGTTAACCTTTCTGCTGTAAATAAAGAAAATATAAAACAAAAAGACTACTTTTAACTTAATGGTAGGGAATACACAAAAAAAAAAAGAAAAATAGATAGGAGAGAAGACGGTTCTTTCTTAAAATATTTCACCGTTGTTCCAAACAGAATTATACAGTGGAAACTCGATTAACCGTCACTCTCTGTTATCCGTCATCGATCGCAAAACCTACTTCTACGTAAAATACGGGACATTGCCGCGAAAAAAAGCTCGAGCCTCGAAGAAACAGAAGAAGATGACTGATTACAGCTTCAACATAAAAGCCTTATTATCTAGTAGGCCTACTGTTTTATGTTTCTATTATTATTATTATTATTATTATTTTTATTATTTGTTTGGTGTTTGACGATATCTATTTGTTACCGATAGATTTTTCTTTGTATTAATTTATTGTTTGCCTTTCGTCCCAAACCAGCATTGAAATTTCGTTACTGTATATGTTTATTGCGAAATTTCTGTTATCCGTCTATTCGGTTAACCGTCACAGTCCTGGTCCCAAAGGTGACGGCTAATCGAGTTTCTACTGTACTTCATTAATACACATTCTCAAGCTGAAGGGGTTTCGTGTTTTACGTTCTTTTAGCAAAGGAAGCACTTTGTGACTTGTAAGACAAATTTAGACCCTTCGAAAATATTTACGACATATTTTTTCTCTAATAATAAAATACAATTAATTAAGATTATCTTCTATATTAAGAGATCAGTTGAATTGAAGATTGTAAATGGGATGGACAATCATACTGTATAATAATAAAATAACAATTTAAAAAAAATTAATAATTGTATCATAATAAAATATCATTATAAAATTATTCTACATATCTTATTACTCTAAGAATTTCAGCAAGAAACTTACAATATAAATATTACAGAAAAAAGTTTGTAATCATATTTAGCTGCCTACCGATAACAAGATCTGACGATTTCACAGCTCTCTATCAATTGCTCTGGTAATTAAAATGCTATATGAAATTAATTGAAGCGTCCTTGACTTCTCATTCAGGCGAAAAGCAATAACCATTTTTCATAGTGACACGTAAATGGAAGATACCGAGCAAGGGCTACAAATCTCAAGTCTACCTCAGAGGAATAGATCAGACGATTTTAATATTATGGTGAAATGATCGGTACTATGCTGAGGAGGGATGAAAATTTAAAATTTCTCAAAAAATTGAAAATTTCAATTAAAAATTGAGAATTCTTTGGAGGTTAAACTTAGAAAAGCCTTCGATCTTCACAAATTTTTGATTCGAATTGTTTTCAAAATTCGAAAGCAAATTGGATGATTTCTCATACTATCAATGTTGCGCTTTTTTTTTTTTTTTTTTTGAATTTTTATTTGTCTTTCAGAGTCGGAAAAAATACAGAATGACTGCCTATTTTGTAAATTTATTTGCTTCTTCTTTCAAACTTTCCTTATTTCCGAAAATTGATCAAATTTCTAAATATTACATTTGCGCAAATAGCTTTAATTAATTGACTTTTAATCTAAATAGAAATATTATAACAAACTGGATTTGAAAAAAGATTCTGCAGTCAGTCAGAATGAAGCTATTCTACTTCTTTCCCAAGTAAATCTTGTCACAATCACAGAAAATTTAGCAAAGATTTCTAGAGAAAATTTTAAGCGTATAAGAAAGGTTTGTATTCTGATCAAAAATAAGCATACCAAGTTTAAAGAATTATTTATTCAGTGGATCAGAAGTTACTGAGCAAGGAGGAGAAAGGAGGTCTAGATCCATGAAAGTAAAAAGTAAATATTAGTTATAAAAATTTTAAAAAGTCCATAGAAGGAACTAGATCAGAAATAAATTTGAATTTTCCTAAAACTGAAACTGCATTGCTAATAATAATAATAATAATAATAATATTTTTTTTATTTTTTAGACTTGGCAATATGTGCTTTGATCCTTGACCCGCCGTATTGTCTTTGCTGGGGAAACCCATGGTTTGAAACTTTTAAAATATTTTTTTTTTTTTTTTTTTTAAAAAAGGATAATACAGTACAGTCTCGTTCGGGACACAGAGTCCCTATCAACGAGTTCTGGCAATTAGGTAAAAACAAAATTATGTTTGATCTACAAAAAAAAACCAATAGTATTAACAAATAATATATCATATCATTATCCAACTATAATTTTTACAACAGTTATGATGTAATCACCAATAATATTCTTACAATCATTTATTATTTTAAAGTAGTTCATGATATTTGTATAAATAGATTTTACATCAGTGTATCAACATATGATTTATAGTAACAGTAGACTTATAGATAAAATATAAATTGAAAGGACTGAACAGATTGTGACAATAGTGACGAGCTTAAATATTTTCTATTATCCATTTTTTTAACTTTCGTTTTACAATTGAGATATTTTGATAATCATCAAATATACAGGGTTAGTCAAAATGAATAGGACAATAAGAAAACTATAGGACAATAAGAAAACTATTTTTAGACGAATGTATGTTTATTGTAACCAAACTACAGCTACGTATGGACAGATAAACTATCAAAATTTTTTCTCACCTTCACAGATGTTCGATATGGGCTGTAGTTTGGTTACAGTAATACATACATTCGTCTAAAAATAGTTTTCTTATTGTCCTATTCATTTTGACTAACCCTGTATTTATATTCATGTTATTTAGAAACCTTTCTATATTGCAATTGATATTTCTTGAACCGTAATTATTGTTTATGTATGGATAGGTTAATTTAATGTTACTTTCTTTCCTTAAATTGTAGTTTTGTATGTTGTTGTTTTTTATCTTCCATACTTCATAGTAATTTTGAAGTATTATGTTATATAAAAACTTTTGTTTTGGATATAATATTCCGTATTTAGTTAGTAGATTATTTCTTTTTTGAGTATTTTTCCAGATTTTCTTAGAAAAGATTAATTTTAATACTTTAGTTTGAAGGATTTTTAAACTTTCCAGATTTATTTCGTTTGTATTGGCCCATATGTTTACTCCATAATTTAAAAGCGAGTCGAATAAAGATAATAGATCAGAATTTTAGTTTTTAGTGGTACAATATTTTTTATGTAATGAAAAATATAGATTGTTGAGTTTAGTTTTTTATGTATAATATTTATTTGGGTATTCCATGTAAATAAATTATTTATAGTAATTCCCAAATATTTAAAATCATTTACAATATTAATTATAGAACAAGTGTTGAAAATGTTGGTTTGTTTGTGTAGACATAAATGTGAATGAAAATGTATTCTTGGATGGAAGTTTGTTGCTTGTTTTTTTGGTCTGATGATGATGCATTTTGTTTTGTCTTTATTTATTGTTAATTTGTTATCATGCATCCATTTTTGGAGAATGTTGAAATTTTCTTGAATAATATTGTTTGCAATTAGTGGATCTGTGTTGGCAGTGAAGAGTACTATATCATCTGCATATATGTACATATGACAATTTTTTATTAATAGAAAAAGATCATTAATATAGATTATAAATAATGGAGGTCCTAGATTGGATCCCTGCGGGACACCATAATTGATCTTTCTCCTCTTACTTATGTTGTTGTTAATGTTAACATATATTTTCCTGTTACTTAGATAATCCTTTATTATTTGTAAAAGATCACCTCTAATTCCACTGTTATTTAATTTTTTTATTAACAATTTATGATCAATTAAATCAAATGCTTTACTTAAATCTATTGTTGTGAGGATTATAAATTTATTTTTATTTAATTTACTATTTATGTTACTGCTAAAGGTTTCTAATAATTTAGTAGTACTTTTTGATCTTTGGTATGCATATTGATTTTTATTTATTACGTTATAAGCTTTTGTGAATTCTTGTATCTTTTGTATTAAATATTTTTCAACTATTTTATTGATTGTGGACTGTATGGCTATAGGACGATAATTTTCAAGTTGAAATTTGCAATTTCCTTTGTATATAGGTATTATTTTAGATATTTTTAGTAGTTTAGGATATGTTTTTGTGTGAATAATTTGTTTTATCCATGTGGTGATAATTTTTGAAAAAACAACTTTTATTTCTTTTATTTCTTTAATGGATATTAAATCTAATCCAACTGAGCTAATAATAATAATAATAATAATAATAAAAATAAAAGATGAAGTAAATAGATAAAATAGTAAAATTCTCTGTCAATAGAAAAAAATAGATAACGGACAATTTAGTCTCTTAATTCAAATAAATCAAAAATAACAGAATTCAAATAATGTCTTGGTCTCAGAGCTAATTAAATAAAGGTAATCATCATTAAGATTCACATTCAGAAAAATACACCGAATGGCGTTTCCTATTCGCTTCATTCTTCCCTCGTCCTTCCTTTATCACGTGACTGATCTTCACTTTCTAGAAGTGATCGAGATCGTAAAAATCTGCAGATGCAATTAATTATTGACAATAACGAAGAAGGTACGTTGGCAAATCGCACTGATTTATGAGAGCTCATTATTATTCAGCCCGTGCACGCACACTGTTGTCATCGGCCAGCGATGAATCTGATTCGTGGTTAATAATTAAAGATACTAGGATTTAATTACTGAATTTAAATGGGAAATTCATTGGGATGTTTTTCCATCGGAATGAACAAACAAAGAGACGAATTGATTAATAGAAATGCATCAACAATGATTTCGTATTGAAATAAACGTTTACTATTTTTATGAACTTCATTTGGGTTTTCAAAGGTTCAAGTTATTAAAAATTTACTACAAGTTACAGTTACTTATCTTATGTTGACCAAATAAGAGAATTAACAGAAAAATTAATATTAATATTGTAATGATACTCCTTATTTCCAAATGTGGAAGAAGAATCAAAGATTTTACAGAATAGAAAACATAAAAATATTTACTAATAATATAAAGTTTTTATAAATATATTTCAATTTTTTTTTTTTGCTGCTCTGTTTTTATGACAGGTCTAATGACAAAGCAGCAACGCCGTTACTTAGTGTGTTTTTGCTGAATTTTTTGGAACAGATACTGAGATGGTTTTCCGTTGCCTTCCTTATGAAATCACCATTGTAGGCTTCTGAAGAAAAAGAGGAAAACATAGGAAAGGAAGGAAGCATCCATGCCGGTTCCGGAGTTCGAACTCAAATTCAGACACATCAGCCTTGACCACAAAAGTAATTACTTAATTACAGTCAGACCTCGATATAAGGTCACCCCTTGGGACCTCGCGAAAGTGACCTTATAAGCGGGTTGACCTTATAACCGATTCATACGCATTTCAATTCAATGAGCCGGGACTTTAGAAAAGTGACCTTATATGCGGGGTGACCTTTTATGCGGGTGACCTTATATCGAGGTCTGACTGTACATCTACTTAGATGCAAATCTCAGGTTTTATTTATCAACAGCGCCCTTCTCTTAAACTTTAATTTAATAATATTTAAATGAAGAATACAGAAGATAAATTAAGGCATTCTGAAATACATTTCGCAGGTGATTTATTATTTCAATTAAGCACTTGAACCTAAAATGTTTTGGATGGTTCTAAAAAAAATTCCTCTATTTGTGATTTACTATCTAGAAATTGAAACGTCTCTTTTTTTCGGTAAAAAAGAACGACAGAAATAAAAAAAAAAAAAATTCTGTCATTCTTTTTTATCGAAAAAAAGAGACGTTTCAAAAGTCAAAAAGAAAATTCATATCCTTCAAAGAAGTAATCCAAAATTAGAGTTTATGTATACAGTAAAACCTCGTTAAGTCGTCACCCGGATAAGTCGTCACTCCGCTTAAGTCGTCGATTTCCTTTGGTCCCGACAAGGTCTCATACAAATAATGTAAAATAACCCTCTTTTACTCGTCACCAAATTTAATTCTACTCCGGATAACTCATCACCCTCAAAAATGGCGAAAAGCATCTTTATTCTCTATTTTGCCTCCTATCTTTTCAGCCCCGCCCCTTCACTCTAAGAAAGCCCAGCCTTACGGGGAAATTCCCTTGGGAAATTACACACTTCTCGCTGCGACTCTTGTCAAGATTAGACGTTTTTCTTGACCGCTACTCAGTGTGATTTCATTTCATAGCAAGTAAGCCCCGAAAATTTAAAAGCGATCGAAATTGTTTGTCTTCCTCCAAATGTAACTGCACTTCTTCAGCCTTTAGATCAAGGAATAATTCTTGACTTTAAACGAAAGTACAAAAAAATGCTTGTAAAGGACATGATAAAAGCCTTGGATAGGAACGAAAAGCTAGAAGTTTCGGTTTTAGATACGATTAACTATGTGCACAAAAGTTGGAGTTCCATTTCATTACAAAGTGTTTCGAATTGTTACCAGTAATCAGCACCTTCATCAATCAACACTGTTGGATTATTTTAATGCCAGTAAAAGAAAATAAAATGTGGTAAGTATAAAATGTGTGTTTTTTTTTTTTTTAATTTTCCACTCATTCATTTGCATGTATTGATTTCTGAAAATCTTGTTTTTCTCACCGAATCCTACAGCAATTCATAAAAATAATGTATTTCAGTGGTTTTTTTTGGTTTTTTTTTTTCAAAAATGCCCACTCCGCTTAAGTTATCACTCCGCTTAAGTCGTCAAAAATGTTCGGTCCCTTGAGTGACGACTTATAACGAGGTTTTACTGTATTTATTTTAAGTTTAAGTTGTCCACTCAAGTTCAAGCTCATAAAAATACTACAGAAATGCATTAAGAAATAAAACTGATAATTTATTGATGTATGAATGAAAAGCCTATGTACTCATATCTAATGTATTCAAATACTTTAAACTATCTGATCTATTGTAAATATCCTGTGCTGCTTTAAAGAAAAGCTTAAAAAAAATACTTCTTAGTCAATTGATTTCAATAAAGGATTTTTTTAGAATCGATTAATTGCATAATTAATCTCTCTGTTAGTTCAATATTTAATTCCATGTTGTATTTTTCTATTACTTACAAAGAGAATGCCTTTAAGTGAGGTATCCCAGAATCATAGAAAACTGAACTGAACAAATGCTTTAAGAATCAAAATTCCGAACCTCACAAGAATTCCGAACCTTGTCAGCAGACAACCGTTGATCTTGAAATTTCACAAGGAGGAGGAATTCAGTACTTGTAATTAACTAAACAGACAGACACACACACACACACACACACACACATATATAAATATATATAGATCTATAAACGTTTTTTAATTTAAAAATTTCTTTTTACTATTGTTTTTGTAGAAAATTCTAAGAATTCTAATAATTTTTCCAAACTAGACAGGAGGGAAAAAAAATCTGATTTGAAACAAACAAATATCTGTTCCAAAAAATGGTTCCTACACAGACGCCCTCAACTGATCTAATCAAGCCATGATTTCTATTTTACCGCCTGGACACACTCTTGAGTGAAAGCTATTAATGGGGATTCAATTGTTCTCTTTGCTTAAGATTACGATTCATTATCGAAAACAGAACTTTCTGATTAAAGAAGTTTAACGTAAGGAATAATTTGAGAAGACGCTTTTTCAATAAGAATTAAAGTATGTGTAACCCAAGTCTCTTTGTCAAATGTAAGATGATAAAATAAATTTAGGAAGAAGGCCACGTGACTAATTGGTTATTATAATTTAATTCGAAATCCAATAAAGCTCTTGGATAACTAGGGCTGTAATCTAAAATTTTAAAATAGACTAATTTTAACCACATACTACTGAAACTATGAAATAAAATCGTGGAAAACTAAAGGAAATTAAAGATGGTAATTACAGTTAACTACAACGTTAAGCCGTGTATTAAATTGTAATAAAAAAGAACTTGAAAATAATACAATTGTAATAAATGGTATTTCTGGACAAATAAAATAACGACACGCGGGGACAGTGTTTTACGAGAGAAATTGGTGCCTTGGTGATGGCGGGGCTTTAGTGATGGGTTGGTGGTTTTGTGGTCGTCTCACCTGTCTCTGGGGAAGGAATGCTTTATCAGGACCAAATTACACCCTTGTTACCAATTGCCTTTATAATTGAGGCCACTGCCGACTCTCAGCAGTTCCGGTCCCACTGGGAGGCACACCCACTCAATAAAACCGCCAAAAACTTAGAAGAAAAAAAGAAAAAGTAGCAGTAGTTCCTAAAAATAATTCTAAAAATTGCTTCCTCTTTTTTTTAAGTTACTTTTAATGATATTATAAATTCGGTTTTACCTGCGCAAATTGAAAATCAAGAGATTTTAATGATATTTTTATGTTTTTAGTAAGACTCAATCTTGTCTCTTGCTTAATTATTCATAATGTTTTTGGATTCATTGAATAAATTCATTATTTTACCTAAACATTTTCTTAACATACATGGGATGGTACATAACAGAAAGCAAAAATACTACTCATCAACTAAGAATATTAATTATGCTAAATTAAACTCGGTGTCTATTCTTCCTTAATCTTCCACGCGACAATTATTACACAATTTTATATGTAACATTCGGCAGATATTAAAAAACAATACTTTTCTCTATCAACCCATCCATCCGACCTAACACAAGTAACATCATGTACTTCAAGAACTATAACGTGAAAGGATTATAAAAAGTGTAATTTTACTTTTTCTATAACAGCTCCTAATGTAGAGTTTGGCACGATACCCGCCTGTCGAGTGATTAGCCATTTTTGCTCTGCAAAAATCTGAGCTAAATTTCGGATAGGGACGAGAGTTTCCTTTTATACTATTTGTCTATAAAAGGCTGACGAATCACATAAATCATTTGAAAAGGTATTTTGCATCCATATAGACTCTTTGGGTATTTACGGAAAGCTTCCATGTATAGCCTACTTTAGAAGACTGGAGGTTGCCTGAAGTAGAATCACTACATTGAAAAGCGATTTCAAATTTAAATACGTAAAGCTTGTATAATGAAATATGCTAATTTTGATTTTTACTTGATTGCATTTTCGCGACTAATCAAAGTTGGATGTAGATATGAACGAGAATTGAAGTCAACTGCTGATTTTGCGTAATTTTCAAAGCTTAGTTATACGGGTTTTGTTTTTTTTTTCATTTTTCCGTTAAATAAATACCTGAAGTGTTAATCAGTTGTTACGGAAGAGTCACGTTGTATCTCCGGCAATTGTTTCTTTTCCAAACATACCACAACGATCAAATGAGCATCGAGTACGTGAGTTCATGAGTACATGGCCCTCTAATTTTCACAAGACAATCACAAGAGCTTCTTTGATGCTCTCTTTATTTTCAGACGTTTTAACATTAACCATCAACACTGTCTGCAAACCTTAACAGAGAATAAAGTGATATTGTAAAAAAAATGCGATTTTGTTATTCAGGTAACATTACACAAATGGCTTCCTAGGTTTTAACTATTTAAGAAATGCTTTTGTCCTGCAAAAGCGAGCTAAGTTATCATACAAACCTATAAAAAAGGAAACCTTCTAGGACTTTTGACTCACGACGTTTCATCAGCATGTTTTGAAGTAAAACCGCTCATCTTCAATTCAACAGTAATATAAGCAAAGGATGTCGATTTCAATTTAGTCCAGGTATTGTTCTTGAAGATTTCTCATAGAAGAATAGTTAATCATGAGAATCCTTTTTACATTGTCTCAATGTACAAGTGTAGTTCACCTTGAAAATACAATCTCAGCAGAATTCAAAAGTAATAAAGGAATCGAAACTCCAATGCCTGAAACGAGGAAGAATTTATTAGTTATATAAGAAGCTTTGAAGAAACTTATTTTTTTATTTATTTCGTAATTCTCAGACATGAATTAAAATAATCTTATTGTGTTTCTATTCGCCATAAAAAAAAATACATTTTTGGTGCAATTTAGTTAGTGCCTTTCAAACCTTAATTACTCCATTAGAATTTGAAAATAATACTTAGGATAAAAATAGGAATCAGATTACTTGGATAAAACGTTTTCAGAATTGTAAATGTTATTAAGTAGCTCCCTTTTGTTATTGAAGCTGCACGCAACACACATTAAAAAAAAAAAAAAAAACAGGTCCTGTTCGCATTTCTCCTTGTCTACAAGTAAAAAAAAAAAAAAAAATTCCGCTTCGCTAAATTTGCATAAGGTGATGGGTCAATGGTGTTTCTCCAATTCATCCGCCCACTTGGGCACCGGAACTAATAGAAAGAGGATTTGGAAGAAAACAATAAGAAGAACCCGCTCCAGAAACTAAGTGCAAATAGCTTCGTGGAGATTGAAATTCGACACACCCACTTCTCAAGTCAGAAATTGTCCATCAAATTGAATCTGCATTCAACAGAAAGTGATTTACATACAGAACTGCGACGAAAATACAACGAAGAAAGAAACCAAAATTACAGGAAAAAAATATAAACCTAAATAATAATATAAACCTAAATATAATTTTCGTATTTGGCTTTTATATACAATATTACACTAAATAAATATTGAAATCTTGTAATGTTGTTTACACTGAGTCTTGTAAAAGTGAATGAAAACATTTACAAGATTATTTCAAGGGAGTTTCAAATTTATTTACCTACTTAATAATTAAAACGCAATAGGAACGATTTACAAATTTATCTCCATAAATTCATTTAACGCAACATAAACACACCTGAGTCATCCAACCTCAATTCAAAACACTGAACTTGTTGACCTGTTGAAAACTCTCGCTATTATCTTGAATAAGTTACTAGAAACCAAAATGACCATTAACATATAAAAAACAGAATTCAAGAAAATTCTAACTAAAAACTGACAAAACACGAAGTGAATAGGTGTTAATTATCACAGGCTTTTATGTAAAAAAGTGTCCCAAGAGGTTCTGTAAGAATTGCAACTTAAAATTAAATTAACATTTGATTAACATATCTTATTACATAAAGTAAAAGCAATTAAATAAAGTCAAACGGCGGTTAAAAATAATCCGCCAATGGAATGATTTTAAAAATAGTAAAGGCTACATTTCTTATAAATTTTACAGATCATTTTCTGTTGTTGTATGGAAACATTACAGTGATGTGTTTTTCTTTCTATAATGATTAGTGGTATTTAATTGTCAAATAGAAAGAAAGAATACACCAATGCCACTGCAAAGTAATTAGTAATATTCTTACAAAAATTAAAACTGACTCTAATTCTAGTGTGAATTATTAAAAAGTAAAAAAATCCGAATATATTCAAACCACTAAATATTGAGACACGATTGATATAATTCAATACGTTTTCAATTTTATTTTTAACATGAACAGGACAAAAAAAAACCCTACACATTACATTATGCAATAAAACGAAAATAAATGATACACATCAACAATAAAATATAATCAAAAAGAAAACACCACATCTCCATAACGTGTAGTTTATTTAAAAACTTTTCGGAATTTTCGGGATTATGATACGTCATCCCTTCTTCAAGCGAAATGTAACAATAAATTAGTTTTTTGGAATAACCAACAATGCAGACTAGTGATAAACATGAACACTATGTTGAAATAATTTACAATTGTTTTAACAATATGAAATAGCAATTATGCTTTTACATTACTTTACAATTTTTGAAAAAACAAATAATCCAAATGAATTAACAACATGACACATAGATACGTCAATTCTTGTTTACAATAAGATAACTTAGATATTCTGAATCCTTTAAATTAACTAACAATCCAATAATAAAAAAACATTTCAATAATTAAATTCATCAATATTAACCACTTTTTTTACATCTTTTTTAATTAAGTCCTTTACTAATATAATCGTAGAAGGGTCTACTTTAGCCCCTTCATATCTATTAAAATTAGTTCCTTTTGTACATTTTATTACACAACTCTCTAATATTTTTCTTAGACTTAAATCTGTTTCCTTATATAAAATTTTAACATAGTCCTTCATAACATGCCCTTTATTAATACAATGTTCTGCAATATCTGAGACGTCCTTATTGGCATTTTTTAAGGCAGTGCCGTGCTCAGACATGCGCTCTGCCATAGTTCTTTTAGTCTCCTTTTAGGGATGACGTATCATAATCCCGAAAATTCCGAAAAGTTTTTAAATAAACTACATGTTATGGAGATGTGGTGTTTTCTTTTTGATTAATAAACAAAGATGAAAAGGAAGAAGTTGAAAGAAGAATTTGGAAATAAAATATAATGTAAAATATAAAGTAAAGAAAGGTTTTTATTATAACATTTATTCACGGTTTTCAACCCTTACATCCCATATTAACCTTTTAATCTTCTTACCACTGTCCTTTAGAAACTCCTCTCAAATAATTGTATGACGTAAATATTGCATAAACTTTATTTTTTTTTGTAATATTATTTACATCGGAAAAACTTTGATTAAAAGAAAAGAGAAATATTTAATGATGTTCTCAATCAAACTCTAATTCAATGACGTGAAACTTAGTAGTTTCCCACTCTAATTATCGCAAATCGACCTTTTTGATAAGACAGGCTGCCAAAACGAACGTCCATCAACGATACGCCATCAACCATTGGGAAAAAAAAAACCGCAGCAAATTTGATTTCAAATATTTTTTTGTTTGTCTCAGTAAGCCTTTCACATACGATTACATCGAAACAGAAATGGTAAAAAAAGAGTTAAAGAGAAAGAAGATTAGTGTAAAAAGTAAGAATGAAAACTACTTATTTACTGACAAAACCAAGATAATATGTTTTTAAAATAATAAAAGAAGGACGACTTAGGAGAGATATAAAAAAAATATAATAAAATGCAGCTTTGGTGTAAAGGTAAATATAGTAAATGCTGAAAAAGTTGTCTGGATTGAAGAGGTTTTTCTTTTCTTTTTTTTTTTTTAAATTTAATTTTCCTAATCTATTTTGATTCATTATAAATTAGATTATTTATTAGAATATCTTTCTACTCCTTCTTTAGAATTCTGTGAATTTGTGGTGAACTATTAAACAAACGACTTCTAGTATAAAGAAGACAAGGCTTCTTATCTAATAATTAGATGGAATTATGGAAAATACATAAGAATTTTCATTACTTTGCTCAATTCCATCTGTTTGTTAGAGTGCAAATAGATAGTTTATTAGTAGCATATTATTTAACGTGCTTGAATTTGATAAAAATTTCATTAGTCATGCACTTGATTAAAAAATGAAAAAATATTTACAATTAAAAACTCCCTCTATAGATTCCCCTCCGATGTCCAATCTGTAGTTTGGGCGTAACTAGTAGGGAGCTTTTAATTGTAAATATTTTTCATTTTTTAGTCAAGTGCGGTGGCTAAAGTAATTTTTATCTAAGATAGTTAATTAGCTTTAAACAAAACAAAAAAAAAATCGTTTTTTAATGTTAATCTGTAAGTTTCTGTTTCTTCCCTCAGCTGTTGATAAAACGCGTGGCTTTTAAATCGAATTCGCATCTACCAAATAAAGCTCTTTCGGAGAACTGCAAATTTATTGAGTTCATCTTCATTTTCATCAATCATCTTTAGAGTCAAAACTAGGGACGTTAATATTTTACGCAATATTTCACAGCTGCGTTTCACAGAACTGAAAGTGTTGATTTTTTGAAGTTAAAAAATCTTAATATCCTAATACACTGAAAATATAGTAATATCATATGCTTAACAGGTTTGAGAATTATTTCATTTTTTTAAAATTGTTAGCATGGATTGTTCTGGATATGAATGAGTTTTCAAGGACAATGTATTTTAAAAAGATGAATCTTAATAGAAACATGGAATAGATTACGACTTTTCATCAATTCAGAAATGATTTCTTCAGATAAAACAGATAAAACAGATACTAAATGAAAATTAAAAAACAAAAAGAAAGCATAAAATAACAATAATCACATATAACAAAGATACAATGCGTTACGAACATAGCAGTACACAGACCAATTACACACATTACCCTTTTGTAGATACATGAATTAAAGTCTATCACCATCTTAAATTCCGTACTTGACACGTTACTGTCAATACGACATAAACATTTCTCTTTCTGTGTTTACATTAGAGTTTGAAAAGCTTTTTTTATGTCTCTTAAGGAAATCAGATCCAATGACAGTTTCTTTTGTGGTTTCCATAAAATTAATATTTTGGTTAATTTCTAAAAAGTGATGATATTCCGTAATTAACTCCATTCGTTATATAACAACAAATTTGAAAGAAATGTTTCTAAATAATCCGTAAAGTGATTTTCTTAATAGTGAAATAGTGTTGGTTTAATAAAATTAATTTACTCAAAACAAATTTGTGATTCTGCTTTGTTATATGAAAGAATAAGATACTAGTTAGTATTGAAATATTAATATTAAAAATGAAAAGGAGACAAATATATTTTAAAAGATAATTTAAAAATGTTGTTTTTATGGGACTTGAAATAGTACGTAAAAGTCTTTGATCTACAAAGCTTAAAAAAAAAAATGGAGGGTTTTTATGCACCAAATTTAAATTACAATTACGTAAAGTCTAACATATTACGAACAATTGGAGATTACCGATTGCTTAAGCTCGCAGTTTAACGAAAGATTAAGTGATTACTTAGTGAATCATTTACTTCAGAAGATTTTATAATTTTATATTTTGGTTTTATTGCTGAATTTTGTGTTTGCCATTAAAATAAGCGACTGCCGAATCAGAAACCATCTACGAATGGAAAATTTTTTGTTTTGATTGGAGTTTCACGATTTAAATGTAACGTCGGAAAAAGGTTCATGATACAAAAAGAGTGGCTTTATATAAAAAACAGTAATGCTTTTTTTTTTTTTTTAATTATTATTATTATTTTTTTATAATGGATCTTTTCTTAAATCTGTTTAAGAAAATACTGAATGCTTATTTTCGGCTTCACGATTGATTTTAAGCCTAATTTCCTACAAATTAGAACGACGACAATTTCTGCCAAAGGCCTTGCATTCTGTCCTCACCATCACTGAAGGTCGATCATCCAGATAAAACTGTTAATAGGTCCTAATAATTTTTCAACGACAAAAGTTCCAAAAGATGCGTGTTTGTCAAGCGAAGGCCGTTCAAGGCTAACCAAGGGAAAACAAAAGAACATCACATACTCTAACCGCTCTCAAGGCCCAAATCATCGTGTCGGATTCGACCTCCAAAGGCGTCAATTGGGACCTGTACGCTCGGGATTCCTAATTACAGGGATAAATTCTCCCAATTGGCACCCAATAATCTTGCCTCTCAAAAACAAATGACCTTACAAATCGTTTTATAGGTAAGCGAAAAGTTAGTGAGTTTTCTCACTGGTAGCTGAGGTGAAATAAACAATATAATCAAATGGTCCAATATTGCATCATTTTCTCAAAACTCCTAAAGAGCTTCATCCATAAATTTAAACGCAGAATTTCCGTAATTGGTGGTCAACAATGTCTATTTTTCATGCCACCGAAAGTAGCTATTTTCTGCTGATCTAGGTAATCCATCTTTGACATTAGATCTACCATATTAATTTTCTTGTCATTCTTCGAAAGGGGCAATTACGAATTGAAAATCGAATTGATAATTTGCAAATAGCTTTCTAATTGATGGGGAGAAGCTATTATTCACTTTTTAATTCTAGCTTAAATTGAATCCGATTATGTAGCTTCCCAACTGCAAATCTTTTATCATTGTTTTTTGGTTCTTGTCAATTCCATGTGATTTAGAAGAAGAAAAAAATCAAATAGAATAAATTCATAAATATCAAGTTTTTAATTAAAAACTTATCAGAAATGACAGATAAATAAAAACGATCAAAATTTGCTTTAAGGAAACGATAATTTAAATAGAATATTTATTCAGAATTTTTTCCCTGTAAAATACAAGATTAGAAAAAAGAAAAGATATTAGTTTTAACTGATCTTAAATATCTACAGTATTGTTTTCATATTTAAAACAAAATATTTTATACAAAATTACTTTTTCTTTTTGATGCTTTTTATCTACTTAACGTAAATTCTTCATGTTGGTATTTATGTTAAGCTTTGTGTGAAATCGTTCATAGCATTAAAAAGGATAATCAAAAAAAAAAAAAAGAAAAGAAATTGAATGCAATGAATAGACAGGATAATCTGGAATCATAAGAAAATGAAAAATACTGTATCTTTGAAATCATTCAAGATATTAACGTTCATTGTCCGTTGTTAGCATGGCCGAGTTACGAAAATCTCCAACTCCAGACTTCAGGGTTCTAAGTTCGAACCCCGATCAGATCAGGCCACTTTTCCTTTTCTGTGAAATATTCTATTTATTATTCTCGAAGTTTCGAGCATTTCTTTCTGTTAATCATTTCCTGAATTTACTGTACATAATCCTGCTACTCAGGATAAGCTGCAGTGGTGTGGAAGCGTCTAGAGTACAATAAAGTTGTAGTTTCTATGACTCTCATGTCAACTCATTCACGTAACAATGTCTGTTTTATGTAGTCCAGGACACATCTGTTTCAAGATTATTATCGCTCATCGGCAGAAATACTTAATGATCGACAAATCAGATTCAATTGCTAAGAAGCATAACTAATGAGAGAGAAATACAATAATCTTTCAAAACCAAAATCTTTTAAAAATAACAAGGAAATGGAAACATAATTAAAAAAATTTAACACAAGTCAAATCTAGAAAGCTTAATGTTCACGAAAGAGTTAAAGAGAAGAAAAGTTAAAAAAAAAAAAACAAAAAAAAAAAAAAAAAACAACTACTGTATTACTTTGTTTAAGTTTCCAATTTGTTTACAATGAATCTAATTTGATCTGTCCATTCTGTAATGGGTTACTTCAGCTGATGAGATGATGATCTCGAAACTACAGTCCTAGACTTTCATGAAATTAATTCGTACTTTACGTTATTATTATTTTTTACATTGTGATTTTTAAATTTACATGCATATTTTTCTAATTCGAATCTTCAATGGAAACATTCTCATTACTGAATAAGCGCTCACGGTTAATGACAATATAATCAAATTTCCCTTTTTTTTTTTTTAATGGAAAAGTATAACAAAATAGAGTTTAGAAATGATTCTGTTCCTGACATTGACGCAAAACGTGAATCTCTGCAGGTCAATCATCTCATAGAATAATCTCGTTCACTTGACAATAATGCCTGCATAGGGAACAACATAGTCTAACAATCTATAGTGTAATCAGTTACACTGTAAGAATACCTTAGCAAATGCTAGATACATTCTTTTACATAAAAATCAAGTCAAAATTAAATGCAAACCGAAATCGTTATTAAAGCCTAGGAAAGTCTAAATTTTTCTTCTTGTTAATATCATAGAAATTGATTATTAAAATATACAAATTATTATTTACTTGAAGTCTATTGAATATTTCCACCCTCTTTGATGTTTTGTTTTTAATGTCGATCTCATAACTGATAGAGATGAGAAAACAAATGGGAATGTATTCACATAACCAGACAAAATCTTCTTTGTGTATCAAATTTAATGTTTTACGTAATTTCCGACTTTGTCAATAATTTTTATGTAACAAGAATCATTTTGTCAGATCAATTCGTAAATCCATTTTTCCAATGAAGGCAATTGTGCGAAGATGTGTTTTCCATCCAATAATAGCTCGTGTGTTTCCTTTGTCATGTTAACAATTCCCGAATTCTAAACCTTTCTTGGCAGTGGGATCCGTTGACCTGTTTCTTATATGGGAATTCTTCATGGTACGTAAATCTTAATGGTTTAAAGAATAGCTTTGTTCGCATGTTGCCAGAAATGCTCGTAAAACTAAACGTTTCAACATCAACTTCTCATGCGTTAACAGTAGGGTGTTGGAGCTCCTACACAAATCGTCCGTATAGAACTTCTTTGAGACTGGGTATCCGAATAAGTCTGGAATGACAGACGCTAAAATTAACGACGGAGAGCAATGCCTCCTACTCCTCGTAATTAATGACGTATCTACCGTAATTTGGACGAGTGAAAGTCGACAACTCTCAAAATGCCAAATTGGACGTTGGGAGATGCCATAAACCACTGGCGCAAATTACCTCCTGCCCGAATTAGTTGCTCAGTTTATCATTTCAAACAACTCAAGGAGCTTCTGACTTTTGGTAATCAATTGCAAAGAAAAAGAAACACGTGATCACATCTGACCAATTTCCTATACGTATGGTTGAATCATATAACATCATTTAAAATTTCATTAAAAAAAATATCAAAAATATCTTGCGAAAAGAATTTGTTTAAAAGTTATCATCATGCATTAATTATGTTTCTCTTGGAAGATACTTTCAAATCAGTTACAAAATTAGCTTATTTGTCTGATACATTCAGAAATGTTTAAAGAAGGATTATCGAACGAAGTAAATTAGTATCAGTTTAAATAATATTCCTATGATTCTGGCTTGAACTCAATACTCTTTTCTATTCCAAGTCAGTTCTCAAACAGCTTTATAACCAGCTTTTCCATTGGCTGACAGGCGGAACCACAATGAATGTACATCTCTAGATTATTTTTCTTTACGAAAGTTCCATTTCGAATTAATTACATGTATCAATAAAATGAATCCCGTCGTCATTCTACAACCGCTGTTTCATGCTTACTGGCGATCATCATCTACAACCAACATCTCTTAGCTGCTCGAGTTTGAAATTTATAATTTATTCTTATTAATTATTCTATGATTTGATTGCCTCAAAAAATAGTAATAACGAATAAAAATTCCTGGAGGAAAATTCGCGAATTTATAGATTGTTAAATCCAATATATAAGATGAAATATAATCAACAGAATCTATCAACAATACGATTAAAAAAAAAAGTAAAATATATTTATATTTTACTTACAGTGTCAATACTTTATATTTTGTTGCAAGCAAATTAAGAAGACAAACTCAAGCTTTTCTTTGAATATCAGTTTGAAATTTTGAACTTATTTATTGATAACATTATTATAATGATTACATTAATGCAATTAACCTACTATTTTTTTTTGAAATTAATAAAAAAGAGTTGAATATTAAAAAATAATTTTTGTTTCTAAGTAAGCCTCTAAAAATATTTAAGCTTTTAAAAACATTAAACAAAAATATTTTAAGTAAAATAATACAATAAGAAGAAATGTGTGATTAATTTCAATTTATAAAAATAGCTTTTTCACGAAACATCGAAAAAAAATTAAAAACATTATTTTTGAGAGATGAGAATAAAAAATAAAAACTATATGATAATAAATGCATTTTCTTTTAAGTTTTTTAATACTTCTTTTTATTATGATTACATCAGCTATCTTCCTGTAAGATTTTTGAAGTTAAAGAGGCATATAATAATACTAGAAAAATACAGCATGAAAATCTACTTCATTATTAAGTTTTTCTTTTTCTTTTCAATGAAATTTATTCATTTTATCAGAGATTTCTGAAGCTAATTTTGTTGATGGTTCTGATGAAGATGGACGGTCGTCGACGCCGTCACAGAAGCCATACGAGGAAGACCTTTCATTCACTGAGAAGCCTTATTGGGAATTGGGGGAATTCAGCAAAGACTTGTGATGTGTAAGTTTCTTATTTATTTATTTACTTATTAAATTTAAGTTACTTCAAAATATTGATATAAAGATAAAAATGAAATATTTTTCTTCCATCTGGAAAAACCCTAAATTCCTTTTCAATAAGAATCACTCAGTAAATAACCATCATAATTAAGAAATTCGACATTTTTAATTTCTAATTAGTGTATAATTTTGATGATTTTTGTTTTTAATTTTTCAGAAATAATTTTTTTTTTCAATTAAAAAAAAGCTACTTTTGAAAAGAAAATTAATTAACAGAATTTAGTTAATAATTCTGGCCCAAAAGGAAGAAGTAGGAGTGCCGGATATTCAGGATATCCTGACTTTTCGGGAAGAGGCGTCATGGTCTGCCTAATTTCCGCATCGTCTTCAACCTACCCGATTTGTTTTTGGTAATAATTCTGAAATAACTGTTAGCTATGTTGTTTCAAATGATTTTGTTAATAATGCTTCAAGAGGATGTTGTTATTTTAGTCAGTGCATGGGATTACTAAAATAAATTTTAATCAACCTATTTCAAAAACCTAAAAAGTCATTTAAAAATACTTCTTATATGAATGACAGTAAAAAAAATATGATATTTTTAATATCTTGTTCTTCGTCAATTATTCCTTTCCGCCTTATTTGCTTTAACGTCAAGGTTTTCGAAACAAGAAGGGAAAAAACAAAGCAAGTTTTATTTATTAAAGAGAATCATTTCGTCTTTTAATCTTCTTATTTATAGAAACTGAAAATTAATTAATAAAACAAAAAAAAATCCCATATCGAATTCTTTCCACAACAATTTCTCTTACAAGGGTATTTTATTCTGTACGTTATTATATTGTTTCTTTTTTGTGTGTGTTTCTTCATTTTCAAATGTAATTATGTCGTTTTCTGGTCCCATAAGCCTGAATTACGCCCTTGTTTCATGTTTTCATTTCCGGAAACAATATCAGACGAAATCTTATGAGTTGTATCTTATAATCACAACTGATGCTTATTTATTCTGCACCGACATGAAATAAAGAAGCAGTAATGAGATCCTAATTCTGAGTTAGCTGTGGTGGAATGCACTTGACTTTGGATGTGACCACATATTGCGTCTCGAATTCGAAATCGCTGTAGAAAGCATTTTCATTCCAGTCACAGAATCAGTCAACCGCACACAAAGACTCAAGGACAAAATAAAACAAGAAAATCAGTCAAGTCCGCTCTTTTTGATACAGACCTGCTACGTTTCAATTGCAGAGGGTTGACGTACTTAAAGAGAAAAAAGAATTTATATAGTTTCTTTAAATCCGCCATAATAAACTTTAACATTGATTTAAAAAAATTTAATTTGAATAACGACAAAAAAAAAAGTCAGCTGAACTTTTACATTATCCGAAGGTGTATTTCTCACTTTCGATCACTTTAAGGATTTTATTATTTGAAAATGCTGTTAATATTGCTGCATGTTAATATCTTACAACTGTCTTTCGATATTAAATGAACCTGGAAGTGGGGTTTATTGAAGTAACCTGAACTTCTATTGAAGAGTTCCTGTTTTGTTTCTTAACCCAACAACTTCCTTCCGAAACTCATAGTCAGACATTTTTTCTCTCTCAGTTTGTCTTTCGTGATAAACAGATGTGAGTCGTTCTGACTGTAATATAGGCTATAACGGGATATAGGAATGCAAGTTTGAGAACTACTGTTTTACTGTATTTGGAAGTGGGAAAGTCTTGTGAGGTAAATGCTGAAGTTGATCCCAATCCTATTTTTTAACTAGAATGTAAAATATTTAGGTGAAATACTCATATTATGAATATATGTGAAGGAACTGAAATAGAAATGGCTAAATGACTTTCTTTTTATTTTCTTACACAAATTTCTTAGTCTGATTAACAAAAATGAGATGTTATATTCTTATTGTGTCTTAATGACATTTTTTTAGCCAGACGTAGCTCATTTCTGTTATACGTCATAACTCATCGATATATATTAATAAAAACTCCTTTATTTTATTCTTTCTGTAATAATTCCTATACAAAATTCCATCAGTCTTGCTTTTTCAAGCTGAATGACTTTCGTATTAACAATAATAATCTACACTTGAGGTTCTGTCTTTCATCTAATAATAACAATAATTTTCAACTCATACATTCAAAATATATTTCTGTTATATTTGATTAATGTTAGTTGAGTAATTTCAACACTTCATCACTACAACTTTGTTTGATAAAGCGTAAATCAAAGTCTTTCCAAAAGAATTGTAATTATAATACTTTTCTTTTTTTCTTTCTTTTTTTTTTTTTTCAAAATCTATATTTTTGTAACATCTAGGTTTCTAAAACACTGGCCTCTCACCTTTGAGTCCAGGGTTCGGTTCTCATGTGGGTTTCGTTGATGGTGGCGATCTGCGCTGGGTAGGTTTTCCCGGGGTTCTCCCGTTTCCCTTGCATTTCTCACACCATCCTTTCTCAGTCTTTCGCTCCGTCTGTCCTTCTTTCCATGGGATAGAACAAAAGATCTTTCAGGTCGACGTGCTCGGCAGTCATGCCACCCACTTTCCATTAATCTAATCTAATCTAACATCTAGGTTTTGAGTTACATCAAAATTTCAGAGAGCAGGATTAAAAGATAGCAGTGAAACGAGTTTTCGCAGGATGTGCATCTACTGTAATTTAGATCTATTAAAATAAAACTTAATTTCATAATTAAAACGTATTTTTTAAAACATTCTATCACATCACTTACCTAATCTATAGATCGGGAAATAAATAAAATAATAATAGTAAAACATAAAAAAAAAACTAATTTTCAAAGGTTTCCCCACAAAAAAAAAAAAAAAATATTTGCAAAAAATAAGCTACGCGAGTTCTATTGAAGAGTTCTATCTCACATAAACCCAACTAACTCCTTGAGTAATTGCGTGGATTACATTTAGAAGAATTATTATCGTTTAGTCTTAAAGACTAAACGTTATACTTCATTTGTTGTAGTATCATCGACATCGCAATATAATACGATTTTTCAGGGCATTTTCGATGTAATATAACAGTTTTCCTTTCGCGAATCCGGTAAGTGGGAGGTTATAAATGACGGCAGCAAAAAAAGGAAGAAAAAAAGAAAAGAAAGCTTCGTAGCACTCTTGGTGTTTATTGAGGCTTGTGATCCTTGTGGACAAATGGTAACGTAATCCTTGGCCACGGGAAAAGATCCCGGGATTGGGGTAACCACGGCAACGTGATGAGGTGGACTTGATCTCTTCGGGGAACCATCAAGCAGAATTGGGGGTTGGGAAAGGGGATGAACGCTCTAGATCGAATGAACGCTATTGAAGGAAGAAAAAAAAAAAAAAGTCACGTCTTAAATAAACCACCACTCGGATTGTGAACATGTCTCAATCCTTAAGGGACTTCGATTTCACATGAGCTCCACTGCAAACCAATGGAAGAATTCAAAAGGACAATAGACTCTACACTTTCAGAAAAGAAAACAGCGCTGTGACGAAGGAAGCACTTATTGTTAATCAATGGAAACGATTTTCAATAATACTTGAATGGCAGTAAAATACTTATATAGATATATTGAAGAGGTCAAGTTATGGGAAGTATTAGAGGAATAAGCCAATTAATTTGAAAAAAGTGTTCCGAACTAATTAGAAAAAGGAAAGAAAATAAGACGAACAGAAAGTACAGTAATGTGTTTGCTGTAAATGAAACAAAACAAAAACAAAAATGAAGTAGGCTAGGTGTGCTACTACAGATTGCTCCGAGATTAACTAATATTCGGATTTATCTAATTAAATGGATGTAATTAAATTTATTATTAAATAATTTGCTTTGTTTAAAAAGAAACTCTTTATTTATTTTTTTTAAGCCAGTAATATCTCATAAATAAATTTTAAGTTTTTGTTTAATTATTTAAAAAAAGCATATCTTTCAAACATACACAGACATATATGAGAACACACAGACATACACAGACATTATATACTTATATAATGTAAATATTTTGAATTAAAATAATTAGAAGTTATATCATTACGAAATTAAATTAGACGTATAGAGGAAGGTACCCATATTTTGGATGGTGTCAGAATTACGGATAGCGCCGTATTTATATGCTATTCGAGCCCTGGCTCTTAACACAAGAAGCGAGGGCCGCCATTGCATTGCGTCCCAGTGTTGATGCGACCGCCATTCAGCTGCTTGTTTGGACATGAAAAACGGTATTCTTTAGTATTTTTGGAGAACGGCTAATGTAACGATAGTTGAAAAGAACTCGGAAAGTGATAGTCTTTTGTTATCTGTTGCATTATTTGGTATTTTTAGTCTATTTTTAAATATAAGAAGGAATTCGCGTGTGCTTATGTAGGTTATTTTGGCATGTCACATGTTAGGCAATTTTCGATTATGCCTTAATTTCGGAAAGTTGCAGTTGCCTATTATTGGATATCCGAAATTAGAAACCTCTTTTATCGATGAATTAATTGGAAAAAAACAAACAAAACAAACGGGAAAGTGTATGTTGAATTACGGTGGAAAAGAGTACAGCGATAATATAAACAATGGAAAGGCAAATTATGTTAAACCCACAGACATAAGTTCTTTGTCTTCTCTTAAAAAACGTAAAGTTGCTTCTGAGAACCAACGGATAGCTTCTAATAAAGGCAAAGCAACTTTGATCATTGATTCGCCTTCAAACAAACAGGCTTTGGCAGAGCCTCTCGAAAAAAACCTTAAAATTAAAAAACCAGTGCCACTTGCTGATCGTGAAAATCCAGTACATCACAACCATAACCATCTACGTCAGGTACAAAAGCTAAAAAAAGGTGCTCCTAAAAAAGAAGACCAAAACCAGGAAGAAAATGAAACGGCAAGAGAGCACGTCAAGTTCTTCAGATGAACAGCCATTGTTAGATGATAATTCCGACGGCGACTTCGCTGAGCCTGACTGTATTGACTGTGTTTTGTGTGCTACGGTTTATTTTCAGAAGACACACGGCGAAGATTGGGTGAAGTATAGTAAATGTTTTAGATGGGGTCATGATGAAAAATGAACAGACTTCAGGAAAAAGCAGAAGTTTATTTGCTCTGAAGGTCTTGCATAAAAAAATGATTAACCTTTATTATTATAAAACCTTAATAAATTATTGTTCGCTTTGTATTTTATCATGCGTTTTATTTTATACCTCAGAAATGCCATGTAGGTATCTGAAATTAGGCATCTGTGGTACCCGAATTAAAATCCCTTGATGCCTAATTTCGGAAATTGTTAGGTTTTATAAAAAATAATTTATAAATATGGTTTTCTTTGCTATGGTGGGTAAATCTCTTCGATATCAATCCGCCTTTAACTATTGTATTTTCTTTTGGTAACAATAACTTTATGTTTGAATTTAAAACTAAAAGCTATTTTTACAAAGTGATATCCGAAATATGGGCACATTCCTCTAAATAAAAAGAAATGAGAGATTATAGTGTGTAATAATACTATAAAATTTAAGAGCCCTAGAATGAGAAAATTATTTTCACTATTATTTAAATTCGGTGGAGCTTAAAGTAGAATACTTAGGCAGAATTGAAAATTTTTATTTTCATTTAAGGGTTGTTTTATCCCATTCTTTCCCGCATTGAGGGGAGGGAGAGGTTGCCACCGAAAAACGAAGAAATTCAGCATTTTACACCTTTTTGTTTTGGTTGGAGAGTCATTCGGAAACAAGATATACCCTTTTTTTTTGGTTGAACAGCGAGCCCTGATAGTTCTGTCTCCCTCCACTACCATTGCAAATTCCAAAGGCCGCAAATGTTTTCCCGTATGAACAGAAGGGAAATAATCGGATTAGGATTTTATAAAAAAATCACATTTTTAAGTCATTTAAAACTAAGTTATTACCGAGAGATTTTCGCAATTCTATCTAACAAAGAACAAGATTCCTTATTTTATTTTTTTTTCAAAAATTCAATTAAAAAAAAAAAAAAGATCTGGTACATGGAAATGTTGTTAATCTATAGCAAGTGCGAAAACAAATCAAAATTGTTCTGCTTGTTATCGTTTTTTCTCCTACGATCATTCTATCAGAGTAATTTTTTATAACCACTGACTGAATTCTTCCATGAAAATCAGTACTTTAACGCACAGAAATGCAAAAATCTTCTTCAAAAATTACTCAGGAAATTAAGCAATACCAACCGGAAGTACTTAAAACCAACTGCTTAGCCTTATCCTGTAGCATTTTCCTCAAGGCAATCTTACCAAGATCTTTAGCTGAGGTCACGATGAAACTCTTCAGAAAAGCTATTCACAATTCACACTGATGGCATCATCCAAGTCACCAACCTCAGCAAAAGCTGATGAAATTCTGGAAACGGTTCAGAGGACGAAACATGTAGAACAAATCTTAAGACAGCATTACATTGGAAGTGCCAAGCGCTAACCAATAGAAAGCAATGAATTCTCTTAAGCTGTAACAAAAGAGACAGAGAGTAATTTAAAAGTGAAACGGGACAGACAAATTATTTAGAATACACTAATTTGCTTTGATGATCTCAAAGAAGAAGGTTTGAATATGCAGAGTTGTAGTTCTCAATTTGATTTTTCTATTAAGATCACTATTCTTATATTGTATTACTTTAATAATACAATGATTCACACCTATTTGATTTATATTTTTTTTTTTTACGAAATATAGTCCTCATTCAGCATCTTGATTCATTTTCAATCATCTGTGACATGCGCCAAGTAACTTTGCTGAGCAAGGGGCTTTATTACATGGCATCTGTGATATGGCATTATGTAGTCGTTTCGTTTTTAGCATATCTCTAGTTATATCCTAGAACGAAGATGAATTTCCATTGTTACACTAAGTATTATTTTACGGCAAGCCATTGGTGTACGATTAAATAGCCTTGTAAAAGCCAATATACTCCTGCTATAGGATTCACTGTCTGCATTTATATGTTTTTCCATTGATTTGGATATCTTTTATGTAATCTCTCATCATATCAATTGTTACTATAATTGTTTTAAAGGAATTTAAACTCCATTAAAGAAAACACAACAAATGTTCAAGAAGATACAACAAAGTTCGAAACTTGTTATTACCCCTAATTCTATCATATTAATGGGTTGAGACCTTGCTAAATGGGAAATGATGACGATACAACTTCATCAAGCAACAGTAATGCATAACTTCAGCAGGAAAGTACTTAAAATGTACCACAGAACTTATTCAATGAAAGTAAGCGTTCTCCTAAAAGCTAAACAAAGTTAGAAAAATAAATAATAAATAAATAAATAAATAAATAAAATAAAATGTTAATTAATATCTGGAAAACAATAGTAAGAAAGCAAGTAAATAATGAATATTTATCTTTCCACGTGACATTAAAGATAGTTTTTGTTTTTGAAGATAAACGGTTCTCAGGCTTTATTTACATTTTTCTTGTTTATTATTAAAAAAAAAATGCGTATGATACCGAACGAATATGGTAACGAAGCCCAAAAAACGTGAGCGAAATGAGGGCCCTTATCAAAGATAGGAAAGTGGAAGGCATTTATTGAATAACAATCTTCCACTTAGGAATATGGATTAAAAGAAGACATTAAGGTATAGAAGCGAGTACATTCGTATTTATAATTTTTAATCAAAAACAAAAACAAATAAAACCTTCAAAGACAATTTTCATTGTGAAATATTAAAAATAAAAATAAAAATAGGAAGATGAGAGAGACAGACTTTTTTCAATATTGTTTAGACGGGGGGCCCGGCAGAAATCAATATTTGGCAATGAATAGAATATACCAAGTCTCGGTTTATTTACACAACACTGACTTTTTGTAAGACAAAGATGAAGTCAGAATATACCAGAACTTCTTACGAGTAAGAAAGAAAAATTGGGAAAATTCTATGAGAAAACACGAACAAATATCAAAGAACTCTTTAGGCAATACAAGCTTGTTTATTCTAGAATTTCTCTTTCTAATATTTCTAGAAAAGTTAATCGAATGAGTCCTTTGCCTAAAGAAGAAATTCCCGCCTTATCTAGGTTCCATTTTGACGGAAATTCTCGAATTTCTATAGAAAAGGGAAAAATAAGTATTTAAGAAGAAAGCGTTTCTTTTCTGCAGCTGTCACAACCGAACGTTTTTCAGTTTGGTCATTAAGTTGCAGCTGTGAACAAAAACATGAGCCGTGCGAAGTAGCATCGATTGTAGTTCGATTGAATCCCTTCCTGTATAAGAATGGCGCTGTGCCAATGACGGCTTCCTTTTTAACCGTTGACGGCAATTAGTGCCTTCACAAACTGTCATACATTGGTTTTCATGATTTTTCTTTTATAATAACTGGAACGATGTTTATACTCCGAAATCCTCTGTCATCAATTTTCACGACAGGTTGACATGGAAGTGATTACTGATGATTTATTGTCAAATAAAAGGCGATTCATGGACTCTAAAACGGAAATGTTTTAAATCCATGGCGTCTGTGTGAGTGTCAATATTTGTGCAACTCACCTCTACGACCTCGTCTTCTTTATGAAGAATAGCTATACGTTTCGAATGCGATAAGATCTAAGAGTCGCCGGGATTTCACTCAAAAGCAAGAATTTTCTGCAAGACCTGCAATTGCGGGGACGGGCAAGATAATGCCAAACCACAGTCATGAAATATTGAGAAAGTGCAATATTAATTGCTTAAAAATTTCAAAAAAAAATAGTGATTTCCATAAAATAGTAGAGAAAATTTATTTATAACATTTAACATTTATTTACAACAGAAAACTCGTCTTTTTTATTCTCCATTTCTTTGTGGTGCGGATTATAAACTTTAATAGAAAGGACCAGAATAAGCAGAAAATTAATATATTAACATAAATACATATCATATATATATTAACATGACATGTTTCGAAGCTTTTTCAGCTTCTTTATCAAACGTTATAAAAAGAAAAACATTAGGCTTACATAATTTTTACAAATTACATCTTCCATTACATATATTGTTATCCGTAATTTGTATAAAGTATGTAAGCCTAATGTTTTCCTTTTTATAACATTTGATAAAGAAGCTGAAAAAGCTTCGAAACATGTCATGTATTTGTATTTATGTTAATATATTAATTTTCTGCTGATTGGTGTGTCTGGTCTTATCGTCTTTTTTATTTTTACGTTAAAAAAAATATTTTATTCATTCTTTTTACTATCACATTTCCAAGTCTTAATAGTTAATCAACGTAGTTTGATATGAATCCTTCTCGATTCCTGGAAAAGTAAAATAATAAAAAAAATTATAATGCAATCAACTGTGGATTTATCTCAGAGTGGTAGCTTCAAAAATTTTCATTTTTTACTTAAAAAAAATAAATAATAAATTTAACCAATTGAATTTACCATTACATTATTAATTAATAATTTTTTGTTCTTCTGCGAAAATGTAAGGTAAGGATTATCCGGAATCTCTGGCCAAATATCAATTAGGAATGTTCTTCACATTTTCAAGAAACATTTTTACATTTTTTCGTATCACCCAAGTAAAGACGTTCTAATTTCGCGATTGTTTAATGAAAGGAATAGAGTGATTTGGATTATCCCTCAGACTACATTCAGCTACAGAAACCCTTCACGACCAGACTCTCATTCAAACACAGTTGCTGTTCCGCGACTGACGTTCAGTATCGAGATGTTGACTTCGATTGCTTGGAGCTGTGTTTGAAGATCCCGCACCGACATCTCTACTCCATTACGAGCGAATAAATTCTATGCGCCATCAACTCCCACATCAGAGACAGAAACCCCGAATACGGCTTTTGCGGTAAACGTTCATCTGGCAAAGAGTATTTGCTCAAGACCAAAGACGGACTCTGATGATTTAATCACGACAGAGAATAACTTAGGACTGCTTTCAAGATGGGATGGAACCACTCAGCATTGCACTGCCTTCAGATGTGGCTTACAACCGATAGTAAACATCTCAATCGCACACAACCACTTTCCCTGAATTGGAAATTGTTTACCTTCTCTTGCTGTTTAAACTTCTACCGGCGCTAACCCATCTGGTTTTTTACCACATTGTTCAGAAACATGATTTAACAGTAAATAGCTTTTTAAAATGCATATAAGATACAATATATACATTATGTAAAATACAATAGATTTATATTGATCTATCAAGATAGGTTTATCTTGAGCTACCATCAAGGGTAAAAGAAGGGTATATCTGGCTGAAGAAGTCTAATAAGGCTGAAACAGCTGTCCCAGATTCCCGACATGATAGCTCAGGGTGCGAGAACTTTTCGTTTAGGTATGTGCAGTTTTGTATTTTCTTCACTATTTCGTCACAATAGATTTATATTTTTTTACTATCAGAGATCGTCAAGAATCTTAAGAAAAACATCTAGTAACAAAGGTTAAAAAAGAAAGTTTTTTTTTTCCTTAATTTATACAAACAATAAAATAGATGTTAACACGGGCGGATCCAGGATTTTTCAAAGGGGGGGGGGCTAACTTTTCTGTAGGGCTGATTATACCAGTTTGTCTGAAACGCACGCTAGTAGACAGCTTTTTATTAGCAATTGAAATCGTCATCATGGCAATATTAATGTCTATCAGGCAGCAGCCTTTGGATACCACATTTTATCCCATCTATATTCACACCTAAAGGAAGGGGCTATAGCCCCCACTAGCCCCCCCTGGATCCGCCTATGGATGTTAACATGCAGTTAATAAGTTAATAATGATATTTAAATTATCTCTATTTTTCTAAGAAAGTACTACAGTAAAAAAAAAATGTATATTTCAAATTTGGAAGTGAGAACTAGTTGTAATTGCTGATTTTTCCTTTAAAGCAAAGTCTAAAGTTTATAAAATTTACTGTGAGTATGATTAAGGAAAACAACGCTTTAGAAATTTACAGCAATGCAACAGACTACAAAAGAAATGAAATACAGTCAGAGTAAAATGCATCAACAGCAACTTCAAGACTTACAATTAACAAACGATAAACTTAACCAAGGTGAGAATTTATGTTTCCATTGCGTGTTAAGACTCGGAACTCATTTAGATTAGTGAGATAAGTCGTAGAAAGCAAGTATTTCTTTCAACTCACAGATTCAAATCACCAACAAACTGTTGATCGTGATCATAAAGTAATATGAAATTAGTTAACAGACAAGAGTTTAAAGCTTCTTAGTTTATGCCAGCATAAAATAAAAAAAAAGCTTCCTACAACAAAGTATATTGAAATATGTCATATGCTTAAAAAAAATTAAAGCCTTTAATTCAGAATTTAAATATTTATTCAAAAACAAAACAAAAAACCGTTAAAGAATCATTTTTTTTTTTTTTAAGAATCATTTTTATTTATAAGATCCCACAATTAACCATATCTCATCCCACACCGGCCTGAAGCAGTATTTGAGAAGTTCAACTTTAGTGTATTTTCCAAAGGAAAAATATATTTTTGCATTCTTCCCTAACTGAACAAATGAGCTTTGTGATAAGCGCTCATCACGAATGCCATTCGAATTCTTCTGTCTTCGATATATATATGGTTTAACTACAAATAAGTAACAAAAAAGTCGAAATCTGTTCACGAGTTTTTATGGGGGAGGCCTTAGAATTGGGACCTTAAAGTTGTAAACGAAGCTTTTAACATTTTTCACATTTGGAAAATATACTTAAATCGGTGGATGCGCGGCAGAGATATTTATTATTTCGACAACGGTGCTAAAAAGTTGGTGTTATCGGAACAATTAAACAACTGAAATCATTACTTAGTTTTGATTAATTAAACTAAAGACTTCTAACTAAAAAATTTCTTTAAAAATCAATGTAGCAATGAATCGTAAATTATAGATCGTTTATTGTAAGACATCATATTTTATATCACTGTTGAGGTCAATTAATATTGCTACAAAAAAAAATGCTCTTTCAGTAAATTATTTCTTAAAAATGTAGGTGAATTATGTTTGGATGCTTAATGTCCTATTAAATAACGGTAAACATAATTCTGAATATTATGCTTGAAATTTTGCCAATAACAATGCACCTATTAATAAAAAAAGAAGTAACTAGATTAGCAAATGACACTTTTTTTTTTCATTTTTGTTTTTTTAAGAAACAATATTTGCTTATAAATTTTATTTTATTATTTCATAGGATCATTTAGTCAAAATACAACCCAGTTTCTCCTTTTTTGTTGCAGTTAGTCCCATATTTGTAGTCTCGAATGGCAAGTCTTTTCCACAATAACCTTTTCGGCCATTTCATCTTTCACGTTTCATTCCCATCTCTTTCAGGTGAACGAAGAAATAATAGGATGAGAGGTATTGGCAGAAAAGAAATCCTAGGGGATGAACAATAATAGGGAAGTGGATTCTCCTCCCTCCCAGAAAACGTACATGTTCCCCCGGATATCCGATAAGCATCTCACTTCTATCCTCTATATGTCACTAAGGATTTGACGATGCAGGTAGATGAACTACCCTCTATGTGAATCCTTACAGCTATGTCATACAAGACAGATACGATGTTTCCTCTCATCAATAACAGTACCTTTTTTTCCCTTACTTCATTTTAGTTTAAATTAAAGAAAATAATTTTTAAGAAACATTTTTAAAAAAAGAACACGTAGAAAAGTAAAGTAAAAAAAAAAAAAGCTGTATGGAGTTTTTTTTATACCTTTAATTTACACTTACCCAGTTATAATGACTTTGTTATAAATTTAGACTTAACCTTTACTACTATATTAATGTAATCGAAGTGTTAGTAAAAATAATAAGTATTATTAAAAAAAAAATGCAACAACACATGTCGGTTACAGCAGTCGCTTCAAGATGTAGCAATGCAGATATCATTTTATCTATGTACGGACAATGTAAATGTAACTTTCTTTTTTTAATATTCAATGACGAAATAGGAATCTTCTGCATTTCCTTTCAAGTTACTTTGAAGTTCACTCATGAGCTCAGTACATGTGTTTCTAAGCGTGTTTGCAGATTTAACTTCACACGATTATTTATTGGTAAAAGATATCTGCTCTTTGTATTTATCATTTCTGCACGTGGATAAATCTACGCGTGAAATTAACAAAAAAAAAACTATTAATAAAGCAAAGAAAGCCAAGCAAGTGCCACTAGAGGAAACAACGAGTTTCCATTGATATCCAAAAGCAATGTAGAAGCAAGCACTTGCTAACCACCTAACAGGATTTCTTTGATATTAATTGGATTTAGATCCAATTAAATAATTTTCAGCAAATGTAAGATATGAAGGCAGATTGTTGCATTCGTCGGCTTTGATAATCTTCGTCAGCAACAATAAATTTCGATTGACTATTCTGAGCTGATGAACGCTTACGAAACAGCTGTCCTGAGTAAACATTTGGTTTCAATCTCTTGATACATTTGGATATTTAGATTTTGATGAAATTTTTAATTTAATCTTATATTATTTTATAGAAATTGATAGATAAAATTCAAGTCAATTACTTAGACTACTTCTAAAGGAAACATATTGCATTTTATCAATTACTATAAACAGAAGAAATTATGATGTTTTCTATGATGATGGAGAACGACAGATGGTGTTCATTAGATGATTTTCAATAATTGTAAATTTCGTTTAGAAATAAAATAAATGTTAGCAAAGACTATGAGAAAATTACGCAATTACTTCCCAACTTTACAATCTACAAGAGAACGCAACATTACCGCTTCAGAATTACTTGGAAATTCATATTTTTAGTGTTAAATTTTTATCTTTCTTTCTTCAAGTTATGCTTTCGTAATTCAAAACTTTTAGTAGCATTTTTCTTAAAAAAATAATAGACGGAAATGATATTTTAATGATGGATTGGGATTAAAAAAATCCAATCATTATTAAACGTAAGACCAATCAGAATGGACCAAAATGTGTCAGAACTATTCGCACTTAACTAATAAGCGTATGGTTTTCAGATCCCCATTTCAAAGTCAAGCCCTTCATGCCCTATCACGCTTTCTTAGTTCAAATGCCAAAACAATGACATCATTTAGGAACTGGAAGATATTCCAAACTCTGTGGAAAAAAAATTAGGAAACTATTGGAAGATAGGCAAGAGAACCAAGGACACTGATCGTTTCTTATCTCCTATATTCTGATGATGTTTCAATTGTCAATCTTTCATCATCGATAAATATAAGAAGAGCAACGTATACGTGCACTTAAGACCTCGACAAGTGTTGTTTTGTTTCTTAGATCTAAGACATATTTCACTGCGCGTCTTTTAATAGCGTAAGAGATAAGCTGCTCCAGAAATATGGTATGAAATTGAAACAAGTCATCGAAAGAAAGAGTATCACATATATAGTCTAACACATTTATTTTGACGATCACGTTTGCGCGAGAATTACGAAATTCTCGAGATCTCGCCATTAGCCTCTTCAGTAGGTCTCAAGAAATTTAGTATTTTTAATGTCTTGTCACTAGGAAAATGCTACATAATGAATTTATTATTTGTTTATTGACTGATTTCAATTTATTAAAACTATATTAAAATGTAGTAAAAGTCTCATGCATTTCCCCGTATTATAATTCATTTAAATGTTTCAATATTTTGTGAGAAGACATGGATAGAGACTATTCTCGCGTAAATTACGTGAAATCACGAAAATACGGAATCGTCAACATAAATGTCTTAGACAGTAGAAGAAATAAAGAAACATCCAAGCCCACGGGATTCGAACCTAGGTTCACACGTATCGGCCGCATTGCAGGCCGTCGCCTTGACCACTCGGCTGTCCCGAACGGCGAGGCCTCGATAATATAACAGAATTTAAGGTTTTCGGCAGCACTCAAAGCATGATATAATAGAATTCACTTTATGAATAGCAATCCGTATTTTAAATTGCTGTGTTCTTTTGTGCAACTTTGTATGGTGTATTTAATAGATGGCGAATTCATACATTCTAATGCGTCCCATTAGTGGTCGGGCTTTTCCTTCCCAGACAACAAACACTGACAGCCGTGCTCTCAATTATGGCGAGGTGAGCCTTTGCTATCTGCTTTCCTACCGCTTCGTTTAGCTCATTAGGACCAATTAGCATTTTTTAATCACGGGTATCCCGATGCAAGGCGCTGCAGTCCGTTGTTGAGGAGATGAGGAGGTCCCCTCTCGCCGCGGGGAAGCTTCTAGGTACAAGGAAGTTGAGCCAGGGTCGACGTGTGATTACAGCCTGTTCCAGAGAAAAGGTTCAAGGCATTCCTGGGACAAATGTGGACGAGAAAGCAACGTTCCATGTAGGGTATTCCGACGACGCAGCTTTCACCGCTTCTGGATTTTGACATCTGAAGAGAAAAAAAAAAAAAAGATACGCACAAAACAAGAGCGAAAAAAAAAATTAACAAAACCTCAATGTCAAAATCAACTGACAGGGGATGAGGGAGAAAATTGAGACGTACACAAAAGAAAAATTAATGAGTCTTCAATTTGAAAGGAGGATGAGATATTTTCACAGATCATGTTTTAACCTGAAATTTTTTGTTTTCTTCAAGGTGTTGAAACTATCAAACTACTTTCATCGTACATTTATTTTCATAGCCAATTCTCATTTTTTTTCTTTCTCAGAACATTTAATTTCTGTGGTTCTAAGATTAGTTTCTTAATTTTGATTTTTATAATGTAATGTAATATAAAAATTTTATCAAAATATTTTCTAAACAGATCTATCGATTAAAAACAAAGTAGGAGCAGCAATCCCAGAAGCGATCGCATAATGCCCCACGGCTTCTATACAGAGCGAAAGTTAAAATCTCGGAAACTTTGTAACTTCTAAACCCGACAGAAAAAAAAATAGAAGCTCTCCATAGATTTGAGAGATCTCATTATAATAAAAATAGGCTAATTATTGATTTATTTCAAGAAGGAAAAAGAAAATTGGCTTTAGCTTTCACACACAGAAAATACACTCATGGACAAAAAAATTAGCGCACCAAGAAGGAGTCGTCAAAATGAAACGAAAATTTACATACATAATGACTACTTTGATATAAGTAAATGATTAGAAAATCAAAGAAAAAGGATAATTAATTTCAGAGAAAAAGGCAAAAGAACGGAGGAGTTAATACTCCGTTGGACCCCCTCTAGCGCGAATGCACGATGCGGTACGATCGGGCATTGAGTCATACAAGTTCTGTATGATGTCTTGAGACATTTCGTTCCATATTTGCTGTAACCTTGCCTCTAGTTCGTTCAAACTCGTGGGATGCCCAACTCGTCGTCCCAAATGATACCAGATATGCTCGATTGGAGACAAATCTGGGGATCGGACAGGCCAAGGAAGGGTAGTAACAGTGCGGAGACAGTCTTGTGACACCCTTGCCGTATGAGGCCGAGCATTGTCTTGTTGAAAAATGGCTCCTGGGAGCCGTTGCATGAGTTGCAACACATGTGGTTGCAGGATTTCATGAACATACCGCTGGGCTGTCATGGTGCCACGGAACAATACTAGGGGTGACCGTGTATTGTAGACAATGGCACCCCATACCATCACACCAGCTGTGGGAGCGGTGTGTCGCTGTACAGCAAAGGCAGGATTGAAGCGTTCACCACGGGCTCTCCACACACGAACACGATTGTCATCACTGCCGAGATTGAATCTGGATTCGTCGCTAAAGACGACCTGGTTCCATTCCGCTGCAGTCCAGTTTCCTCGTGCGCGGCAAAACTCCAAACGGAGGCGTCGATGGGTGGGCGTCAAGGGCAGCACAAGTAATGGGCGCCGCGATACCAACTGTCCTTCAGCCAGGCGCCTTCGTATGGTTCGAGAAGACACAGCGGCCCCTAGTGAAGGTGCTACCTGTGCCTGGATGGCGGCCGATGAAGCAGTTGGCTGTACGCGTGCATTTCTGACTATGTGGCGGTCTTCTCGATGACTGGTCTGTCGAGGGCGTCCTGAGCCTGGTCTTCGTGTACATGAAATCGCTCGGTTTCACTGGTCCCAACACCTCGTGACAACACAATCAGAGCGGCCTAATTGACGAGCTACTCGCCTAGCTGACCACCCAGCTTCCATCATCCCGACGATTCTCCCTCTCTCAAACTGCGACAACTGCGTATACTGTCTTCGAACACGGCGTAATGGCATGTCTACCTCAGCTTTTCCTTTGTAAATGATTCAGCACACTCAAACAAGCTTTGGTTACCTGTTTTATACTCCACAGAGTACGATGTTCAACGCCCTCTACCGGCTATACGTAATGCGCAATCACGCTGCATTTCTAATCATTTGCATATGTCCCCGACATGTACCTTTACTGCAAGTTTCGTTACGATCCCACAATTATTTCTTGGTGCGCTAATTTTTTTGTCCATGAGTATATTTAATCAATAAGGATATCTTTACACAAAATTACAACTCAAAACCCCACGAAAAAAATAGAATCTGTTCGTAGATTCCATTATAATAAAAATAGACCAATCAATGAATTTCTCGCGACGGACGAACAGAAAGAGAGGGGATAAAAGGCTTCTCCTGCTATGAGCTACTCTGTGTATAGAAGTCGAAAAGTATTCTATACAGTCAAAAAATACAAATTAATAGGGTATGTTGCGAAATTAGAACAACAATCGAAATTGTTGTTAAAATATTCATGAATAACTATTTAAAACACTACATCTTTTAAGCATCATCAATTCTTTTAGATACAGAATATCTTCAAATGAAATTTCTTTTAACAATCTGCTCGCTTTTGGGCGCTTTAAGATGCTTTAAGCAAAAAATGTACAATGAAAAATCCTCTAATACGTTATATTAAGATGAAAGTGAATGCAAAGATAAACTGATGTAATTCTATTTTGGCCCTTAAGTTTTACTAGATGCCCAAGTTTTCAAAATATATGGGTAAAAGTTAACATAGAATTATAATTCGGCTAATTTGAAAATTTAAAAATATAAAAATATCGGAAAAATGAACAGAAACTTAAAGGAAAGTTTGGCGAAAATACGGAAACTGAAATGTTACAATTGATTCGAAAAAATTTTACATTGTAGAGCGTTGAATAACTTAATAGAATTTAACTGAAATGATAACATAAGCAGATCATAGTCACGGAAAAGAAGCTTTAATGTTGATCTACTTAAAGAAAGGTTAGTCATTCTTAAAAAAAAAAAAAAAAGATAGTTTCTAAAGATGACCGTGAAAGACTAACAACGCAAGATCAGCATTAAACAAAAATAACAAAAAAGACCTTGACTGGCATCTTTAGCGACCCAGTTTTGAGAGGTGCCATGCATCAAATTAAGAACAATGTCTACTTCATTTTGCGGGAGAGTTATCAGTGTCTTTTAAGATATCCTGTCTAATGCAATTAACCTATTTAAAGCAATTAAGCTCAATAAAACAAAGCTGCATCGAATTTTGCATTTAGGCCTATCACTTTTTTTTTTGAAATTATAAAATATCGTTAGAAATATTCGTTTATCGAACTTAAGACCAAGAATTATTCGTTAAATGATAAGCTTTGACAATTGTTGTATGTTTAATGGCAACTTAAAAATATACGACAAGAAAGCCGTTCAAGAACTTCGAAAGCTTTCGCCATTGTAATGAATTTTTAAAGTTTTTTAGTTTTATTACATTTTTTAAATGTTCTTTAAAATAAGTTGTGTGAATGTGAGACTTATTTTAAACTATAACTATTTTTAGGCACACGTTAAATCAATTTCTTAACTTCTTAAAAATATACGACATGATGATAAACAAAAATAAACAATGAACAAAAAAAAAAAAAAAACCTTGAAAATTAAAGATTATACAGAAAACTCTGGTAGCAATGATCGATTAAATATTAATCAATATTAATTATAAAATAAATATTAATGTAAATATTAATCAATATTAAATATTAATATTGTTATCCTCAATTGACATACTTCAAATGAAGATGAAACCTGATATGATAATATTTCTTTATTATTTAATTCCTTCATAAGCAGTTTTTTGAGAAATTTTTACACATACATGCATTTATTTATCTACAAACTTTCTGATACATATGAAATATATATTTACAGTTGGCGGTTTGTTTTCTTCCAAAAACAGTCCATTCGTGAACAATTAAGAGTCAGAACTTAGTTGTTTCAAAGAAAAACGAGGAAATAAAAAGACCTAGATGCCATCTGTTACCCTCTCTGAAGGAGCACAGAAAATCCATCGAAACGACTGTTATTAGTTCTCATCAAGTTTCTGAACAGTGAAGACATGTACAATAACCTGGGTGAAGAGGAGGAGAACCAATATTAGACCGTTTTCTTAGAGCGCCGGGAGCATGGTAGAAGGTAGGGACAGGAGATAACGGACGATGCTCGTCCCCTCTTTCCATAGAGCAGCAATTACGATGGGTTAATTTCGACTCGACTCCCTCGTAGGCAATAATAACAGCAAAACAGCTCCAAAATGCGGTGATTTTGCCTGCTAGCCATAATGTTGCCATTTCAACAATAACATGTCTGCTCCTTTATTGGAATGTAAATGTGGATGTTATCACAGTCGTTCATGTTATTCTTCGACTGTTCTTTGTCCCTTAAAGCTACGGGAGATTTATTACTGTCTGGTAAAGGGTAATCAAGCAAAAGAACAAAATACGAGAGTATAAACGAAAACCCCAGGAATTATTCTTTAAAAACCCTATAAAGTGGCTTAAATGTAGCGTTTCAATTGAATCGAAATTGGTCACTTAAGATCGTTATCACTTCGTCATTAATCATTCAAAACGATGGAATCTTAAGCTGCCAAAAAGGAAAACAAGCTACAATATTCTGTTAATAGTAGCATGTACATATAATGTCCATCCAAAATAGCCGGAGTAATTTTGGGTCACTTTTATATCCGATCTCGACGTCACAAAATTTTTCCAGCAAAAGACTAAAACGAGATTTGTTTGTTTGTTTTAATTTGTTCGTTTTCTGTAAAACTCAACTTTGCAACAGACCCTTCGCTTCAAAATGAAACATCGACCAATTAAAAATGTATTTATTGTACTCAATCAAAATTGATTTTTAATGAGAAAACAATGAACATCCTCGAGTACAAGAAAGATATATTAGTGAATTGAAAATTTAAAGAGTACTTCGATGGTTATAGTCTCTTTTGTTTCTTTTGTACTTACTTTCGAAAGATGGGTAACAACTATTTAATATGCTTCCAAGAATCCGGAATAACTCTATAACGACTGTTCTTGAATACTCTGTTCAAAATCTCCAAAAATTTTATTTAAATCTATTTGAAAGTGATTCTTCTGTGGAATCTTTCACTTTATTATTGTCGTTCTTGCGCTATCTTACTCTAGAAATGTCATTAATATTTTACATTACTTAATGTTTAAAATGAACCTATTACATGCATTATATCTATCTATTTTTAAGTAAAATAAGTAAAATGAACAGTGAACTGTTATACTTCATAAAAGCTCATTTCTAAACCACTGAACACTAGAATAAGGTTAGTTTTTTTGTTTACTTGAATTCAGTCTTCATTTCGTTTTCACTCGAATTCGCAAATCAAGAGATGTGAATCTCTTCTATTTTTGATGCATAAATCATTAGCTAATAATCCTAAAACTCTGACTTGTAATAGACTTGAGTGTTCCTCAATTTTATATTCACTACTGTAATTTATCTGATAAATTATACAAATAATTTTGACTTTTTAATGAAATCTCACTGTTTGCTATGTTTCTTTTTGAACGTAATGTAATTTTTCTTATGTGCCTCACATAGAAAACACTTTAACTTCAGTTGTTGGAACTATCTTCTACTATTCATTTTTTTTTAATTACGCTGGACTACAATAATCAATTCTACAATTAAAGGTAATGTTGTTTGGTGTCAAAAGTGTAGCAGTCATTGAATCAATGATAAATCTGAATCACGAACTTCCACTGCAAAGGCCAAACTCTCAGCTCTAACTTCAGTCGCATTCCTACTTTCTATAGACTTTAGATTCTATGAGTGTTAATAAAGAGCCTTAAAGCAGTTACTTTGTTAAAGATAACAATAACAAAAGAAAACCTTTGTTAAAAATATTTTCTTAACTTTTTCTTCTATTTCTTGAAGTTTTTATCATTAAGAAGTAGAAAAGAAAATCATATCTTAATGCGATGATAGCCATAAATAACGTAAACACACATTAAGTGATGATCTGGTGACATTTTTGACATTATCACGCGTGTAATATTAATAATATTGCAATAATAAAACTACTGCACAATATGATATTAATTCCTGTTCACTCCGATAGATTTCTCAACAAATAACGTTCACTTAAGATTAGTAGAGGTAATTAAGAGAGCGCATTGTCCTTATAACTGTTCCTTTGCTGTCTCCTAAGTGGAGAGTGGGTGATGGTTGGGAGAAATCAAATGAGGCTCTCGAATGCCCGATCATGTTCGCCGCGGGGGTGTTTGGTAGGAGTGGCGGGACAATCTCTTCCCCCCCCCCCTCCCATTTCTACCTTAACCTTGAGACACAAAAGTTGAAGAACAAAAACGAGGTGATGAATTTAATTCTCAATAATATCTAACAAGTACAGGATTAAATTTAGTTTCAATTTTAAATTGGTAATATACAATCAAAACTTATTATCTTAATCTTATCAGTGAAATAATATCTGTTGCCTTAACTAATGAATCTTATTAAGAAATGAAAATTAAAACTGACATCTAAATGTAACTGTCAATAAATGTTAAACTTTCTTATCCGTTTCTTCCCATTTAAATGCTTTAACTAAACATTTGTTGTTTCTAGATATTTCTAGAAGCTTAACTGGATTAAAATATATTTTAGAATATCCGTTTCATGAACTTCTAATTTAATCGCAAACCCAAAACACAAGCTCCACCTGGATAAGAGCTCTGAAATACACACCTTCCCAATCTTAATACATTCCTTAATTATCATTATTAACGCAATAATTTCTACAATAAATTAATTTGCTTTAACTATCAAAGACTTATTGGGAAGCGACTTCTACTATAGAAACAAAAAAATCTCAGCAAGTTAATAATAATCTACTTTATGTTTTTTTCTTATTTTTTAATTCATTCCAAATTGTTCCTTAAAATTTCTTTACAACTTTTTTTAATTAAAAAGACAGCTAGCTTTTTGAATTTATGTTATTAAAAATTATTAATTTAAAAGAAAAAGAGAAATGTTTGAAGTCTCCTATTTGAAGTCGTATTTTATAAGTAATGTGATATCTTAACATTTATCTTCACTGCTTGAGTAATTTAGTTTTCATCTAAACAAAAGATTTCAATATTGCATTCTTTTGTTTTCACTGAAATAACAGCAGAGTAGGCTTTAGACTTTATTTCAAATATTTCAAATTTTCAAACTTAATTTTAAATGTACATAGATCTATTATTACCATAAATTTTGTTCAATCCTTCAAAATTTTTCAATTTTGTTTTGAGATTGAGAGAAGTGGATGAGAAGATTAGGATTAACAACAAAAACTAAGAAGATATAGAATTATTTAAAGACGAAATCAATCAATCATCGTAAGTCCTTATTGCAATTAATTTGTTTATAATTTTGAACATTTTTTTTTTTAATAACTAGTACATAAGCGTTCAGAGTTCTATTAATTCCTTTGAAAAAATATATTATAAAACAGTTTTGACTGAATAGTCTTCTTGACAATAATGAATGGCAAAAGAGCTGATATTGCTCTGCTCGCAAACTACTGTATTATAACTTAATTCTTAGTTACATAATTACAATGTTTCTTCTTTATTGCAACCATGGGAAAGGAAAAGGGTCTTTCCCACCTACAAGGATAAGGTCTACATTTTATTAACATGATAATGTTTAGTTCTAAGAAAGGAAAGTATTAGTACACAAATATTAAGAATTATAGCTTCTTATCCGTAAAATAAAAAAAAATACAGATAAAAATATGATAATAATAAGAAAAAACAAAATAAAAACAGTTAAAGACTGAGATAGTGAAGCTAAAACTAGATATTAATTAAAGGCAAGAATAATAGTGCAGTTGAGCATCCTTAATCAGCAAAGCTGGAACCGAAAAGGTTTAGGATTTTTGGATTTTGTAATATGGCATGGGCTGCAGAGAAGTGAAAAATGTTTATTTTAATTAAAGTTGTTTTTTACTTAACATTAAAAATATGAATACAAATGAACAAACAAACAAATTTACTTATGTATCATTCTTCGGAAGAAATAACGAAAGAGGTTGACGGATAGTGTAAATTGCTTTAAGTCTCCCCTATACCGTCCTTGATTAAGGTGACTGTAGTCATCTTTACAGCATCGAATTGTGTAGTTTATAACCTAGGTTTTTTTACTCACATTGTTCTAGCTAAATTAAAAACCAATTAGAGAGAAATGCAATCATGCGAATGATCTGCATAAGAACACAAAACGTTAAAGGTTTGGCTAACGACAAAAAAACGAATACCCTGCATTCTTGTTAACAGAAAACCTAGAGCAGTTCCTCGGCTTTATGATCCTAAGCAATTAGCACCAGTTTATCTTTATTTTGTTCGTTGTTTACGTGTTATTGTATTCCTGAGCCCAAGGAGAATGATTGCGTGCATGTTATTCACATGTGTAATAATCTGCATAGGCAAGATATCATCATCTTGAAAAGTACCTGGTTTCGGAATTTCGGATTAGGGATGCTCAACTGTAAAGATACGAATATATAGTGGATATAAATCGATGAAGAGTAGCTGATCGAAGGCACAGAAATAACTTCAATTGTTATTATAGTTTTGTTTTTCAGATTCTTTGAGATAGTACAAACACCCTACATGAATTCCATAGGTTTTCTTCAAATCGATGTTCATTATAAATCCTAACAAATACCTGGAAGTCAAATATTTTACGTTATTGTATACAATTACATGATTATTCGGATTTTTTGGGTATCTTTTCTTTCCCTTTCGCTTTAGTAAAAATTTTACCTTTAGCAAATACAATTGCCAAATAAATAGCTTTGTATCGTCATATAAATTTATTTATTTATTTATTGGTCTTCGCAGGTAAGAGGACAGTGATTAAAGATATAGATATACATATATGTACTACTCAACTATTCATATATTTTTCTCCAGTTGCATCATAGTAGAAACTGAAATCAAACTTAATTAAACGACATTTTTAAAATATTAAGGAAATTAATAATTTGAAATTAGGTGCATTATTTGAATTGTAATCAATCCAAAATCTAAATGCAAATACAAAACAAAATGCTTTGGAATAAAGTAAGAGTGCACTTGAGTTTCATTTAAAGAAAGGGAAAGTTGTTCCCTCTTGAGCACTTCGCATCACTTAACCTTGAAGCAGTTTTGAACCAACTGAGAAACCGCCATTGACAGAAAGGGTTTTACAAGACTTGTTCAGAGGTCGTCAAGTACTGACTTAGGAACCTCTTAAAATTATCTCAGCAGTAAATTTATAAATTTCAAAGTAGAAATTATAATAATGATTTGGTTCGTTTCCAATCTAAAATAATATTAAATTATATCAATTTCTTAAAAGTAATTACATTCTCTTAAAGAAGTAGTTTTCAACTTCAACATCACTCAGAAATACCGAGAGAAGAAATTCGGTATTTTTCTATTTAACTAGATTTACCCAAAACCTATCATTAAAAAGGATTTACCTGAATAAATATTAAAGACAATTAAATATTTATTAACATTTAAAAATTTTGATTGTACAGACGTTCTCAAATTTATTTCATCAACCAAATTTCTGAAAAATTATTTTTTTTTTAATAAAAATATAGGAATTTCCCTCAATTTTAGCAATAAAAAGCAAATACTTTTTGAATCAGCAGTGATTGTTAAAAAGTGCAAATTATTGTTGATTTCATTTCACTTATTCTTAGAGTTTATTGTGACCTTCAAAAAGCCAGTGCCTTAAATATTACTATCTGTTGAAATGTGAATCAAATATCGATCAAATACCAGTACATAAATACAACAAATTACAAAGATATTCGACAGGCAAATATGATATTAAAGCATTTTTAATTTCTGCACATTGTTGTTATTCTATATCATTTCTAATTGCAATTGAAAACGACGTAGTTTATGTTGATTGGATAATACTACGTGGGAATACAGCAATATTTACAAAGTAAATAAATAAAAAAAAAATTTTTGATTCTCTATTACAAATATACAATTTTTATGTTCAAATTATAAAAGATGTTACAACATTTACTTTTGTCTTTTTTTTATCTTTAAAAGAGTTTGTTAAATTATTGTAATAACCATTTTCCGTATCAAGCAACGTTCTATCAAACCTATGTAGAATAATGCTTACCAACTTCGGTTCAAACATTTATAGCAGAAATATGAAGGATTTTTGAATTCGCATTAAAAAATTTTAGAAATTTCTTTTATCAATCGCTATCCATATACTTTTTTTTTAATTTATTTATTTTTTCCCATCGAACTCAGTAGCTTGGCTTCGCTTTCACTTCAAATCGGAAAGACGTCATGACTTCACTGTCCATTACCATAAAAACGAATGGTCTTTGTTCGATGAATGAAGTATCCCATCTTTGCTGGAGTTAATTTAATAGACCAAAATAACTGGGAACAGGAAATGAGCCTCTTTAACTTGAAGTTCACTTGCTTAAGAAATACATTTTATTCTTCTGTTGGTCTCACGATGTACTAATCTTAATTGTTTGATCTTTTGATAGGCCTATTTTATTGCTTCTCGTGCTTGTTTGTTTTTAATGATAGTTCAACGAATGCGAATACCAATTTGCTGTCTTCTAAAGATTTCTTTTTAACTGGCTTTTTTTTCTTTATCCCAAATTGCAGCGAACGATTGCATTCTTGCTTAGTCTTTGATATAAAGATGATAACGGAAAAAAAAAAAGCTAGTACAAACAGACGTAAATTACTGTTTCACGAGCAAAGAAAGAAAGAAGAAAAAGACAAAACAAACAAAAAAAAGCTGATGCTTCATTAGTAGACGAAGAGAGGACGTGATAATTTTCACGGCTTCTAAAGCTCCTCGTCGCGTCGCCACAATTCCCCACCTTCGAGTCAGCGGGGTTAGTTGGTAAGTACGAAAAAAATACCACGCATAAGAACATCTTTAACACCCCCGTAAATCAATAGCTAATGAGATCCTCGGAGAAAACTCCAGTCCTGACGGTGTTGTTTTTATTAGTATTATTATTATTAACAGTGTCTGTCAGCGAAGTCATAAAGTCAAATGGGACTCAACGACTTTAAAACGAAAGAAGATTCTGCGATGAAGAAGCTTTCGTACAATTCTCAAATGACAACAGATCTGTTGTGTTAATTCCTCAAACACGAGATGACATTGGTTAATTCATAAGAGAATATTCGAATATTATATATATTCAATATATATATAATCTCTTGTTTCACATAAACGGCATCAAGAATACAAAATTTATCAACTAAAAGAAATTTAATAAAAACTTATTTATTTTTCTTTCCATCTCTCTTCTCCCTTCTTTTTCTTATCGTCAGTGGAAAGCTGAAGAAGTTTTCAATTGACGATCGCTTCCAGAAGAAACACTTATCTCTTTATCTACGCTTTCCCATCAAGAGAAAATTATGTTTACTAATAAAGTTCGTTTATTTATCATCAATTTTATCTTTTGGTAGACAAAAATTGATTGCTGGTTAATTACTGTAATTTTTTTTTTGAAGTCGACCTATAGAACTATCGCATTAATATCATGTCATTGTTAACAATTTGCATAACATTATTAAAGTTTATTTTTTCTCGTTAACTACAAAAGGAACTTATTATTCAACAAAATAGAAACATATAAATTCTGTAAAATAAATAAATAAATAAATACTGGAATTAAATCGGAGTTTAAAAGAAGTGTTTTGAAGACATTTTTGAAGCTTTCAAGGTTTGAAATGGATAATCGAAGTGATTATGATGATTTTGAATAGTTATATAATAATTCCTTTGATATAAAAATACACTTAAGTATTTGAAACCAAAACTGCCGAAGGTTGCAAAGCAAGAAGTCCATTCGGTTACATTTGATTTGAGTGCAAATACCTTTGAGGTTTGGTTTCCATTTAAATTGTAACAAAACAGGGGTGAGGGTGGGAGGGAAAGAGCTGGCGATGCGGGAATCTGTCAACCTGCGTTACGATGATGTTTCCGACCAAGGGGGTTTGAGCAAAGGGAATTATGGGGACGAGCCCAAGTATTTGTGTCGTTCTACGGCCATGAGCCAGTGATTGAAGTGTGTGCAGCGCAGCTGAGGCAAAGCAATGAAAAGCAAACTGATAAACATCAGAAACTGTTGCAACCAATGTCCTTCTCCACCCCCTTCCTCTTTACGGTTGGAAGGAGACGAAAATCGGAAGAACTGAATGGAAGACAGGGTTCAACTGAGAAGTTGCCTTTGACATCGAATCACTTGTCACAACTTGGCTCAAAAATCCAGGAGATGTAACCTTTGAATCAAGACCACTAATGTCTTTGTTGGTTTTACTCCGAAATAGTAAAAAATTCCTGGAAGCCTACTTTCATTAAAACAGTGTAATGAAAACAATAATAAAAAAAAAGCTTCATATTTGTAAATTATAATGGAAGTCGAAAACAAATATTCAGATTTTTACTCAAATCTACAGATAAAGTCTGAAGAAGGATTAATACGCAAGTCGCCTACATGAAATTAAAGCAAGTTTAAAGGAATATAAAATGGACCAAAATGGCGAAATGATAACGTTGTTTGAAGTCACTGACTCAATGGTTTCGTTTCTAATGTTTTTTAAGGAATTTTTATCAGTTTCTTACGTAAATTTCATTACAGGGATCCTCATGGAGAAACTTATAATACAAAATCAAATCACATCTTATCCGTAAACATTCATGTCAACTTTCAAGAGGAACTGTCAAGACGAAGATAGGCAAAAATTAAACTCCAAGGAATAAAACCCCAATGTATATATATTCAGAGCTGAAATTCAAATAAAATTAAAACTTGTAGTAAACACTTGTTTATTTTATTTTATTTTTTTGTTTTTTTTTTTTTCAAACTTTTTTTTTTAACTTTAGAATCTTACGTTGTAGGTCGATGAGGTACTTTCGGGGCATTGAAGGGATATTCTCAACCATTGCCCTAGCATACATAGTCTGATGCTGTCCCACCTTTGACGTCGGGATAGAAACACGGTCCCTATTTTACAGAAGGTGGGTGAACCTTAGCATCGGTCTGTGCAGAAGAAACACCGAGGGAAAATCGCCGATCTCTGCCGAGAATTGAACCCAGCTCCTCTAGCCTGTAGTCTTAATTTATTTATTTTTTATCTCTTATAAGAGAAATAGAAATTAGAAAAAAGCTTTTTACGAAATCACTTTTACTTCTGCGTCTTAAAGCAGCGATTTCATATTTTTTTGTCTGCTTTTGGTTTTATTTACGATTCAGAATCTCTATTCTCATTTTAATGAGGAAAATGGTTTTCATTGTAGCATTTTGTTGCAAACAAATCTTTTCATTTTTTTCACTTGATTCTTGCAGTGAAGAATCTCCATATTGGGGATCGGTGAATTCAGATCTCGGTCAACATCAATTTCGAGGAGTCGTTTATTCCTTTGCAGGTAAAAGCAAAAAGAGGACAGTGACCATCTACGGGTGATTTGTCCAACTCTGTAGACATCCTAATTTTTTTTTCCTTCCTAGAGAAGATGTCACTGCGTAATATGCACATTTTTGACAAAAATGGATGAGTCCATCTGAATAACTCTTTATTTTATCCAAGTAGGATCTGCAATTTATGTCAACGCATTCATCACGTCTCTAACATAAGTTAAATTAATAAAGAGAAAGAGAGAAAAAAGTAGTTCGTTAGTTAGGAGTCATCTTTAAAAAAAAAAAAGACAAGAAAGAGAATAAATTATGATGCTTCTGACAAGAGGAAGAAGCCAACGAAAAATGAATGACATTTTGTGTGTGTGTGTGTGAAAAGCTAATTTTTGTTGTAAAAAATAATTATGATTTTTGTATTAAACTTATACTTTTCTACACTTTCAGTGCTTATTTTCAGAATGAATTATTCTACATGAAATTGCCATTGATATCGTAGAATGTTTTCTTTATTAATACTATCTTGTTTATTAAAATCAATTGCTACTTATTTTGAGAAATTATTTTCGAAATAAAGTTATTTATTTAATATTAAGAAAATATTTGAAACTTTAAATTATTTTTGGTTTGCTTTTTAAAAAATATAAAATGTTCCTTTTGAAATACTGATTATTTATTAACTGTTACCAAAATTCACATGTCGTTTTCTAAGTCGTATCAAAAATAAACACTATTTTTTACTATCTTTTTTTTTTTGAATTGTTAGCTTAGGAATATGTTAGCTTAGGTAACTAATGCTGCAAACTTAAAACCATACTTAAGATGGAAATGTATCTGCTGTGATGTGGGGAAAGGGAAGGGAGACCAAACATTTACCTTGATAACGGAATTGTTTTTATTCGAATTGTTTAACGAAGTCATTTATAAAGTAAGATAATTTTTTTTCTTTAATAAATTTAGCCTAAGTAAATTATCTTCGTTTTCTTAAAGACAAATTCTACAAACGCATGAATAATTTTCTGAAATCAATTACAGAAATCCCCTAGCAAACTGTTTTTTTTTTTATTACTGTATTTAGTAGCTCTTATCCTAAACACTAAGAATTGACAGGTTGAAATTTATCCCTGGAATGAAAAATTCATTTCTAATATTCCCATTTTAAATAAATAAACCACAATCAACAGTTTTTAAAAGTTCTAAGAGTGAGATCCAGTTCTTGAAAGTTTCACTGATAGGAAACCTTTTTATTTTTAAAGACTTTCTTTAATTTACCGCGTTTTTTTTCTCTTTGTTTCATTAGGAAAGAAAGACAACGCAGATGCTTGCCTCTAATAATTTCTGAACTAGAAATGGGATCTTCTGGAAACAAGAGATCTTTCCTTTCAATTGGAAAATTCTTTCTTTTGACAAAATGAAATCGTCCGATGATTAAAAATGTATTACCAAGTTACGCTTGTCCTCTGCTGTCACTCACTTTAATTCCATTTTCGTTCAGGTGATTGGGTTAATAAGAAACAATGTGATTGGCTTATTTAACAATGTGTAAGTTCAAGTTCTTTCCGGAATTCCTTGTTTTCTTAAATTTCATTTTTACAATTTTTTTTGTTTTTTTCCAGTTTACATATGAATGTATCAACATAAGAGTTTTAAAATATACTTAAGCCCAAGAAAAAAAACATAATTCTTAATTATAATAAGAAAATAATTAAGTTGTCAATATCTTTAGTTCAATCTTCCTTATATGCAGCAAGCAATAGCGTTTGACTTATTAGCTCAACAAGTGCAAAGATGTGGAATGATAAAACATCACGATTTCTCCCGAAGAGGAAGCAGAAGATGGGTGTGCCTTCATTAAGTGAGTCCAATACGTTCACTGATATTTCATTAGGCATCCTGATGTAATTGAAGCCATTTATTGTCATCTGATACAACGGGTCACCACTTCTCGTCTATCAGATCTGCTGTCAGATTCATGTCACACCCCCATCCTCACGGCGAAGCTGATTCGAAGAACGCGTTGAATGGGAAGGGTGTGGTGCGGGTGTTATTATATTTTTTTTTAAGCACTACCATAATTGAGTTTGTCACGCTTCTCCCCCCCTCCATAATCAGGCAACTACATCTTCTGCATTTCTAAAAGATTTTTTTTTCCTTATTTTTTTTCCTTTTTTTTTGAAAGAAGTTGTCACAACAACTAAACATCAGATTAGAGAATTGAAAAAGATAGAGGAAGACAAATACATAAACCGAAAATGTAGTGATTCCAAAGATGTTTTCGCATTCAAAGTCTGTTTCGAATAGAAGTACGAAAAAAATTCTATATTGAAAGATCATAATCAGAAATGTTCTTACTACATAAGATGGAATAAAAAATTAGCTGAACTGCTTTCATTCCATAAAGGGAAAAAGAAAAAGAAATACTTTCCTAGCATTAAACTTAAATAGTGCTAGAATAAAACAAAACTAGAATAACATTATTCTAATTGCAACAAAAATCAACTTCTGAAGTAATTTTAATGACTGAGTTTGATCTTTAATGTAAGTTCAATAACCCCTTCTTTTTCATTGCTGTTAGTTAAGTAATTTTTAAGAATTTCAGTGAGAAACTCAGTTTGTTTATTTTTATTTTTTTATCCAAAACAAAACTGTCGAAGGATGCTTTGGAGTGAAGTTTTGCTTAATAAAAATCAACATTACTTTAGTATTTAAAATAATAATGATTAATTTCGCAAACTTAAAATTTACAGTTAATAATTATTTTCTTTATTTCAAATAACCTACAATTGTAAAATGAATCATGCTCTGAAAATTAAAACAAAATGAATTTTACATCGTCATCGGAAGCGCAGTGGTAATGAATTTGATCTACGTGGTATTATTTACTAAAATCACCAAATGCAGATTTGAGTTTTTTTTGTTGTTTTTTTTCCTAATTGATTCTGGACAAGAGGCCCCATTGCTTAGAACAGGGGTGGCCAAACCGTGGCGCATTGGATGATAACAAGTGGCGCATTGCATTCTTGCATCTACTTATTTTTTTAAAATAGGTGTCATAACTGAATCCATCTTAATATTTCAACACCAAAATGATCTCAGTTCAGTTCGTACAGCCTTCGGTAATGTTCAACTTCTCGGTGAAATATTTTTTTTTTTCTCTCGGTGAACGTAAGAATATTTTTATTGGTGTTGCCAGTTTATTTCCCTTTTTTTTTTGGTTGTTAAATAGGAAATTCCCTTTTTCTTTTTGGTTGTTAAATAGGAAATTCCTTTTTTTTCTTTTGGTTGTTGCTTAATAATGGAACTCCCGCCCCGGGCCAAAATTGTGTGATTGAGTTATTCCTTTTCCTCCCTTAAATCCTACCCTTATCCCTATTTTACAATCCCAAACGTGAAAGCCAGAAGGTAAAAAACGTGCTTGAGATGTATGGCGCAACTGAACTCGTCTGTGAAAAAATTGGCGCATGGCATGCTTAAGGTTGGCCACCACTGGCTTAGAACATATCCAGAACAGGGCTGGCCGGCAAAACGCTGCATTTATGACTGGTGACTTTAAAATGAGCTAGCGTCTAATTATTTTTACTTATGAAGTTCCTTAACTTTTTAACCTTAAGGAAATGATCAATAACAACACAAGATGATATACAGCAAAAAAAAAAATTGCTTAAGAAAAAAAAAATTAAATTACTATCGTTAGTAAAAGCTGGCTTCTCAACAACTCAACTCGAGAAACTCCAATCCTAGATAAGATACATATTTTCTTTCATTTGTACTTGTTTTCCTCATTCAAAGGCAGGAGGTGTTTGTACTTCCTATGGACTATCTATAGCTTTTGGACGAAACAACAGTATTCTCAGTTAGTGACTTGGAAACTGAATAAGTGTGATGCCTTCTTCAAATCTGCTAATTTTAAATCTTAATTTTAAAAGATTTGAGCTTTGATTTAAGAAATGGTCAGGAGATATTTTTGTTGATTATATCTCCCGAAGATCACACAGCCTTCTGTAGAGATTGGTTGAGGAGCCTGGATAAGACAATCCAAGCTAAATATATTCAAGATTTATGTACAACAAGATTTATATACCGTATGTTAAGTCATTCATCTCCTGAGTGATGGACTTAACAAATTCAGTTTTATTTATTTATTCATTTATTTATTTATTGATGATGACGATATAGGTTTCAAAGTTAGATCAAAGAAAACCGTAACAAAAGCCTCTTGTTTTCCTGGTGGATATTTTGTTGTTGCGGCGGCTGCTGCTGTTTCCGTCGACTGCCAACGGTGTCTCCTGGTTTTGCTATGATTCAACCTATGTCTGTTTCGATAAAAAGCACATTTGGCCTCGATCGGAACATCTTATTCGAGTGGTTTATTTTTAAATTCGTGAGGGTTCCACCAGGATTGCCATAGGTGACCCACAGCTGCGTTGAATACACAAACTAAAGGATAACACAATAACCCAACAGAAATTCAATCTTGTGTTTTCTTAATCGTTAAAGGAAAAAAAAAATTCAGAAAACGGAAAAAATTTCAATTAATGACACTTCAATAAAAAATTTAATTTTCTAAATTTGTAAATGCATTAAAATAATAATAAAAAAAAACGCTTTTTTCGAGTATCTGCTTCTGATTAAAAATTGAAGGACGAAAGGGAAATTGTAAATAAAAAAAAAGCACTTGTAGAGTTTATTGCAAAATCAACATCATTATTAAATTTATCAAGATGTCGTCATTCTTTTAATTTTTGAGAGAAAGTAGTTCAGATTGAATTTAATGATCTTTTTTTAAAAAAAAGATATACTGACATTCCGAATTTCACTTCCCTATTTCACGATTTCATCTCGCCGTCTCCTAACTAAATTCTCGTAAAAAAAAAACAAAAAAAAAACAAATTAAATACAAAAGAAGAAATAATTTCAAAGCGATCTGTTAACAGGTCAAAAGTTGTAAAAAAAGTAATGGTTCAAAATTCTGAAGTGTCGTACACCTGATCTGAGCAGAAGGAAACTAAGATACTAAGTGAGCATGAATTGAAGTGGTCACCAGAAAAACCACAATGAAGGAAATTTTACGGAGATGTGATTTTTTTTATACTGAAAGTAGGAAGACAATAGAACTCGTTGAAATTTAAGACAATCTTTCGAGATCTTAAAAAAAATAAAAGCAATTCAAGTAGGTGACTGGAATCTAGTTCAATTTCACTTACTCAAAAACAATATATTATATACACAGCAAAGCCATGGTTTAGTTAGAGTGCAGGGCTGGCGCCAGGCTATTTTGAGTCCTAGGAAGGGCCAACTCTTTGCATTCCCCCCCAAAAAAAAATTGCCAACAACAATGAACTACTAAATACTTTGAATAAAGAACTATTATATTTTCCTTTTATTACGTTTTTCCATAAACAACTAATTTGTATAAAATTGTGACCTTCAAAGGTCAGTACCGCGCCCCTCTAAGCTCTGTGCTCTAGACAACTGCCTAGTTGGCCTAATGATAGCGTCGGCCCTGACTGGATGATGTTATCAGTCTTAAGGTTTTTGGGCTAAACTAATAACCATTTGAGATCCTATAACTCCAGGTATAATAATCATTAAAAGATTACTCCAAGAATAACCTAAATGGCAAGATTCATTTAATATATTTGGAAATCCTTTTTAGACGTTGCATAGTTTTCAACCATGGATTGTACAGGGCCTTGAACCCCTCCCACACACACAACTCCGAAACGTAAAGATTAGTCTTATTTTTTTTTTGGTTCGATAGTAAGCTGAAGAGATCTTTCCTTCCCTTCTAAATTTTGATGACGACCTTTTTATTTTCTTTGGGTTGCTGCAGGTTTTAATTCCCTAATTTGGCCCCTGCCCCAACCACACAAAATAAAATCCTTTATACGCCCTGTTCAATACCAACGAAATACGAAATGATATTCCTCTTCCCACAAGAATCTTTAAGATTTGTTTGTTTTTTTTAATTTTTCTGATTCTTTGAAGAAAGCTGATTAGAAAAATTGCCGTAACTGCTGTTGAACTTTTTTTTCTTTGGTGGAACTGTGGAATATTCCAATGTGTTATTTGATTTATTCCCAGCTGTGTTTATGAACACCAGTTTCTTAAAAACAATGTTCTGTTTATACAACTGACCACTGATGAAAAAGGAGGGAAAAAAGAATGTTTTTGCTCTGGCGAGAAATACAGGCCGGTCTTTTACTCAGTGGTCATCAATTTTCTTTCCTTTTATTTTCAATATCAATAAAAATGCCAACGTATTCTAAGTAGAATGAAAAATAAACAATGAAAAAGATCCTTCTCCTTGTAAATGATTTAGAAAAATTTACCAAGCTAAAATTGGTTCATAAAGATTACAGATTCTAATTCTAACAGAATATGCAGTTTTTTCACCACGTAATGCCCAGCCTAAATAAAGGCTAAAACTCGCAAATCTGCATAACACTATAATTTGTGTTTTGACTACTTTCACTGCTATTTAATCAGTATTGTTATCTCTTGTTCATGGAGGCTTCAAAGCAGAAAAAAGAAAAATTAAAAGAACTCTGAAGTTAATTAACAACACCTGTTCGGAAACTCCAACGAAGTAAATAAACACCTGAATGGTTTGGTGTTTTAACTTTATTTTATAGTATTCTTCTTTATGATTATTAATAAACTATAATATAATGTGAATCTAAAATAGATATTCTGAATATTGAACAATTTTGAATACTGGTTACCGGAAAGGCTTCTTTAAGTCTTTGAATAATCGTACATTAACGTTCGTTAAATTAACATTTAGGCCTACAATGTTTTAAAGGGTGTCCTACAAATAAGAAATTCATGAGAATAGTAAAGAATATTGAGACAAGGTTACCAATCTCATATTAATATTTGTCTTAAACCGTCCTATACTATCTACTAAAGTAAAAGAACAACTGAATATAAAAAGAAAGAGACTGAATATTTGATCATTAAAATAATTTCTAACATTCAAGTATCGTAGTGAAAGAAATAGAAGTAAAAGAAATAGAAGTAAAAGAAATTCAAGAAAATGATGTTTAAGGTCAAAACAAATCATACGGTCTTCGATTTTTCCTGTGGAAAAGATTAGAAAATTTAGTTTATCTAAAGCCTAATCTTTAATATATTTTTTTTAATACTTAATCCTTAATCTTAGTTAGTTTAGAAAGACTTTCCTTTGATGGGGACACACGCATTGAAAAGAAAATAATATAATAAGAAAAATTACAATAATGTTTCTTTAGTTTACAGAAACCATATGTTCTCAGCTAATACAAATGAACTTCTTCTAGAATCCTATGATTCTTGTGCTTAACTAAAGCAGTCTTCTAGAAAAGTTGTAGATAAATAAACAGCTTGGGGGAAGCGAAGAGGCCAGTGGGTGGACGATAACTACCATCATCCTGCAATTCGGGTGGATTAAATCTCAAATCCAACACGTCTTCGCTTTTGGGTGTTAATCCTTCTCACTTGAGGATCTCAAAGAGTGCCTCCTTTGATTGGTTCTCACAGGAGGGTGCCATTCAATCCCCCCTCCCCCACTCTCCTTGACAAGACAGAGGAGGGATCCGCGAAAACCTGTGAAGTCAGCAAGGCGTTCGAGATGTCCTCTTGCAACCAACCACAAAACATGGGGGAAAAAATAACAATGCTGAGGTACTTGGACAGAGGTCCTTTGTTACAGACAATGGATTCAAGGCTATGGAGGCGTTCGGATTCCACTTAATTCGACTCAGACGAAACATTCCTTTTCTTTAAATGTTAGATAGTTTACTTTGAAGTGACAAGTTTGGATTCCAAAGAGAATGCTTGTAACACAAGAGTTTAACATGAAATGTATGCTTCTGAACTTTACGTTTAAATTAAAACACTTGCATGAATATTTTTAGCAGCTCGACAAAAGATATATTACTAGATTTCCTATAACAAATTCTAATCACTTTATAGAGTATTTTTCCTGCTTTTCGAATCCTTCTTTGATAATAAGTCTTCAAAACAGAACAGCCTTCTTGAAAGTAGAGAAACACTGATTTAAAATGTGGCATATTAGATGTTCAAAAAATTACGATAGGAGTTGGATATGTCTGTGTTTATTACTTCCGATGTGAAAGACATTGGGCAAATAGTAGATTCTACTAGATTATTACAACTAAGGAATATTTTTAAATTGTATATCTATATGTGTGCAAGTTCATATGTCTTATTTAATTGTATATTAAAAAATAACTTTTTTTTTTCTACTATACAGAAAACTTCACATTTCAGATCCAGGAGAATCGATTAAATATGATAACAAAGTCGTTTATTTCGTATTACAATTTCGTTCCTGTATTTTAAAATGAATTACTAAACTGGAATATATGTCATTGAGAATTTGCACCGAAATTGCAATTTATTTACAGGCTTCAATGCTGTAATCGTTTCGACTGTGTCTTTTCATAACGTCAATGAATTGTCAAAGCCCTGCAGCCTTCCGACTGTCATGACGTCTTTTCTCTACTAGACCTGTCTGATGCATCCGAAATAGACTTCACTTCTAAATTTAGTCGGCAAAGAGTTACAAGACAGGAAGAAGATTAAAGTGTAGTTAATGCCTTCATCAGTTTCATTCATTCTCTAACATATAAAACTGATTTTTTAAAAGAATGCGAATTTCTTTAATGGCAGCAAAAAAGAAGCAAAACAAGAGATTGAAAAACTGCAAAGGAAAAGATGACTTTACAAAGATTTTATTAGTTTTAAAGTAGTAAGATTAAAGCTTTTAGTTGTTTGTTTATTTGTTATTCAAATATGGATTGTGTAAATAAACGTTGAATTATGTACATTCATAGCTAAAAATATCACATGCTAAGCAATTTGAAGAGATTTTTAGTGGTCTTTAAGTGAAGCAGTCACAAATGCATAGTTTGAGACGTAATAGAATGACTTGCATTTTTAAGATATCTCTGCTTTATGTTTAGATTATGATATAAGCTATCATAATCTAAAATGTTGTAAGAATTATAGAAGTAATTAAACGTAATCCAAAAGATATTTTTATATACTCAAAAATTACTTTCAGAACTTTCCCAAAATATAAAATCGAGTCCCAATTATTTAAGTAAGCCTATAATGTAAAAATTAAAAATCGAAAGTAAATCTACTGCTGTCTATGTTATTTATGGAGCATAATATGGGCATAAGATATTGACATGCTACTGAGCGTATTTACCGTTTATTGCTAAAACTTGTTTTTTACTTAAGATGAATATATAATTTCAAATTTAAAAATATTTATTTGTATATTATCTATCGGTGGTTCTTCGAAACAAATGATATTATGCAGTAAGTAAATAGGGACTTCATTTTATTGATTTAAAATTGAATTGGTTTAAACTTGATTTGTTTATAATTCTGATGGCAATAATAATAATTATTTAGCTGAAAGCTAAACAGGTTTCCTGCTTAAAATTAATGAATAATAATTAATTAAATAATTAAAAAAATTTTGGTTTTAGAGTTTGAAAAAAAATCCGTAAAAAAAGTTTGCTGCACAACAAAAATATTATTCATTTAAATATTATTAACATATATCAAACTTTTTATAGAGCCAAACAAATCCCAAAAAAATCAATATAGATAATCTTCAGTAACAACAACTTCGTTGAAAATTTGAGTGAAACAAAACTCCCTAAACTTGAAGGCATTTTGAAGATGAATCTCAGCCAGGCGACGACTGTATTGTTGTCTCTGTCGAAAGTAGGGTAAAACGATCAGCGTCTGAAGCCCATCTCTCTTCTATTTTATTTCCATTCTCCACGATGAACGATCCTCGAAATAGAAATGCGACAACAGACTTCTTTGATTCTTGGATATCGAAGACAAACAGAAGCGAACCAACCAAGGGTCCATTTTCATTTTGGAAAAAAAAAATAAGTAACAAGGAATTGCGAATTCTGTATTAAACCTAATATCTAATGGAATAACAATAATACGTTACTACACGAAATAGTTGATAAGTATTTAAACCAGATGGAAATGAAAAAGATCGTTACTTAAAAATAAACAAAAAGGAAAATATCCCTTTAGAAATTTTAGAGTCAGCACAAGAGACATTTGTCCCAAAAATAACACTGAAAAGAAAAAATTAATAGGTAAACAAAATGAATAAAAATTTTACTGTACATCTTTCAACCGTTTACCATCCTAAAGTGCCAGTAACGCTTTCTTTCTTATGAAAAATCATCTTTTAAACAGCATATTAACATTGACTTCATTTATATAATCACAAATAGTAAAGAAGAGTCATGAAGATACTAAAATTATATGATTTCATTAATAAAGAAAAAGTTAAATTTAGAAAGTATTTTTATAAGTATTCTGTCGTGAAATTCTACAACCTTTCGATTTTTGAGGGATATTTCTGTAGATTTTAATGTTTAAAGACAAGATAATATAGAGTATGTTCCAGAAAAAGATATACTTTTTTATTCTATTTGTTTGGTAAGTAGTAGCTTATCAGAAATTGATATTTTTGTTCTAAATACAAGTGACTATTATTTCTTCTATTTGTTCGGATATCTGTTGCCAATTTTTAATCCAGTTGTGATGATATGGGATGAATCAAAGTTTCTACTTTGCTAATTGATCTGCACGAACGTTTCCCTGATACAGATAAAAAAAAAAGTAATTTTCAACAAAATCGTCAAAAATAAAAATAAAACCCCAATAACTAAAACTTTGTGTGAGTTTTGTTGTAATCTATTAATAACGTTTCTTTAATAACAGTTTCTGATGCACTGAGTAAATGATTTTGAAATAAATCACTGTTTACTTCTTTGTTGTGATGGAATAAATCCAAATGATGCCAATCTTTCTTGGCTTTCAATTGCTAAACAAAACAAAAAGTTAATTTACAGTTTGTCGGAAACACTAAACAAAATGCCCTGTAAAATTTACAATCTATCAAATGCTTGCGTCCTTAAAAGTGATACTACTATTGATTGGCGCGCAAAGCTCATTGGCTTGAATAAGCCAATGTAATTCAAGGTTCAAATACAATTTCAAGTATAATGATGCCCACATTGAGTTCATTTAGTATGTCTTTTGAACCATTCGGTTGAGTCTGAGTGAGTGGCCACATTTTAACAGGAAGTGGTTATATTGGGTTGAGGTTATCATACATCGTTATCAGGACAGTCCATTCAGTCCATTGAGAGATTCCAATTTGTACAATTACCACTATCTTCCTGACCCAGTCAATGGCCATCTAAATCCGAAAGTGATCTGATTTGTCTCCAAACCTCCAGGTTATGGGGAATCCCCGACGAGATACGATTCATGGGGCTCCGACTGGTGGTTTGGGCTATGGAGGAAACACCCGCACATAGGGACACAGGAATCCTAACAGCTCATTACAGCTGCCTGAAGAAAGACTTCCTTATTCCCTTCATAATAAAATACAGCGATGGAAAATCTTCTCCATGACAACGTATATTATACAGGAAGATGCGAAAATCAGTCAGAATTTATAAAAATTCTAATAATTAAAAAGATTTAAAAAGTCGAAAAAGCGAGAAAAAAGAGAAAAGAAACAAATTCAGTTAATTTAGTTAAGAATTGGATCTTCAAATTATCAATACATAATTGGGGAAGTTGATAGAATTTACCTTTGATATGAAAGCGGATATGAAAGCATCAACATAATAGTAGTTAATATTCATAGGACAATGAAGTTAGCAGAATACAATATTTCTTATCATCTTCATGTGAAAGCGGAACATCCATCAGAAAGCACAACGGTTTCTCAGAATGTTCTGTAGCAACCTGGAACAGTTTTGGAGCACGTTATATAAACTGTTCACTGCTTCCTCATGTGTTCCTAAGTAATTATCGTGATCAAGATGAAGAATCGCGATATCCGTCTCATTTGCGTAATGAAACTAAGCAGCAACACAAATAAAGTTGTCAAAAACATCAATGTCGCTTCTGGAGAAATAACCATATCACAAAAAATAATCATCGTGAAGCTGAAAGGCAGGGACGAGATCTTAAAAATGAGGACTGTGTTAGGTCATCATCAATTATCGATGTTCAAACCGAAGCCTACAGTAATCTTTGCCTGCACTGCTCGGATGTTATTGCTTTAGAGTTGATATGCAAGCAGTTGATGAAGAAGCACAGGGTCAGTAGTCATCCTTCTACTTGCGATACTTCGCGGTCGCTCGTGGCAAGGACGATCAAGGAGACGATCAAAACGGATCACAATCTATGAACGTATCATCTTTTCAAGTATTTGGAAGAAAGGCTTCCTCAATTCATACCTTTCTTGTGGAGCAAGATTTCAAGAGGTTCTGAGGTCCACGATTTCTTTAAAAATAACATCTATACACGTTGATCTACTGTTTCTCATTTTATAAATTACGTTCAATTTCCGTAACATCCTAAGCTGCTGAAATCTCCAGTTGCAGTTACCTCAAAGGTAGAACGGGATTTATTGAATCAGACGCTTGTGGGCTTTCATTTTAGAATGCAGTTTTTGCTCTGAATTTAAGGATTTTATTTTAATAAAATTATTTACCTGACGATCTCGATCTTGTTTAATTTTTTTTAAATAACTTTTGTTTATTTTTATAGTTTGTTTCGATCGTAAAAAAAAAGAAAGAATACTTCAGGCTTTTTAATCTGACTTTTTTTTATGAACTGCACAAATCAAATTAAAAAATAATATAAAAGCTAATTTCAAGTGATTCAATTGAACCGTTTAGCATACTTAAAGAATTAACGAGTTGTCTGCTAATCCTAAACTACTGAAATGATTCAAGTTGCATTTAAACTCTTTACTTTCAAATAATAAAACACAACTAATCAGAAACCGTACATCAAAACTGCTGTGTGTTAGAAAAGAATGAGATGTGGAAGACCCTCACAGCACTTTCTCATCCTATTAGTATTCTAGTAGATAACCACCCTCCCTTCGGCTCCATTGAGAAACAACCCTCGCATTCGTCGGATCAGATAAGAAGTGGTCATAAACAATTGCATCACTTAAACCATAATTCTTCACAAAAAAAAGTAAACCTTTTAAAATCTATTGAAACTTGCTTCTAAATCAATTTTCTACGTTCTGAATAATAAGTAGGTATTCGATTTGTCTGAAAGTAAGGTCGGTTCCACATTTCAATTTGGAATTCCCAAACATTTTAATAATCAAGTCACTTACTTTGATTGTTAAATTCTTTTTTAACTTCTAGATCTTGAGAATCAAATGTGATAGATGGACAGGGAGATTTGATAACGGATGAAAAGAAAAAGTTTTCTGATATGTTTGATCTAAAGCCACAATATATGAGCATATAAGACTGATAGATCGACTGTGGTTGTAGATAGGCCGTTTCAAAAGCAAAGTAATGTTCCTAATTCTTCCAACTGTTAAAACAATTTCTCTTTTAATCTGTAATCACAATTCAGTTTAAAGAAAACATGAGGAAACTTCAATACGAGTTAAAAGACATTCGAGTAATAAATATGCTAATACTTACTGAAATCGATAAGTTGTAATTAATTTATTAAATTAAATCAAATCAAATACTATAACGTGAGCAATTCTTGTAAATTTTATCTTGAAAACGGACTTAAGGATTTTGATGAAATGGGCTGAATCTGCCGTTTTCGGGTGCGAAAAACCGATTTAGCTAGGTCTCGACTTATGCTGGCCGAACACGTAGCAATATGCGGCAATATTGCTGGACAATATTGCTCATTTTTATTGCTGACAACCGTTTCCAGCAATAAAAATGAACAATATTGCCCATTTCAAGAATATTCGTATTGCTGGAAAAATAGGAACAATTTTAGTTGTCGAGAAGTATTGCTGGTGCGCGAGCGAATCACATGAACGGATGAAATCACGTGACAATGGTGACGTAGAAGGAAGGCGGCGCTTTCACGATAGGAAAGTAACTCCGAACATTTTTTTTGAGATAGAAGGCATAAAATCATCAAAATGGGTCGGCCCAAAAAAGATAATTCAAACAAAAACATTTTGTCAATTGATAATGAAAGACTCTTAATTGATTTCTACAGAGGGAAGGCGTTTAATACTACAGCGATTCTGTACGTTCGTAAAATTAGGCCTAAATGCACGTAAGAACACTCGATCGCTCCCATTTTATTCGCAAATAAATTGTATAAAACCGATGTCGTACAATCGCTGGGAATATTGTCCCAGTAAGTTTGTAATACGCCGTTAAGCATCAATAATCAGGCCAGTACTCGATTACACAAAACTGTGTGTTCGCGCGTGATATAAACTGACAATATCAATTTTAAACAATATTGCCCAGCAATATTGCCGCATATTGCTACGTGTTCGGCCAGCATTAGGGAAAACTCATTTAGGCGGTAAATGATTGAATTGGGACCTAGGTATCAGGTTAATGTCTAAAGAGTTCTTACTTTATTTTATTTCCTAATAAATTCGTGTTCTGTGCGTTTTTAAGTGTAATAACAAAATTAATTTTACTTATATAATTGTTAATACTTTTTTCTTTCAACGTCGCATGCATTGACTGTCATTTGCCCAAAAGGTGACCCAGGTGATGGTCTACAGTGTTCTTACTGTATTTTCATTTAATTTTACTGAGCAAAGCTCAGTCTTCCAGATACTTACTGATAAATAAAAGAAAGTTATAAGACTACAACTAAGATGTAGTTTGTCTTCTGGCAGAAAAAGCAGAACATTTTTTTCAGTGAAAAGTATCTTAATTTTCTTTTCTCTATTTTTCATAATTTTTCAAGATCACAACATTATAAAATGCAGTTAATTCCTTCTGTGTCCCAAATTGTAGGATTATGGAAACTCCTAGAATAATTACCTAACTCATTTTGTGAAGACCAACAACAAATACATAAATTGAAATTTTTTTTATCATTTTTATAATTTTTAAATGTCAAAAAAATGAAAAATAAAAATCTACCACTGCTACAGACTTGAAAATTTATCCATCTCTTTTCAGAAGGATCATCCTGTTCTACTTTTTGTAAGTCTATTCACCGTCAACCTAAAAACAGATTATTCTACAAGAGATATTTGTCACTGAATCACGATTTGAAACCCAGCTTCGGGCTTTTCCTTTTCCGCGTTAAAAATCTTTGCCGACTGACTGCCATTATTATCACTCGACGTGTATTGAATAAATACAAAACAAGACCATATTTTTGTCGGATTAGATGTTGCCGTCGGCTTCATAAACAGTCACCCTCAGAACGTTCCTTAGCGACTGGGAGGGGGTGGGTATCTTTTTTTTTTCCTTTGAACCGCCTTGGTGTTCACCTAATATTCCCCCCATCGCCAAGACGGAGATGTTTACATCAAAAGCGAGGTTTTAAGAAGGAAAAAAAGAAGAAGAAGAAATCATAGCTGCTTTTGACAAAGCGTGAATCTTTCATGATGCGCCGAAAGCGGTAAGAGTAAGTAGCATTTGGAAGTCGTTTTGTGATGGAGGCGATAGAAGAGATGTGCAGAATCAGAAGTTGATGGAGAGTTTCCTATAAATCCCGCCAGGGGAAGTGAGTTACGAGTCAGTGAAGGAAAGTGATATGTAAGTATCGATTCACAAGATGTTTTGTCTAGAAAATGTTTTAACGAGATGAAATCTAAATCACAAGAAAATGAGTGCCATCAATTTTGAATGAGTAGAAAATCGCTTTTTCATAAACGACAATGAAACTTTTTTTTTTCTTCTCCTAACATAAAAAAATGGGCTCCATATTTTGAATGACGTTAAAAAAAAAAAAAGAACAAAGAAAACAATTACATTTGTACTTTAGTACCAGGAGCAAGTTTCGAGATATACGAAATAAGAAAAAATTTATTGGATAATCAGGACTTATGAAATAGACAATTATAGACAATATCTTTTTACATTAATAATGTAAAATCATGAAACCGAGGGTGAAAAACAGATAAACAAACAAACAAACAAACAAAAAATTTGAATAATTCTTTTTAAACACAAATTTTATGTTTTTAGCTTTCTATAAAATGATATGTAATCTGCAACAGAATATAAATAAAACCAAAAATAATAATATCTAAAATAAAAATAAAGTTCAAGCAATGATGTTTCTTGAGTTGTTTTTCTTTTTAATCCAGTTCTATTTATCTAATCTATAGCTTTTCATATCGATGCTGGGAAGGGCGTTCCTTCATTTTGTGTAGCTTACGACAAAATCATGCATGAAATATTTTTAAAAGCTTCATAAAAACAGAGTAAAACAACAACGTGAATGCATACCAGAACTTTCCTAAAAGATTGGAGTGCAAAATTTAAGATATGGAAGGTTGAAGACGGATGGATTCCTACCCTCTGGCAAACTTCCCGGTCATGTTTGACGATAAAACGGCACTAAGCCAGAAAAGAGATTTTTGCTTTCTGTCGTTACGGCTTTTTGAATATTTATGAAGATTCCTTTTTTGTGTGATTTTGTAAATAGCCAAAATAAACAGAGGGTTTCGGTTTCAAAACAGGCATTCTATCAATTTTTAAAATCTACGTCTTTTATTTGTATTTCATAAACTGGAAAGCCTAAAGTTCTTACCTTAAAAATGTTTGAATATCCTCATCGTAGTTTGGGCTGTTTCTTTTTTCTTTTCTATTACTTTCATTCATTCCAGTTGTAGCTTTAATTTTTTTTTCTAAAATTTTCATTTTTTTTTTAATGGTTAATACGTAATTAAAAAAAAAATCCTATTAAACTTATACGATAAGTATCGTATTTATCGGAGTACAACATGCACCCTAAAGCAGCAGGAAGTTTGAGTAAAAAAAAACTTAAAATTTAAAATGAAAGCAGGCCTAGTATACGCAAATAACACGCAGATAGAATTTGAGCCCTAAATTTTAGGGAAAAAAGTGTGTTTTACGCCAATAAATATGGCAAAGGAAATTTTCTTGACAGTTTCCAAAGTCATAAATAATCTTCATATGTCGCGACTAAATGTTTTAAATGTAACTCCTTTAAGCAATTCTCATAAAGAATAAAATAGTTTGTGCAGTGTTGACTACATAAGTTGAGTGACCGGGACGCTGCCAGATAGACCGGTGTTATTTCAGGCCCATCAGCCATCAATAATTTTTTCAGAAATCTCTGCCACAAGATAATGCGATCAGTTGTCCTAGTAAAAAAAAAAGTTCCTCTATCCGTTCCTGATTATTTGTTCATGACTACTTTTAATTTTAGCTAACATTACGAATTTAATTTTAGGACATATACAGGGTGATTCAAAATTCCCTGTATTAACTTTAAAAGTAGGCTAGGAATACAAAAACAAATCGTATTCATAGTGGAACGTATGTCCGCAAACGCCACGCGAATGTGCTGTAAGGTACACTAATGTTCAGAAATAAAAGATAACAAATAAGGTAGACAACATGTTTCTTAGCCCTATGTTTACAATATGACAGTAAGGTGTACACTTACAGGTTCACAGCAGATGCTCAAAGATACAAGCCTCACAACATCGATTTATGGAGTCGCCACAGCGACTCTTGCGACGAGGTCAGTGTTAGAGGCAATGGGGTTTCGTAGACGATGCCTTTCAGGTAATCCCGGAGGAAGAAATCAATGCAGGACAACTCACACTGCCCAACTAATGTGCTGGCAAACAGCGACCTCCAGGACGTTGGGTGAGTTTGCGGATATATGTTCCACTATGAATACAGATTTTTATTTTCCTGACCTACCTTTAAAGTTTGTACAGGGAATTTTGAATCACCCGGTGTATACGGAGGGTTGTTTACAATCTATGGTAACGATTTGGATTCGGGTCTATTTTCTAGAAATTCCTTTTCTCCACCAACGATCATGCTCTATTTGATGGCCATGAGATACTGCTATCGCTCTGCAGCGCAGTTTCCATTGCAGAAGACTACTGCAAAGAACGGGAAGACTTATACGTTGCCACTCCTGCTGACAACATTTCCAGAGTCCATCCAATGAACGAGGACGTCGTCTTCCCAAGGCTCGTTTTAATAGTCCAAATGCGCAAAAATCCATGAGCGATGCGTCTGGAGACTTCACTGGTATCTCGGTAAACGGTATAGCCTGGATTCCGGTTTGCTGTTCCATTCGTGTCAGAAAATTCTGGGTCGATTTGGACGTAAGGCTGGACGCCTTGTCTTGGTGGAGACGGACCTTGGAAACGTCGTTTCCGTAAAGAGCAGGTAGTTCCTGAGTATAAATTGGTGTCAGTACGTGATCCTGATAGTACGCAGAATTCACCTTTACATTTTGAGCCACCCTGCGTATCTGTAGCTTGCCTTGATAGGAATAACCCGCAACGATCATGAATCTCTTCGAAAAAGTTTCACGACATTATCTGTGCCAATTTGGAAACGATTTGGTTCCCACTGGGCGATAGAAAATCGCCCTTGGTTAGTCGGATAGATAAACATATGCTTCGTCTAATGAGGCCACATACTTCCATTTATCCCCAGCGAGATGTCGTTCATACAGTTTTCTGCAATTTGTCTTACGTTCTGAAATGTGAGCTCTTGGTAAGAGCTTGTGAACCTTGCTTTTATGTCTCTTTTGAAGTCCCAAATCTTTATGGATAATCTTGTTTACGGTACGAAGAGATGTTCCTACCTTCGCACCAATGGTCCTTTGGGTCGCTGGATTGTTCCCCGTCACCATTTTCTTGACTTTCTGAATGACAGTCTTTTAACGACTTATAGGTGTCCTGGATTTGCTTGCTTTTCAGTCCCGGAAATCTTGTCCTGTACGGGCCAAACCAACACCAGCCAACACATTATGAACTCCTTTCTTCGAAATGGTGAAACCTCTTTTTCTACATGCCGTAATTATTGCGGAATAACTAAATTTCGCGTCGGAAAGGGCTGTAACGCACCCTTCCCAAAACTGTGACACTTTCGGCGGCATTTCTCCAAACAAACTAACCCGCACACCTCCACACTAATCTTTAAGTACTCACCTGTACGTTTGCATAAATTTGCATACCTACTGTGATTGGTTGCGTCGTCACGCGCCATGCAAATCGTTACCATAGATTGTAAACAACCCTCTGTAAAAGGCAATAATTACTTCAATCTTACAAGTTTAATTTTTAATTAGAAGTATTTTTAAAATGTTGCTGGATACAAAAAAAAAAATGCTTGCTGAGCTGTGTTTTCACAAAATGAAATTATTAAATCTAAACATCTATGCACGAGAAAACTCAAACAAAATCTTGTGATTTGATATTAATATAGTAAAAAAAAAATATTATCATAAAAACAAAACAAAAAAAAAACAGTTTTTCAATATGAAGCTTTCAATATAATTGAAATAATTTTAGCAGAAAAGCATTTAACTTTTAAATAACTCTTTCACAGTTCCGTTTTAATAAATTCCACTAAATCTCCGGAAGCGATAATAATTCAGAAACCACTAAAGAATAACTAAAACGTAAAATAATCACTGTTAATGGAACCATTGTTAATTTAATTCATAGAGGGGCCAAGAGCTATTAAAAATTCTGTCTCTATTTCACGCACCATTAGGTTCTCGTTCATCAGTGAAACTCATCCCGAACCCGGAAACTCCGCGGCAACGGGGGCTGCTCCGCATCATTTTCCGGATCTGGAAACTCGTTTGTCATCGATAATTATCACGATTAAACCCCTCTCCGTTGCAACGAAGCCTTGACAAGGAGATAGGGAATCCACCCATCGCCCCAGGGCAGACATCAGCCAACGCCGAAGTACAATCCGTGGTCCAATGGTATCTAATTATCAAACACATTAACACGCTCTTCAAAACTAAGCATCTCGAAGGTCTAGGAAAACTGACAGAAAAATTTAATACAAAGGCAAGAGTAAATAACATTTTAAGGTATTGTATCTATGAATGAATTTTAATGGCTGGTAAGCTATAGACTGTCTGTGGCAGAAATCCAGCTCTGAATTGCAATTACTACGGATATTTCTTCCCTCTATCCCTGTCTTTGTCAACAAAGACTAGACTACGAAAGATACTGAGTAGACTTCTCTTCAATTCTTCACTACTTCTGTCATCTAACATTTTTGAAAAAGGGTTGGTTATAAGTTACCTAACCAATTTACCTAATTTACCTAACCATCTTTTCCATTCTGTGAACTGTACTTACTACATCAACATAATTCACTTTGAATATTTAGGATAAATTACTAGGAATACTGTTATATATTAGAACTGCTCTGAAGATATCTTTTTCAAATAAAAATTAGACGTATTCAATATAAAACAAACTAGGAAATATTGTTCTAATACATTATTTCTGTCTGCAATGAATTGAGAAAAACTTTTGAGCTGATTTCCACAACTGAAAACGAAGGAATAAATAAAAAGATAAGGATTGCTCATCTGAAAGCTCGCTTTCACCAGCAAATCGTGTGAATAATAAGTCTGCACCTTTTCACTTCATGCCGCAATCGAAACTTGTCCACGAGGTCAAGAGAAAGGCCAATGGGATCAGGGCCTCGGACCTCAATGTAGAGGTCTTCTCCAGAAGGGGAAATTTATTTACGGCTTCGGTAGCAGATCGGAAGGACAATAAAGGGCTAATGTAGTAAAAATGAAGATATTTTGTAACAAAGACAGGTTTTAAAAATACATTTAATGTTATTTTATAATTTTAACCAATCGATTTATAAACTGTTTAAAACTAATTAATTATTAAAAACAAATACTGCGGAGTATTAAAGTTTTTGAACTCAAGGGTGACTTGAATACAAATCCCTCAGAAATGAATTACCAATTGTGAATTATGCAAGGAATTTGACTTGTAATGCCTGTCCCTCTATTTCATTCGTTTCTCTCAAATGATCGTAGTTAGATAAAAGAAAGAAATGATAAGAAGTCCGTCTTTAAGAGACATTCGTGGGCAAATTGTTTATTCTTTTTTCACTCCAATATTAATACAGGCTGTCTCAAAACACAAAACCAAATAAATGTTACGATGAAATCTATGAAGCTGACACAGTGAAAGAATCAGAACTATATTATTTGTTCAGGTTAACAGCAGTCTCTTGGTTATCCTATGTCATTTTTTTTGTTGCAAATTCTCTCCGAAAGAGCAAAAAACGAAGGCACCACGCAAATAACAAGAGAGGAAAGTATTCGCACCCTGAGTTTGTCATCGGGAAGAGACAGGAATGGGCCGTTTCGTCCTTTTTAGGACTCATCAGTCAGCTTAACTTCCCCGATGACAGACTCAGAAGGTGCATGGGGGCCGTAATCCCGGTTCTCCCTCACGAGTACGGGACCTTCCCCCTTAGAAATCCTAACAATTAATAAGTATCAATCAAGGATACATTTATTCCTTGGCCTGCACAAACGGCCCGTCCCAGTCTCTTCCCGATGACAAACTCAGGGTACGAATCCTTTCCTCTCTTGTTATTTGCGTTATGCCTTCGTTTTTTGCTCTTTCATTGTATCATCAGGCACGCAAAATCTCTTTTTCTTTAATTCTCTCAGATTTTAAGTAATGTTTCTCACAGTTTGACAGCTTGGTGATACGAGAATCCTGGATCCTACTGTTGTCCCTTCATAAGAGGGTACCTAGTAACAAATTTCGGAATCACGACCAACATCGACATATTGCAATAGTCATTAAGACATCTACACGGTCAACATCCTGGATCCTAATAAGATACCCAAATCATTCTCCTTAAGAAGGGATATCGTTAGACGCCTCATTAGCCTCATTAACGGAGCAAGAAATCGCTACAGTCCAAGATCAGATTCAAGAAGTGTAGTGGACAGCGCTGCAGAAGATTGTCAGACATTTTTATGTTTAAATGTTAACGCATTACTAAATACAGTTCCAATAAAAATACTATTTTCTCCCACTGAAATACTAATTTCTGTGGTACTGCATGTCCGTTTGTTCCGAAAACTTCAATACAATTTTTTTTATTCTTGAAAACCAGATGCCTTTCCATACAACAAATGATTTTTATTATTGTTATCCTTATTGTTATTCTTAATATCATTTAAGAATTCAACTTAAATCTGGAGCAGACCGGATTACTCGCTGGAGGAGTCAGGTTCGATCGCCGGCGGAAATCGGGATTTTCCGATGTTGAGTATTCCTCCTGATGGGTGCTAGGATCCAGTAGCCCTCTACAGAATGGGTATCGGGTATTTTCCCCAAGGCTTAAAGGCGAAGACCAAACGAACTCAACTGACTGTGAGGAAACGCCCGGAGTTTTATCTCCTGCGACCTCAAAGAATATTTTAATATCTTGCAAAGTTAAAAAAAAAATTATTAGGTCTTTTTGTGAATATTGTTGTGAGACTATTTATTCCCAAAACAGCTGCAACTTGCTTATTCATCAATTAATGCGTAATTAATTTATTAATGATCCTTCAGATAGCAATGATAAATTTGCGCTCCAGTGGCTTTTATGGTAGACTTATAACCAATTTTATAGAAATGTTTAATTAATAAACAGGGCGCAAATTTAGTCGTAAATTACAAATAAATTAAGTATAACATTAATAATCTTATAGATGGCTATCTTATAAATATTTATCTTATTTAGGGGAACTTTGTTTCAATATAATTCTTAAAGATAAAGTTCTAATAGACTCTAAGCAATTTTTTTCAATTAATCAAAAGTTATTCTAATCACAAAATTAAACTATTGAGTCTGTGGTAAACAACACTTTTTCCTCTCTCTCTCTCTCTTTAAATTTAAGACTTGACGAGGAACTCATTTATGAATTTCACTTGACCTATTTATCATTTCTTTTAAGTGGTTAAATCTTTAGGTTTCCATTTACAATAATGCTATATTTGCAAGATTGGCTTTTTTTTATGTATAGCGATCGTTGAACTGTGATAAACTGTTAAGGATTTTTTTTTTATTAAAATAAATTTAAAAGGATGGTAATAAAGAACTTCATTTTTATTAGATTTTCACTGCTTTTTATATTATTCGATATTTTAGCGTCGAGCTTCTTGAATAATAAGTGTCTTCTAAATGCTGCTTCAAATGTTTTAATTCACTCTTAAATGCTTTACTAATTTTAGACTTTACTTTTTAAAATATAATTTGATATAATCAGTGCATGTAGATCATAGCGTAATCTACTGTAATTAACGTAGATATCCACCAATCACTGAAAAGCAATCTGAATATCCTAAGATGTCGAAAGAGTCCGTAAAAAGCAGGAGAAAGATTTTTTTTCCTGATTATTATATTATTTTAATTTTAAAAAATTAAAATTAATGATAATAAGAATAAATTGTATATTTTCTATTCTCTCAAAATTTGTTAACCTTAAATTTATCTTTGTTAAAAACTCAAAATTTCTCTTGTAATACATTGGAACCTCTCAAAGCTAATTACATGAGATTGAAAAAATGTTGCGAAACAGTTAGAACTAGTAGTAATGTAAATTTCATTAAACAGTATTCTTTTTTTTTTTTAATTTAGAGGTCATATCCTGTGAATGAACTGTCCCATAAATCTTTAATTCGCCTTTCTGTGAGTTTGCTTTTTAATGAAGACTGAAAAATTGTGGGACTCGTGCAATTAGACATGAGACCGAAGAGCTAATGAAGAACTGATTTCGATTTAATGACGACAATCGAAGGCAAGCGGAAAAATTCACACGCCTGAGAACTTCTTAGCCCCTTAATTTGTCTTTGGCAGAGAGAGGGCAAAGAAGGGAATTCGAAGAGGGAATTAAAAAAGAAAAGAGGGGGTGGGGGAGAGAAGAAAAGTGGGAAGCAGTGAGGGCTTTTCGTTTGAGTGAATTTTTTTCCATTGAAGTGACAATTGGATAATTAGCACCAATCGGGCAACGGGCTTTGAAAGGGTTTTGGGAAAAAGCTGACAAATATCGCAGCAACTCTTCGAAGGAAAAGTAATTGAACTTGTGCTTATCCCACAGGAAGCAAAATCAGCACAGACTGAAGAAATTGCAGTCTTCAGTCGAAGAAAGTAAATGCATTAGAGCAGATTAGAATATTGAACATCTACTGTTCTAGATAGATCATCGTTAAATATTCTGTATTGTTTCATTCCAATCAGGATCTAGAAAGAAATTCAAATCCATCCCTGGAAGTAGATCCACATCTACTTTCTATATGTTCACTTTCATCACTGCTACAGATCTATATTTCCTATTTCAATTCTGTTTCTTCCTTCCAGAAACGAAGAAGATTGCATGAGGCTTTGGCAAGCCTGAATTTCACAGCTCCCAATCAATTTTGTTTGTATAAATAAGCACGAGGCCCAAATGTATGTATAAGCATATGGAAAAATGCAAGGCTCCCTTTAAGTAACTGGCGCGTCCCTCGATCACATACCATCCAACCTAAAAGAAAACAAAACCAGCAGACTACTTCATGCTAATTTAAAACCAGTTCTTCTCATCCAGTGACACTACAACATCAGTTAGTATTGCTAGTGGTTAATCCAATGTGGCGCTACAGAAAATCTGAATTCATTGTCTACAAATGCTTAGAAAATCTTTCAAATCGTGAAGAATATTAAAGTGTTGATGGACTCCCTTACAGACATTTTTCGCAATTTGGCAGTTTGACTTCCGTTGTTCACAAAGGCTGTTTCACATTCCATTTTTCAATTTTCTTTAAGTTATTCCACTTTTATAAACGGTTTGTATAAACACTTTTCCCCTAATTTCTGATTAAAAATTATTATAAACATTTACAATTCTACTATCAGTGAAAATTGGAAACATCAGTGAAAGTTTGGATGAAATTTTGTATATACATCCATTTGTCGAAATCTCCATCTGTCATTAAACTAAACACGATAATGAACTCTGTGAGTTCAAAATATTAATGGATTTTTGTTTTTTAAATAAGATAATGGTTCAACAACGATCATCCTAGTTGCGATCATAAAAAGCAATATTATTAAGTTGACTCAATAATCTTAAGTCTTTTGTCTTACCTGGAGGACACATGCATTCGCCCACACCGGTTTCTCTGACGACTCGAGTCTTCGCTAGATGTCGCTCCACGTGCTCAGCTAATCTCTGTCAAAAAGAACAAAAAGAACATTAAATGTGATATATTTAACCAACATTTCAATTAGATTCACAATTAAGAATAATATAGAAAATACGTTTAATTTAAAATGGATCTGTTTCTAGAAGAGGCTGCAAACCATTGGAGGGCAGAGGATTCTATGAAAGCAAAGAGATAGTCATAAAACTCATAAGTTAACTTAATAAATTCATTTTACAGTAGCATTAACGGGGCGATGTTTCCATCAGATATATCGGAGCCTCCAAATGCCAATTTTGTAGTTATGTATGAAGGATCGCTGAATCTAGTTACTGAATGTAATGAGGCAGCATTCATGTAGTTTGGATGTACAGAATTACTGAGCTTTTAAAAGCATTACAAAAAAAATCATCTTGGAAAGATAACAGACAGAAGCAATGTTATTCGCTTTGTTCGTGAGTCATACTTTGATCATATCATTTTGAACAGAAGCGGTGTTAGGTTATGGGAGGAGCTAAGCGAGCATTTATTTAACTAACTAGGCTTCAATCTCACACCATCCAACAAAAGCAAAAAAAATGAAACCAATGAATCATTGTGGGCGAGATCCTAGAAGCTCTAGGTTAAGGTTGCCTAAGCCTAAAATGCCTCTGATTCTGAACTTACCCAAACCGTGAACTTACCCAACAGTGTAGTAAATTTATATCTGCTGTCACAATCATTCACTTTGAACGAATGCTGCAACGATATCATTTAATAGACACGAATTCGACAACTTCTGCCACACAGCCATCGCTCTTCCACCAGAAGGATACGAACAACTCAAATATCACCAATGTTGATTTATTTTCATCAGACTTTCATTTCTTTTTCAATCGAAATACCATTTTTTACAATGTCCCTGTACCCAGGGACAATCAATCCATCACCACTCCAACCAAAAGTATTTATCTCGATCATCATCACGTGGCTTGTCTCATCTCTCATCCTACATATGTCTGCTATCAGATTACAATGATAATTTTGACACATTTTTAAAAAGGACATTTTCTATATTGTTGCAAGGTCTAATTGTAATACCACTGAAGTAAGTTTATCAGCGGCAAAAGGAACACAAGACTGCGACTCAGACGCCATACAAATCCAACGACGAGATGTTTTTTTAAACTACCATTTTTCTCTCAGCAAAGCCACATTACTTTTGCCTGCTGCTCTTAAGAAGGTCAATAAATGTTAATTAGCAGAAAACAGAATCGTGTTTTTGTTCGAGAATTATTAAAAATATCTCGAATATACGAAAAATGCTGGTATTCAATTTCTTTATTAAAATGAAAAGTATTTAAATTTGCTAAACCTAATAATTATAATGTAGCAGATCCATCAGAAGCGTCGATTTTTCTTTCTTCGGTATTTCCACAGGAAATGATTTTATGAAAATGATTATCAGAGTTGATTATACGTTATATTATAAAAGATATTAGTCTTTCTATGCCTGTCTTTGTAGGTCTGCATTGCATTCGGTTGCTACATTCCGATTATTATATGTTGGAGTTATATCTCAAGGATGTTGTAGTACACTTAGGATGGAATAGGATTATCCACAGACTTTAGATAGCATTGAACTGTGGGAATTTCTGTGAACGTTTAAACGATCTTCAATCTTCCAACGGTTCTTCATTTGTTGGAGTTATTTAAACGTTGCTTTACAGATATACTGAAATACTCCCTGTTTATTTCAGAATGGCTGTGTATGGTTTCAATAGAAAATAATTAAGAACTACAGAAAACAGGCATTTTGCTTCGATTTCAATCTTTCTGATGCGGTACTGTGCCTGAGTTTAATAAACAAATATAATGTTGTTGTTTTTTTCAAATCTATTTACTCAAGTACTTGAATACATAAGATATTGCATTATGATAATCCATGAAAGTTTCCCGAAGCAATTTAACCCGCTGAAAGCAAATTACCATAAGTTTTGCTCTAACATCGATGTTCCAAACCCTATTTCTTAAAACACAAACACATACATTTTCAGAAGCTTTAGGAAAATTAGTTAGTGAGATACTTAGTAGACCTCAGGTCGCAGTGCTTGGCTTCTCTGCCACCCACATTCATTACATAACATCTTAAAACATAGCATAACATAACATAGTAGATGTCGTTTGACTCGATTGAAGTTATTAGTAAAATATCAGTCCAAACGGGTTTCTCTTCTGTTTTTATTTTATTTATCTATTGCCGCAGAATCGTGGTTTATCTATGATTTTGTAGGTCACACATTCTTCTTTTTTTAACCATAATCCGCAATAATATGATGTTTCTTATTTTGAGTTTGTATACTTAAAACGAAGAATATCGACAAATATATCTTCTACACTACCAGGTACGTTATTTTTATTAATTGCTTTAAACTAAAATAGAACAAGAAAGACCTAGGATAAAGTTCAGTAATACAATGTTAGCAGTGACAGACGGAACTTCATGACAAACTTTGGAATGTCTACAAGTATTGTGTTGGTCTACATTGCACGGATGAATATGTGATACCAAGCAATATAAGTCATTTGAAATTTATCGAATCTGAATTTGTCCTACAAACCAATAATAGTTTACCTAATTCCATTACGATTGCTAATTTTGTAATCTCTGTTATATTTACCGCAGAAAAGCATAAAGAACAGAAATGTGAGAATGTGAAATTGCTGGTTGCACCTTCATCAATTTCTCCATTCATTAAGGAGTTGATTATATCTACAGTAATTGGGCATCCGAAGAAGAACAACTGATAAGTTATCCCAATGAAAATCTAAGAACATCTCATTAATCAACAAGAACTAGATGATTTTATCAGGAATTTGGAACTTCTCAAATCTAAAGATAACTTCTTGCTTCTTAAGAATTGAAACACTCCAGTCTTTCTGTAAAATATATTTTCAAATATAGTATATATATATATATATATGTTCATTATTACTTTAATGAATCTAAAGTTCAAAGTATATTCTATAACGAATTCCTATTATTAAAAATGAATGATATATTCAAGTTCAGCATAACAAAATTAAAGCAAAAACCATTAAAAATGGTATGAATGTCTACGAAGTGGTAAGAATGGCAAATTTCGTTACATGGTGAAATCTTTCTTAAATTCAAAAAATATTATTGCTAATCATATTCATTTTATTACTATTGTATTCATTCCTTCAAAGTTTCAGTGACTTATGAAGTGAGATGATTTTGTTTAAGAAAGACTTCTCAACCAAAAATATCTATTTATCTTTAGATGTGTTTAATAGATTATGATGCGGATTTAGATAAAAAAGAATCCAGTAATATTTACTTTTCACTGTATAGCATCTTAATGGCTTTCATTCAGTAGTAATTTTATTAACCACGAACAAAAAATATTAATCAATTAACCGTTAATGATAAGATTAATTGCTAACAAAGTGTATCAGAAAAAAAAAAAAAGTAAATAGTAAGTACTGAAAATGGAACTAAAGTCTACCGTAATTGTTTTTATCATAAATCTGCAAATCAAAACCAATGAATCCCATTTTATTCATTCTTTGCGAATGAGTTATTAATTAAAGAAATTAATTAATTAAAGAAAGAAGTTATTTTATAATTGGTTTATAATTGAAGACTTGAAATAAAAAAGGCTCTAAGCACTAAAATATTAAACTAAGGAAAAGAGTTTGAATTATATCAGATAGTTCTTGTTCAAAATATTGCTTGAAATGTGCGTTTTTTGAAAGTAAGCACAGAGTGAATTTACATTAACAAACTATTTTTATATGCTATTGAGATTGGCACATAGATCCCATTTCACCAAAAATCTCAAAAATTCTTGTTCTGGCACTTAGAACCTTTTTTATTTCAAGTCTTTAATTAACAATAAAAAAAAAAAAGAAAAGAAAAAGAAACTTGTAATATTTATTTTTATGATGCTTTAAAATTGACGAGACAGTCTGAATCAGCTTCTGAAGTTGATTTTGCCAAAAGTTAAGTAAAATTAAACGGTGACAAATCAATTTTGCTAAATTATTAAATTAACAATTAGACCTATGGGAAAGTTAATGTGAAGTCATTAGCCAGTCGGAGGTTCAATGTTCTATTAGCACTAAATTATGTAATTTCTTTTTTTCAAACTCAATTTTTTTGAAATCCTAACAACATTCTTTTTTATAAAGATTGATTCCATTTGTTCTGGCTTTTTGTTTTTTGACTTGCAAATTAGAAAAAAAATCTGAATCTAATTAGTTATTTAGTCGCCAAGTTTTAAGACATGTTTCAATTCTTTTAAAGCAATTTTAGAATAACTGGCGTAATTCTAAATACTGGAAAATTCCAATAATTTTATAGTACATAGTTTTATTCCAATTGAATAAAACTTCTCTTTAGTTTAAAATCCTTCTACAGTAATCACTTCAGATATAATTTAGATTATTTAACAACACTTGATAAATGTTAAATGATAAATGGCAACATTTCGAACATCAATACACCCTGTAATGTATTTTTTTTATCAAGAATCAGAAAGAAACAGAAATAGAATTCGGTTTAAGTTATCAAGGGAAACCTTCTTTTAACATATTTCATTTTGACAGAACAATCCATAGTAGATCATTAATGCACATGGCTACAAGCGATTGCCAATCACATACTAAACACTGCTATTTGTTATTTGCATATCACTGCGAGTGGAATGAGAAAACAACCAATAGCGATGGCTTTTTTCCGTCGGTGAAGATTAAGAAATCTTGATCAATCGAAAAAAATCAGTTTCTGTTTTCCTTTTTTTTTTTATTTAATAAATTACTGGCGAGATAATTTTAACTATTAAGGCCTTTTAAGTATTGTAGGTTTCCATTTATCGTTTGTAACATCATTAATTTACATCGCAAAGAAAAAGAGTTAGAAGCCAAATACTTTTAAAAATCAAAATTGAATTGAATCGAGTTGAAATGCCTACATCTGTGATTAAGGTAAGTTAAAATTATTTATCCCAAGGAGTGGAACTTTAGTGGTAGTTAGGTTATTAAAAGAATATTCACATTGATTCTTGATACATCAAGCAGTCAAAGACAATTTTGTACGCTTTTAATTCTTCACAAACTTTAATTCTTACGATTACTGCATGCTATCTCTCTGGGTTTTTATTATTATTACTTTTTTTTTGGTTGTTTAAAGAAAATTGGGTTCACAGATGAGATTACGCTTAAAAACGCCAATGGGACGAATCTCCTTCAAGCGATTTTTATCATGATAAACACACACATTCTAGAATGCTAAAAATATACTAATAAGTTTAAATTATTTACTTTCTTTTTAAACAACAGATTTTGAATCCAACCATTAGAGTATTAGAAATTTGACATGCTATCTATATTCTGTTATTCAATCGTTTAAATCAATCTTTCAATTGAATACCTAATAATAAATATGTTTATAATGTATACGTATCTAATATCTTTGAACGATTGAATAAAATGAGTTTATAATAATATTTTTTTTTTATTTGGGTTATTCTTTGTTATTGCGGTTTACGAATGCGCGATTTACTTCAAATGACAAAAAAAAAAACAAAAACGAAAGAGTGAGCTTTTAATTTTGAAACATTAAAGGTTCAGAAAATCATTCAAGATATTTCTTGACGGAATTTTAAAAACTATTTCAATTTTACCTCAGTCAAATATGTGGGAAAGATAATGTTTCTGCTCTGAGCATCTTTGCATTGGATGGCGGCCAGAGCATTCCAAGCCAAAGTTGAAAGGACAACTGACAACCTAATCATTGGCAATAATCATTGTGATATACCTGTAGAGAATTTTAAACCACTTTACAATCATGCTATCCAGAAAGTTCAGAGCTATGTGTACATTGTATAGTAGCTGTATGTATATAACTTATAGCCTCGATATTTGAAATGCAGTTGTTTAATATATTATTCTGTCCCTAGGTCATATTTAGAAACGGACATAAATCTTAACAGATGTAAGTCTTTATAATACACATATATGGCTACATTCTACGATCTTTGCCAATAAGGCTAAACAGTTTAGAGAAAGTACAAATGTTTTCAAGAAGAATTGCTCAGCGTTGCAAAATCTGCTGTCTCCCAATTATTTAACCTCTGGAAGAATGGAGAATCATCAGGAAAACAAAGACGACGTTGATTTCTACATTTCTCAATAGCTAAATCTGAGTTTGAGTCACAGACAACGAATGCCACAGAGAGAAAAAAAATAAATGCCTCTGAATTGTGAGACTCCTGGAGAAAAAATTCTTTGACTTCAAGAAGAACTAACCAAAAGGTATATGATGAAATAGAAAAGATGATTTGCAAAACACTAAAGCTTAACATCATTAAAGCCATCATTTAAGTTGATCTCAATGTAATGATCATTCTCCAGAGAAGAAAGAAAAAGAAAAAAAAATCCTACAAGAAAAACTGATAGAAAAAGGAAATTAATAGAAATCAAGAAACTCGGACATCAAAGATCTATGAAAGTCCATCATCGGTCAAAAACGTTTGAGAAATATGATGAAGTGGATAATTCAACAAGTCATCATTTCTCACAGGGCAATGTTTATTTGCTTTGCGTATGACCATTTATCTTCCACAGAAAAGCTTTGAATAAAAATCTTTTGTTTTTTTCCTTCTTATGAGTTCACAGACTCATGTAACTTCAATCTTCAAAATATGACAGAAATATTTTCGAACTAAATACATAAATTTCTTTCTCTAGAATATATTCTACAGTCCACATTCTTCAATATTGACAGACAATGAAACCTATTTTCAATGACGCTTAAGTCTGGGATGTTGGTTGGTAAGGCTTAATCTGATGAAGGCGTTAATCCTTGTCATGTACATTAGCCTATTGACATATTAATTAATATTTTAATACTCTGCCACTGTATTATGTAGAATAGCAGCTTACAAACACTCATTTTCATAATCCTATTATTTGACTTTGTCATTAAGACAAATTAACTGAAACAAAGCCAGAATATTTAGCAGGTGGAAAGTTATTTTTAAATTATCTCTAGTTTGAAAGGCAATATTAACAAAGCCATTTTTCTCAATAATTAAAATATGAATAAATAATCCTTCAGACGCAAAACCAATAGATCAAAAACAGTTTAAAAATTATAAATCAAGAGAAAAGTTTTATTTAATTAAGTAAAAGTTAAGCAGTTTTTATGCATACTGATACACTGATACCAAGAGCTGTTACAATAGTACTCTGGGAATGGCAGTTTCCTACTTCTTAAGTTAATGAATATCTCAAAGAGAGAGAGAAAGACACAATCTTGCTATTGTTACAATTTTTAACAATTTATAGTGCAATCACTTTTAATGGTTCATACATATTCAGTTAAAAAATAAAAAGATTAATTTGCAGTCAGTACAAAATTAAGACCTTGAACATTTACTAGTTTGATACAGAAGATATTTAAATAAAGCATAAAAAACAAAACTGCAGTCATTTAACAACAAAATAAAAGAATATTTCGCTGACTGCCTTAAACTTTCCTACTGCTACTTTATTCTCGGGCTACTCATACTTGCAATGAGCGGGAGATCCCCAAACAACAAGACTCTCTGAGTTTTATTAATTCTGAAGCTATTTCAGAGTTCCGATATATTTTGAAAACAAATAAAGAGAATTGTGTATAGTAGAGTTTTCGACCTTAATACCTTGACTTATGGTCCTAATTTCACTAAAGTCAATAGAGAATTCGCATTCAATAACATTCGTTGTAAGTGTATCTAATCTCAAATTCTACACTTCATGAATCTCTTTGATACATATAAAATCTGGTATAATTCAATTGAAACCATAAAGTTGTTTTCCATTTACTTTCTTTTGAGTTTTATGTCCTTTCATAGATTCGAGGGTAGTTCTGTTAAGTGCGAATGAATTAACCCTAATTCTATGAAAGTTTGCGTGATGCAGTGGAAAGGACTTTTTTTTTTTCCACTTGCTTTCATTGTACGATGACAGCGAATAATTCATCCGTTATTGATGTTTGCTCAGATAACTTGTCAACCGCTGAGGCAAAAAAAAAAACTTCTTTTTTTTTTTTTGAAAGCAACGGAGAACGGGGGTTGAGGGTAGGATTGATAGGAATTCCTGGAGGACAGCTACAGAAATCGATCCCCCGATTTCGTTCTTGATGTTGCCTCGACGTCTGAGTTATGCAACAGTGTCGTGGCAACTCATAAATTAGATAATAATAAGCCTGTATTGATAATAAAAAAATAAAAGAGATTGTTTAAACTGTAAGTCTATGGAACCTCTTATTCTTAGCAATGATATATCGGATTTGTGCACAGAAACAGGCAATCCACGCATTTTGACGCCTCATCTTGCGCTGTTCTTCCCATTCGATGGCGACACCGATCGTCAATCGGTCGACTTTTTACAATTCAAACCAATATATTTTAACAGAAATCTAATGATGTAAATACTGTTACAGAGTCTTAATATGTACTTCGTATGGACATTACAAGAGAGTATCTGTTATATATTTATTTATTTACATCAATCATAGATTAACCAACCATTATAAAATTGCTACTGACGACAAATAGCTCCACAATGTTATTATTTTAAAAGTAAATATAAGATCACCTATGCATGTCATTTGTAGCCACCTAGCGGTAGTAAGTTGAACTGAGAAATATGCTTCAAATTTTGATTTTAAAATTCCAACGATTTAACTGACTGCAACTTCATTTTATTATAATAAGAATATCTTATCTTTGTTTATGTTAAGAATATATTAGAATTTGATTGTTTTTTTGTCAAGAAAATGAAATTAAAAAATAAATTTCTGGTTTTGTAAATAACTTTGTGCTGACAGTTGCAAATGAAATGTCTTGATTTGAAATAAGTATTCTGAAACTATTTCTTAAGCATCTTTAGCAACTAGGGGTGAACTTTATTAAGCTCAATGTTCAATGTCATTAAAAAAACCATCAAAATATGTTAATTTTCTGGATTCGGAATTCGGAAGGTTTTAGGATTCTGTAGAGCGTATTTAACAGCAAAAAAGCCATAAACTTAAAAGGACCGTCCGTTATTTTAGGCCCATTTTATGACTTTCTAAGACCTCTCTCCGACATTCCCCTGTATCATGAAGAATAGGACGCGCGGTTGGCCTTGTCGCTAAGACATTGGCCTCTTACCTCGAATACCGAGGTTCGGTTCTCATGTGGGTTTCGTGATGGTGGTCGATCTGCGCAGGGCAGATTTTCTCGGGGTTCTCCCATTTCCCCTGCACTTCTCCCACCAATCTTTCTCTCTTTATTTTCGTGGGATTGCAGAATAGCCAGCGGTCGCGGTGCTTGGCTTCCCTGCCACTTACACTCACCACATCATCATTATCATGAAGAACCACATTTTGATCATCTTCATCATCAGGAAAAACCCCATTTTGATTGCCTTAGCTTAAAAAGTCGATGTATTAAGATGAAAAAAATGTAGTTCGGTGTATGAAAAAGCTATAAACTGAAATGATAATTTTTGAATTTATATCCCCTTAATATAATTATTCCTACATTTAAACATTCTAAAAAAATCAGATAATGTTCAATTCTAAGAATTTCGTTTATTTATTTTTTTAAAAATGTTCCAAATAAATAAAAAATAGTTTTTTTTTCTAAATTTTGCATATTTATAAAATAACTTTATTTAAAAATAATTTCTCACTATAAGTAAATAGGTGTAATATAAGAATAAAAAACAAAACAACATCAGCAAAGCTCCGATCCTACCATTCCCTTTGTTCAAAATATTCAAAATTACAGAATTCTTTTCGTCTCATTTCAGAAATGGACGCCTTTAATTGTTAATTTATAGGAACTACGACAGTTAGAAGTCTGAGATTTGGAATACAGATAACAGCACAAAGCCTTCGAGATTATAATCTTTTAAATGAATAGTTCACACTGATGTTAAGGATATGTCACTGATCATATTGCAGAGACATCTCTATGCATATCTTTGTACGCCATTGAATTTTTGTCCATTGAACAGACTATTTCGTTTGTTGTTGTTATTGTGTGTGTTTTTTTGTTTCTATTTTCGGAAAATATTTTCCTTCAAATAAATATAAGGTAAGACAAAGTTTGTCAATCCAGTGAAGAATTATTGTGATATTTTAATTATAAAACCAAATTAATTATATAGAAGTCTTCAATACGTTTTTATATGTTGTATATTTATTTTAAGGTGATTTTAGTTTTGCCAAATTCAGATTTTCTATTCTATATTTCAGGACTTCTTTTGGAGTACTCAACATTTATTTCGCAGAGAAAACCTATTCACATGTACGGCGTACGGGAGGGAGGGATTTTCGATCTCTTTTTTTTTATTGCAAACATCATTTTTTTTTATAATCAAATATATGTTGTTGGTTAAATCGGATCATCATTACCCCCCCCATTTCAAAAATATTAGATAGGCTTATGAGAAACAGTGTCCCAAACGTTGACTCCACAAATAATTGATAAGAAATCTATTGAACAACAATTGAAAGTGTACGAAGGTGGTTTCTATTCTCAATACTACCTTTAGAAGAACTAATTATTCTCTCTTTTTTGTTAGATCTATGTCAATTTTCTAATACTACTTTACATTTTCTTATTTAGTTTCCTCAATGTTCTTAGCATGACACAGGGCCAATGATTTATATTTTAAATATTAATCACTCAGACCCTCAATAATTACTCTTATATTAAACTGCACTTTCTCCATTCGTAAACCAAACGATTATCGGAACCAAAACAAATCTAGAACCATGCCTCTAGATAAACTCACGAGGCGAGGTTTGTTCCAGTTCAAACGAGCAGAATATCAGTTTAGAAGTTACAATTCTAGACAATGGTTCTTATGCAATTGTCCTTTCTTTGCCACTTCGAGTTAGAATATAAATTGGTTTTTGTAATTTTATTTTTTGTATTTTTGATTAGAATGATCACAGGATGATGGAACCAAATGGTTCTCAGTAGAATGATTGTCCTTCGTGCAAACTGGCCACAGGTTTTATGTTCTCTTTAAAACTGCTTCAAGTATCACTGCAAATCTGAGTTATAATGATTAAAATGTTGTACAGTATGGGAAATCGATCCTTTCGGTCCATCGTTTCTCAGATGTTTTCAGTTGCCCACATAGTCGGCGAATCTGTTACCTTGATATTCCATACAAATTTCCTCTAAGCTTACTACATAAACTGGCAACTCGAATCCAGAAGATTTCTCTCACTAGTCATACTTCTAATACTGCAGCAGTTCTAATATTATCGCTTAAAACAGTAAATACCGCAGCCGTATGTATATAACAGTGCAACCACGGCCGAGAAATGATTAGCCAGATCTTTATATATTCAAATGCCAAGAATATATAAAATTTAATACGATAAAGCGAGCATTCTTGCAAATTTTATCTTGAAAACTGGCCTAAGGATTTTGATGAAGTGGGGAGAATCTATCCCATTTCTCTCTAATTCATCAAAATGGAATTGTTTACAGTGTTCTTACTTTGTTTTTGTTTTATTTTAATAAATTCGTATTCTACGCTTTTTTTTTATGTGTAACAAAAAATAATAATTTTTAAAACTATCCTTTCAATGTCGCGTGTATTCACTGCGGAGCTGTCACCACGAAAGAGGGTTACGTAATTGTCTACACTGTTCTTACTTTATTTTCGTTTTATTTTACAGAGCAAAGCTCGATCTTCCAGGTACTGATACTGGAAAGGAACCATTCTTTCCAGATCATTCCAAGTAGAAACATTTCCTAAATTATAAATTTTCAATTTAATGTTTTCAATTCAAACTTCAAGATTTTGAAAATTGAATTAGGAATTCATCTTTTAAACTTTTTTTTATCGGGGGGGGGGTGTCGAATACCTAAAATTTTATAATTTACAGATTTATTTCTTTTTAAATTTTTTAATCATGATAATCTATTGTTCTATAAATTAAACTCTACAAAGTTCTCTAAAAACTAAATATTTGAGTCGCTGAACAAATATTTTCGTCGAGTCTCAGATTCAGAAAATCAATATTTCGCTGAAGGTAATATTAATGGTAAATACTTAACGAGATTATTTAATTACTTAATTTGTCTCTCATATTAGATTATCCTGGATGCATTCCCAATGAACTCTTTGTAAAATTTAATGAAATAAGCTTTTAATGAACTTAGCAGAAGAAATATTAAAAGCATTAACAATAACTTAAGATATCAAATGAAGGGTTTCTAATAAAAATTGCCAAATAAAATTACTTTTTTTCTGTTACAGGATTCCTTTTAGAGGGTTAAGCTAATAAAGATGTAAAAAACAAAAAAGAGACCATTCCAACTACACAGGATTAACTAAACAAAGAACGACCAGCTTCCATCATTGTGCTTGATAATGATTCCAGTCACAATTTGGGTGATATTTCAGTCACCTTGGACGTCATCCTTTCGTCGTCCAACGAAAGAAAACTTTGTAATTCTCAATAGTAATGAACAAATACTTAATTGAGAAACATCTCAGACAGACGATTTATTTTCTAAAAATTTTACATGAAATTTGAGGATTAATTTAATAAAGAGTTTCTTAAATTGTGGATCACTTCGCTTTTGGGTTCGGCTCTTAACAAAATTTCGATAATGGCTGGCACCATTTTCAGTTTCCATGTAACAAACGTTAATGATTTCATGCAGTTTATCCAAATAAAAAAAAAGTTTGAGAAATACTGAGCAAATATATCTATAAGAATTAATTTTTCTTCAGCCACCAAAACATCAAAGAAACACCGAGTGAAAAAGTAGTTCTTCCCAGCAATTAAGATTGAATCTGGGATTGTATGTTGAACGGATAGATCTATGGTTTGTTTCTTGATAGGAAATTCAGTTGTACATGCAACTGGAATGTAGCAGCTTCTAAAAGATAAATCGGCTTTCAAACTACTGAGTTGGAATTTATAATGAAATATTTTGTTTTATTTTTTTTGAAAATAAGAAATTATCTCAGTTAGATTTGTAAAGAAGCAAAATATTTTCTCCACATGATAAATAAATTAAAAAGGAATCCAGAAGGGAACAGTCTTTAATTAATGTTATGAAACGTTCATTAAATATTCTCTTAGATTCGCAACGCTTAAGTAATGAATGTAACTAACTTTTTGACGTGAACAGACATCACCGAGGAGAATTTCACTACGTTGTTTCGTAACGTTCCCTTGTAGATCTGCTCCCCTGTTTCCCTCTGCACCGTGTGGAAGACCTCAGGGGTGGCCTTCGGACACCCCCGAGAAACGGAGCAGACAACAAAATTACACAGACAATTTAGACGGTGAAGGTAACAGGAGAAGGAAAGCTCCTCAGAACGAAACAACTGGAATTTAAACATCAACTGGAAAAACACTGATGCTGTTCAACGGAAACACAATGAACCAACAAAAAGTACATAGAAAAATAACAACGGATTATTATAAATAATAATAACAATAATGAAGTACTACTGCAATTGCTGTTGTATATTTGTTTTTTCAGAAATAAAAGTGAATCATACAGCAAGCAAAGAATTTCAAAAGCTATTTGGGAAATAAACGTAGAACCCCAATAAAATAGAAGAATTTCTTTCTTTCTGCAATTAAACTAAAAAAAAAATACTAAAGTTTATTTTCAAAAATTGTTAAATTAAGGAAAATTTTGTTAATAGGTTATGGTTCAAAATTTATTCTAAGCAGCTTATAAAATTTTCAATATATTTCTTATTCGTCTATAAAGATGATTTAATACGATTTTAGAACGTAGGGTGATCGTTGTTTCTTTACAGCCAAAACAGAGCAAAAATAATGATGCAATTTAGATTTGGAAGTTCATTATCATTCATTGAAGGAAAATGTTTATCATTCACTCCATAGCCTCAATACCTGTTGATAAGAGGATGAATTTAAAAATTAATGTCAATAAAACTAAATGAATTTGGAAAGCGGAAATAATTAGATATGCTGACATTTCTTGAATGGTGCATTTGAATGTCATATCAATTTATGCTCTATTCAAAATCTTTTTAATAGTAAGAGACTTAACAAATCACCAACTCCTTTTCTATTAGATATTTGTACGTTGATTCATAAATAATATTAGAAATAAGCTACCAATGAACAGAATGTCTACCACTCTAACATTTTCATAAGGTTTGTTAAATCTGGAGTAATACACAGTCAAATCATTCAATATACAGTATATAAAACGAAAAAATATATAGTAAATCATATTAGTGTATTTTTCTACATTGCTAGAAATGTAAAGTGTGTTGAATTAAAACTTCAGTTATTTATTATTAATTATGTCAGTAATTATGTCAAATTTGTAATAAAAATTACTTATAAGGATTAATATTATAACTTGAAATCATTCTTCGTGGAACAGTAATTCCTATGATATTCTGTACTATACAATAAATTTAATCTCTCTGCAAATAAAGGTCAACGGCCCCAGATGCTATTCAAATAAAATAAAATAAATAAATGGACAATTCAAAGAGTTCTTTGGCAAATGGATTAAAAGCAATGAAGATCAGATCCAAGCTTATTCGTGATCCCATTTTAAAGCTTTTTGACTATGGGTCTGTGATCGCTCGGCTAATGATTATAGATCGTTGTTACCTAAGACCTTTACAACAACCACTGCTTTTCGTTGGTTGATTGACTCAACGTAGCCATCCTGCGATCGAAATAAATAATTTTGTTTATCAAAAAAATCAAATACAAATTGGGGTTTCAAAACACAAAGATGATTACTTGTACGTAGCTCTCCAGTTTTAATATAAAGCTAAAATTAGAAATTGCTGTCATTACATTGAAGCTAATTAGCACAATACAAGAGCCTAACTTGACAGCATAATCGCATCCAATTTGCAATAGCTACAGACACACCAATCAATGCCAGCCATTAAATGTAAAGATGCAACTAAAAACATGCTTAAAATTCCCAAGCGAACTACAAAGGCAGCGTTTTATGAAATAAAGGAAGAAAATTTACACTGACCTTTAATGCTTCAAAAATAACTAAAAATAACTAAAAATAACATTAGGACTTAATGGGATGTAAAGGAAATAGTTCTCTGCTCCAAGGCTCTCATTTTCTTAGATGTTTTAGTAGATCTTTAGTTTTTCGTTGATTTCTTTAGTTTTTAGTTGATCAAAAGGCTTTGGGTTTTCATTTGTAATGAATCTCCATTCGGAATCTTGGACTTTTCGAATCGCAAACGCTAGCCGTAGGCTAACTGTTCAATCCATGTGCTCTTCCATCACAATGTTCCGAAATTAATGCGTAATTTGGATCTTTTCAAAGTCAAGTCTTAACGTTCCCTTATTTTCTTTGTCGCCCTGACTACATTGATCCATGCAGGATTATGATCATTATTTTAAAAATGTGATTCCATGAAGAAAATAAAATAAAAACAATTTTTGTTTTAATGGAAGTCATTATTATAGTTAAGGCATAAATAATTAAAGGAATGTTCATCTTCAAATAACATTTGTAAAAATCAGTGAACATCTATATTTCTTCAAATGAACGACACCAACTGTTAGATGAAATGAAATGAACATATCTCTAAGTAATGTCTGGATATATATATATATAGAGAATATATATAAAATAAAAACAATGTAAATTGAATATTTCTCTATTTTCATTAGGATGAGAAGCAAACTAATTCATTTTATATAATTTTTTCTATATAGTTAAGTGATTTATTATTTCTTTTTAGAATAACAATAATAAAATGATTAATTAAAAATGAGGTAAAAATTCCAGCTTGCAAAATTTCAGATTAAATAAAAAGTATTCTATAATAAAATGCATCAATTAAATTTTGAAATATCTATCGTTTTAAAACCTTTCGTCACAATGGTCAGGCAGCGGAAAAACCTATAAAACTGATTAACATGGAAGGTATGGTTCAAATTCTAAAACCAACTTTTTTACAAAACCTACTGAAAGTCTCTGCCTTCTTTAGATCAAGACAATTCAGATAAAGTTAATGAAAAAGTTGGTAATAGCAGGATTGTTATTAAAGACCCACTTGTTTCTGTTATTTACAGTCCTGGAGAAGTGACGGGAATGAAGTTAAGCGCAGCCTAACCTGACCCCAATTAGAAGAACATGAATAAAACTGTACTAGGAACACGTAATCATCACTGCCGCAATCAATCTGCGATTATCTGGAGGGAGTGATGTAGGGAGAGAAGGACAGTAATTCCCATCGATCGGAGGAAGAGCAAATAACTAACATCATTTATATTATGTCTTTTGTATTGTTTGTTCAATTACAACGTCCATTATTTGCAGGATTTCTTTTTATTATTGTAACTTTCAATTTCAAACTAAATAGTGACAAAAATTCTTTTTTTTTTTTTTGTCTACTTTCCAAAATATTCAAATAAATTTTGGGCTTATGATTATCAGTTAGAACTAAGGAAAATAGATGATGCTTAGCTTAATATTAAACTGAGAAACCCGTTTTCCATGGGCGGCCAAATGTACGAGCAAGGGGAGAACGACACTTGATACCTCTCCGCGACTTGAAAATTTCAACTTTAATATAATTCTTGAAATTTCATTATCTCAGGAGGCTTAATCAATGCGAAAAAAAAAATTAATAATTAAATCGTATTAGATTCATTGTTGTCGTTGTTAATGAACAAATTTCAGCAAAGTTGACTGAGAAAAACAAGCTTTCTTTTCTTTTAAGTAGCTCAGAAATAATTCACGCATACAAAAGACACAAAATGATAAATTTATGAAAAGATTTAGTTTTTGAATAGTTTTCAAAATGTAGTCCTTAGTGTGTCCATTCTCTTACGTGATGTAATTCGATAAAGCCATTTCGTCATTTGTTTATTGTTTTCCTGGAGCTTTCTTCCTTTGGGTGCAAACTTATCGTCTGTTGACTTTCGTGATGACCCTGACATAGTCTAACAAATCAGAGGCAAGTAAAAGCACAAGAGGTAACAGCTCACAACAAGGACTTGTTGCCTTCCTAGAGGATCGTAAATCCCTAAAATCTGGACTGGAAACATTTGAGCAAAACGTCGAAATCAATAATTAAGGTAATTCTGAATATAAAATAAGTTGCTAATCAGAAGCAATAGTAGAAACTATTTCTTCCTGTTTAAAAATTACAATAAAATCAGGAGACTTATTTTCGATAAACTCTCCAAAGCTTGCCTGTCCTAGAAAGAATAATGATAGACTGAAATCGAGTTTCAAGGTTCTGAAACATTCTTATAAAACAGAAATTAAAACAAAAACAATTTAGAAGAAAGAAACAAAATTCGTATCTTACTGATTTAATCGGTAAATAATTAAACTGTGATATTCTCAGGAATTATCTACAGCAGATGAGACGAGGTAATTTTCCATGAATGTTAAAGAAAAGAAAATTATTCACCCAAAAAAGCAAACTGACTTTTACAAGTTCGACATTGATCAGCTAATGTTGGTGTTATGGAATTAAAAGACATGGACTATCCCTTACGGAATTAATTCTTTGCTTTTATAGCCCCGGAATTTTAAGTAATCGGATAAAACGAAAAATTCTCTCATTCCAATAATTTTCATTCCCTTTCATTATATTGTATTAAAATACAAAAATCTTAATAATGAGACTTTTGCCTCTCTTCGTTTTGATTTCTTTGAAATTTTTATTAAGTTTTCGGAAGACCTAAATTAAAAGTGGCGACTTTTAGATGCTAAGTTAATGTCAGATATGTGTCACAATCTTACGACTGTCTCCGATGAACAAAATCAGTTGACTTTTGTCCCAATGTCTCTATCTCTCCGCCTTACAAATTCTATTAATGAGAATGGTCAAAACAACCTAATCATTCTCTCACTCTCCCCACGGAGAAGATTTCGATCGAATGTTTAATTCAATATTTAATATCCTGTCACCTTTACAGAAACATCTTATAACATTTTTACAATCAGAATGCCACCATGTTCATGTTGTGCATCGAGAAAGAAGGGCAGAGCCTTCTATCGTTTCATCAATTTTGATGAAATTTCTTTTTTAAAAAAGTTGAAATCTTTGAAATTGCTTTAAAACATCACAGTAACCAGAATATGACATAGTTGTAACAATATCTAAAGATAGCTTAGAAAAGAAACAGATAAAAACAAACTAATCGAATCTTGGAATCTTTGGTTGTTATTAAATATGGAAACGAAACATATTATATATTTCGTGTTAATTGTAGACCGCTTTTTTCTACCATATGTGAGAATAATAATAAATGGTGATTTTTTTTTGCATTATATACACTATTCTCTAAAATTATTTGGCCACCTTTGTTTCATTACCCAAAACACCTTTCGATGGCTTCCCTGACACAAATACTTATGTAATGAATCCTACCTTCATAGAGAATACGTCATAGCATTCGGAATGAAGCAGACGTTTGCAATTGGATATGAGATCAGTTTGCAAACGCTAGTGGATACGACTTACGTATAACGACTGTTTCGAAGAAAATTTAAGAAATCTCTAATGTTACCTTTATAATTGGGGTATTTCAGTTTAGTTCCATTATTGTATCCATCCACTGTAATTGAAAATTCTCGCAGTCTTTTTGTACGAACTGAATCATACTGAGACAGGCTTCAGCAACGGTTAACAATTAATATTCATGGAATCATTCGGACAAAATGATTCCATGAAGAAATAACAACAAGAAGGGAAAAGATAAGTCGAATAAAAATGCGCTGTCGACCTCGAAGGTGGATAGTTATTGAGAAACGTAGTTGGACAACTAAATGGATCTGTGCAATACAACACTCGCCAATTATGAGTGCGCGCTCACCCTCATTCTCTCTTTAATGAGGAACCTAGGGAGACGGAGGAAAAAAAACACACACACAGGAAACCCTGGAAACAAAAGTTGCTAAGGATCCACAAAGAATCGAATCCTTTTCGCATATTGAAAGCTAACAATGGGTAAACACTGCCATTGACAATTCACTTGGTCTGTACCTAGTTCAAAAGAAAATAACGTTCCCTTTTGAATTATCAACGCATCAGATAAACTAAACTACCCCAAACAGCTCAATTGCATTAGTTTTTTAAAAATTAAATAAAGCAATCTAAAATATATTGAAACAAGTTATACCGTTGGAAAACAAAAACAAAAACATAAAAAAACTCACCATTTCACATTCAGAAAAAAATGGAGGAAATAGATCTTGAATACCTATTTGTCTTTTGCAAATTTTCAATTTTTATGTGGGTAAAAGAGTGTGTTTCTTCCTACTGGATTTTCAAAAATTAAAACTACTGATGTAAAACAATAAATAAATAAATAAATAAATATCGTACAAAAGATAATGGAATCTTCAAAACTCAAGAGAAAACAAATCACTATCGAAGTGAAACAAATAATTCGTGTCTCTTCATTGCTGCTGAACATAAATGAAAAAAAATACTGTTATTAAAATAAATAAATAGTTGTGAAAAAATGAAGTATTTCCCTTTAGCTGTCCTTCATTAATATATTACTGATTATTGTCTCCTATTTCTTTGAGGATCAAAGTTCAGTAATATTCAGCAGCAGTACTTAGAAATTAGTATTTTTTTTTTTAATTTTTCATTCACTTAACACGCATTTTTTTTTTTAAAGTATGAAATTCAATTTGGAAATGACTTGCCTCACAATAACATCATCTCTACGTACATCAGTTTCACCGCTCAATAATATCGAAATTCCTTGTTTTCTAAATTCTTTATCAAAGTAGAAATCGAGTTAAAGCTAAAAAGTCAATTAATACTATCAATTACGTTTAAAAACATGGCGGAGTTTTTAATATTAACATATTACTTTGAATTATTAATATTTAAAAAAGTTTGCTTTGCTTCAATAAAGTAGAGATCAAATTTCGTATTCGCCGTGATTCAGAACTAAAAGAAAAATAGAAGTTCTTATTTTCTTACGCATTTATTTAAGATAAGGATCCTTTTGAAGTGAAAAATAGAAGTGATAAATTACCATTGGTATTTTTTTTTTCATGGCGACGAAAGAAAACGTCACCTGATAGACCAATGAAAGATTTAGGTTTTGAATCATTGGAATTCTTAAAGCACGCCAAGATGTCGAAAATTTATTGGTTATTTTTGGCTCTAGAAAAAAATAAATAAATAGAGAAAAATCTTTTTAGAGCTCTCTTCACTTAAACTTATATAACGTGAATGCTCATAAAATGATGATGGTCTTGATGAAATGTTGGCTGATGGTAACATCTGTTCAGCACGATTAGGTAAGGATCAAGAAGTCCACCCACCCATTCAATAACTTTTGCTCGTTTTATTGTGTTATTTGCTTCTTAAAACTAATGAGCCAATCTTTATTTTATATAAACATAATTAAATATTCATTGTTGTGAATCCATAGTAGATGTGGAACTATGAATTATTGACATTAAGACTTCTTTTATGGTATTGATCTTTCATTAAAGTTAATGTATCGTAATAGACAATAGACTAAATAAATCCAGTCATCATCCCAACTGTGACCAAATCTGTCAATCATTTTAATTAGCTTAATGGGATATCGTAACGTGATCTGAGCCTGTGTGTAACCCCTTGTAGACCAGCAGAAGGCATTTGGCTCCAAACCATCATCAAGCAGGACACAGTGTAAATCAAGCGCTGATTCGATGCTCGCACGCCGCTACTCCTGGTAAGGCATTCCGCGAGTAGACTATTTGACCAAAGGTTGGATCAACGCTGGGATCCACTGGGAATAGCAGTAGTCAAGCAAAATTCTCCAATTCGAATTCAGTCATACAAGATCTTACATAAGACCTATATCAATTGAGCGACAGTACATTGAAATAATAACTTATTCGTTTCTTTTATAAATTTAAAAATATAGAATAATTTCTTAATCAATGAAATTCAATAATTTAATTGTTTGGATTCAAAGATTATTGATGTTAATAAATTTTAAGGCAAACATAATTTCTATTAATAAATTAATAATAAATTTATTAATAATACTATTTCTTAACTTTAGAAAACTGGCTATTTTTATAACCTAAAACATGTAAACAATAATATGTAATTCAATCATTCGTGTATACACTTACTTATTAGTGTAATAAGCGACATCTTTTCGATACTTTCCGCAGAGCGAGATAACAGTTGGATATTCAAGTTAACAAAAGGAACGATCCTATGGGATGACTTGAGCTCCACGAACCAAAGATGGTGGAGGGATGATAAAAAGAAGCATCCATTTCTTCAGATTGCAGAGAATGCTATTTTTATCTCCGGTATTATAGGTCGATATGATGTTATTAAGGTTATTTTTATTAGCTTCGACAATGTCATTGTCCACTCAACGGAAAAGACTCACAAGCTAAGCTAGCGTTCAATGCAAGTAAAACACATGCAATTCACTTTACATATGTAAATAAATACTCTTGACTTATTTTTATTTGCCCTTAAATCAATTGAAATGTTTTTTTCTTATTAGTAATTTAGAATGAAACTACAACGTGAAGCAGACATCATTCCCAACATGAACAATTATTAAAATGAAATAAACGCTATTCAAATAATTAGGCTTATTTTATTATTGACCTGGTGAAGGCGGGAAATTTCGCAGGAGAAAAAAAAAAGAAAAGAAAAAAATTCATTGCTTTTTTTTTTCCCTTTCAACTAAAAACCAAATTGTCATTCAAGTTTCAGATACAAATTCAAAAAAAAAAAAAAAAGATATAAGTCATTTTCGTGCAATTTTCTTTTAATTTGAATTTGGATATTCTTAAATGTTTAAAAAAAAATAGAAATCAATGTTATGACATTAGTGTTAGTTTTATTTTTCTCTAGATTGTCAAAAAAAAAAAAGCCAAAAACCAAACAAAAAAACACCCATTTTGGTAACTTCAAATTAATGATAGGTTTTCAAAAATTAAGAAAAAACATTACCGTAGCGTTTTAAAAATAGGCCATAAAAACCAAAGGAAGTGGCTTTAATAACACGTTGAAAACTTTATTGAAATTTATCGGTTAACGAGACACACACGAGTTCAGGCGGAGACTCACGTTAGTCAGGCTGCACGTGCAGCTGCCGGAGACCGGACCCCTGAATCCCCCTCGTCACAGAAGGCTCGGAGACTGAACAAGCAATGATATTAAACATTTTCTTCAACTTCTTATTTTCGCGAAGGTATTTCCAAATGATTGCAATAGACTGAATAATAATAAAAAAACGGATTTCTCGGAATATATCAATTGTTTCAACTCAATTGGGTGGAAATTCACGATAGCCTACCTCAAAACATATGGAATCAATCAGCTGCGAACTGCAAATAATTTCTCATTAAGAATCTAAATTAGTAATTAATAATGGAGAACCACAACTAAAGCGGATGAGCAAAGCAAACAAATAACACCTGTTTCAAGCTATAATTTATTTCTTGCTTTAAACACTGGTATTTGATTCAACTAAAACAATAAATATGCATAACTTACAAAGCAATAAGAATTTTAGTAATCGCAACTATTTTAAAGATAATAATCGCGTGATATTTTTAACGCAAAGTCAAAGGCATTTAACGAACGCCACCGTCAAAGAATGAATTGGTATTTAAAGTTAAGCTGAATTTTAATATATGGAATTTTTTTTTTCAGTGTAAAAATCGCTCTTTTTTTCCAAACAGAATAAATAATTTAAGAGAAATTCTTCTTGATAATGTTATTGGCAGCTGATTGCAAATGGAAAGACACCATGATGAAATAGATGAATTATACAAATCATATTAAATTTAGATTGTACATAAGATAGCTAAAATATGCAATGCTAAGGTAAGCTGTTTATTATTATTATTATTAAAAAATCAAAAACATAAAAATAAAGATGAAATATTTAATCTAGAATATACATATTTATAATATATTAAATTTCATTTAGAACGGAATGAAATGCTCAATGATTATATCAGATGACAACCCAATCAGTTTAAATTAGTTTGGAATGAAATTGATCGATATTTGTTCTGTTTCTATTTTTCTGGAATTAGCTAAGAATTTTTGCTAAGAGGTATTTCAAGGATAATACTTGAATGCCTAAATTTACTATCTTTTTTGTTTAGTGACGGAGAATCACAGTGACAATAACGTTAATTAAATTTCTTGGGCCAATGTAAAAAAAAAGACATTTTTTAAAAGTAAACAAAAGACCAATGTAACAGTTAACTGTGATATTTTCTTTATTGTTGCTATTTCTATAAGACTAATGTATCGTGAAAGACAGAAACAGTTTGAATTATTTATTTTGATCGAAATTTCGAAAACAGTTCAAATTGTCTTAGAGTGGAAGAATTTCATTATATTAGCAGATATATTGGAACTGTTAAGAACTGAGACCTTGGATTCTGATGCAGTCATTTCACTTGTCGACGGTCATTAGCCAAGGTTGTTCACTGTGAACCTAACGTCTCATAACTACTGATTTTTTTCAAAAATTCAGATTTTTTTTTGTAAACTTTTTTCGATTTCCTTAATATTTGGAACGATTCTTATTTATGGACCAACATAACATACGAGTATTTTAAGTCATCCTTAAAATAATAAAAAAAAAAGCCTGATAATTTTCGAAATTCAGCTAATGATATGCTAGTAGGAGGACACCTAAGATACGTGGATTGTTTGCTTGATTAATTTACTTATTGGATCATCACAAGAAATTTCACTTTCAGAACCCATATTTTTGTCCTCTTCTTTATCTGCTAATTTACGAAAATCTCTCTTGCATTTTTTTTAGTTCAGAATAACAGCAATTGAAAATAACCACTGCAAAACTATATTCCAATGATCCTAAAGTAAAACTGAACAAAGAAGGATTTTAACAACATATCAAGTCCGTTTATTTATAGATATTATGTTAATTTTTTTAAGTTTACTCATCAATAAAAAATTCTGCGTACAGTATAAATCTCGTCAATACGACCCAAAATGTTCGTTTGAAGATGCTGGTGAACTAACTGAGAAAACATCAAAAAACAAAAAAAAAGTTTTCTCTGAATGTTATTGTGAAAAGTGGTTTGCATAAAAGCCTTAAGAAAAAGCTCTACTACATCGTTGAATTGGATAAAAACCAATTACTAATTTTAGACAAAGTTAATTTCATAGCACTTTAATACAAAAAGTTTTATTGTAAATACCTGCTGTAAGAGAGAGTCCACCTGGGCCTCCACCTGCTCCTGTATCCTAATCTCATGATTGAGGCGCTGTTTCTCCAGGTCGGCAACTCTTTCTTCGAGCCGCAACATTCTGAGTGTGCAGAGTGTGGTAAGAAGGAGTGAGGCCAGGCACACCCCCGCAACCAGGACGGTCGGACTGAGCAGTGGCAGCGGCGGTGCCCTGTTAGCTTTTCCCTCCTCGGCGGGCGGCTTGTCTCCCGCCATCGTTGCCGAATCCACAACCAAAGTTTTCAAGCTTGTGTTATTCTAGTTTTTCGATCGTATATTCCGTCACTTTTTTATTTTTTTTTTGTTTGTTAAAACAAAGCACACTTGAAATCTCACGATCTCACATTGACTGTTCACATATTACAATTAATCCAAACATTTGAAACATCCACGAATCCAAGTGAGGTAGGGGGGGAAAAAAGTTATCTTTCACTTCAATTTAGTTAAAACAAAAAAAAAATAAATAAATAAAAAATTAAATAAAAATGAAAAAATGAAAAAAAAAAAAAAAATTAAAACCGTCCTGAAAAGCGAGGCAAAAATAATCGATTCAAACAATGCTCTCCAAAGCTCACCAGTCCGCCCCTCCACCTATGTCACAAAGGTCGCTGTCGCGTGGCCGGTCCCGACTTCATCCTCTCGATCACCGGCGGTCGTCACTCACCGGGGGAGGAAACTTCACTGTCACTCTTTTACGGTAAATGTCGAATTAAGACACAATCAGAAATTGGCCCGAAGTGACTAAATCGACACTCGATTTACGAGAAAGGACGATCTCGCTCGGTTGTTGCGAAGATCGATGCTTCCTCTTGGCCGCAGTACCCGTGACTATCCCGGGACGGTTGCACTGCCTCTCACCCGAGCAGTGTGGCTGTCACCGCCGCCAGTACCCAAACAACTTCGCGGAGAGAGTTGCAAGGCTCAACCACACATTCAGCGCTCTTAAACACAATCCCTCCCATAAAAATGGAATCGCCTACAAATTCAGCCGGCTTCCGTGTGGTGCCGCCACTGGCAAAGCCATTACGATCTCAAAGGTCCAATGAGCGTCTCATTCACTGATATTAACTTTTCTTCGGGTGAAAATCGTAACCTGTATTCAAATACTTTTCATTAACATTACAATAATTACAAAAGATTCATTTAAGTTTTAGTTTCAATCAACTAACTTCAGACACTCCATTTCAGATAATGCGATCTGAAGCTTAGAGTAATATTTAAGAAGTTCTTTCCTACGATTTTTTTTTTAAATACGTGATTAACATTCATAATTTTGTTATTTATTAATTGTTTGCAAATAGAAAATTAGGCAATTAAAGATTTTTTTTTTCTTTTCAAAGCCAAAGATAAATTACTAAAAAGTTAGCCCCAAACGCAGGTGGATTTCGTTTATATACAGGCTATTCATCTGACGTGGTTAAAGAAAGAAAGAAAAAAGAAATAGAAGAAAAACAATCACAGTAAAGGAACACTAAATCTACCATCGTAAAAAATAAATTAAAACTTAAAAAGAATTAAAATGAAATTTATACACTGTCCGGCCACTTTATTAGGTACACCTACCTAGTAGCGTGTTGGGCCTCCTTTAGACCTGAAAACAGCCTGAATTTGCCGAGGCTTCGATTCCACAAAATGCTGAAAATGTTGTTGAGGCATTGTGTACCATGCAGACACGAGTGTGTCACGCAGTTCCTGAACATTTGATGGAGGCCTGGAGGAACAGCACGTTCCAGCTCATCCCACAAATTTTCAATCGGGCTGAGATTCGGGGACTGAGCGGGCCACTGCAGCAAGGAAAAGTCATCGTCATGTTCCTCAAACCATCCCTTAGTGATGCGGGCTTTGTACATCGGAGCATTATCCTTCTGGAAGTAGCCATCAGCATGAGGATAAACTGTTAACATGTACGGCTGCACTTGGTCAGCTACGATGTTTAGGTACTTGCTCTAGCATCCTGACGTGCCTCCAGATGTATCAATGGACCCAACGTGTGCCAGGAAAACAGCCCCCACACCATGACACTGCCCCACCGACTTGAAGAGTTGTTATGAGACACAACATCTGTTAGCACAGCAGGGGTGTACCTAATAAAGTGGCCGGAAAGTGTACGTTTACAAAATTGCAATCTAACTGTTGAGTGACGAGCTATCTTGAAAAATGCAATTTTCTTATGTCTTCCATTTATTCCTGTCGAATTACAAGGCTTTATTCGACCACCGACAATACTCAGCGATTGAATTATGGCACGATTTCCTTTATTTTGGGTTGAATCGAAAGTTCGTTCGGATTTTTTTTTCTCATTCGTATAATTATATCATTTTTGACTCTGATAACCAGTTGAAATCTGCCAAGTGTCTACAGGTGTAGGCTAATCTCGTTTGATTAAACTAATTAAAATAATAGAAATGCGGTTCTTAAAAAAAATATTTTAAAATGGAAGCGACTAAACTGCACTTTCGACTTGATCCTTTGTTATTTCTGAAAAGGCGAAAACGCAACACGGCCTAAAGAGAAGATAAATGCGATGAGGGAATAAGAGAATTCGCGAAATTAAAAGTGATTTTTCTTTAAAAGATGCACCACGCTCTGCATTTACCGTCGAAGACTAACCGACCGAACGAACTTTCCGTTCAACTCAATAATTACACAAATTTCAGGCGTTCTGTAATCATTGAGTAATTTAGGCAACGGTCTGCTAACTCGGCTGATACCCTAAATTGGATTCGATTCTTGAGCTGACCTATTGTTTGCCTTTCTTTCCGCTACGTTTGTCTCTTTCTCTCCCCTACTCTCCGACTGTCTAAGACGATCTTATCTTTCAGTCTGTCCAATGATCCTACTTTGACCAAGTAATAGTGTACGGTAATATCCTAAAATGACAATCAAGAAAAATTCAAGTATAGCAGAGCACGAAGCTTTATTAATTCCTGAGATAAGCGGCTCATTGTTGCCAGTAACCCTGAAATCTTTACGGAACAAAATATTGGCCCAATTTTAATTTAACGATTCAATATGAATTGTATGTGAATGAATGATGGGACGTAACTTAACCAAAATTCATTGATGAACATATCTTTGGGTCCTTATGTAAAATGGACTTTGAAAACCAAATTTCATTTCATCTAAGCAAACAAAAAAAAAGTAAATTATTAAGTATGAAATTTGATGTTGATCAACTCCTTAATATTTAGATTACTTAAGGAAAGTGTGTTTCGGCCATCTTGAAAGATTAGATTTCGGCTAAATCTAATGAGATCTAAGCAGTTTCGTTAGATATGAATGTTTTTATAGATTACTGCACTACTTTTTTTGAGTTCTCGTGACCCCAAGATTTTATCATCACATTGGCATAGAAATGTTCTCCAAAACAGTCTAAATCTCAAATTCACCGGTCGCATGTGAGACGCGACGGATCTTTTTGAGGCCAAAGCCAATGGGTTTTAAAAACTTGCCTCAATTGCACTCCGTCTTTTGTTCTAGTTCAAAATTTCGAGTTCAATTTCATAGTAAGCTCAGAAAATACTCTGAAGTTTAATCGGAAAACAAAATTATGAGGAAAGAGGTAAGAAAAGAGAGAAGAAGTTCTTGAAAGAAGTTAAAACCCACTTTCTTTAAAATGTCCCCCCCCCCTTTTATCATTAATTTTTTTTTATTTAAAGTCGTGAAAACGAAACAAACGAAAAATCTAATCTTACTTTTAAATTATAATATTTGCTAAATATAAACAGTAGCAAACTTCCATTTTCAAAAAAAAAAAAAAAAGAAATAATAATTAAAATATGCATTAATTGCCGTATAAACAAAACAAAAAAATCGCGCATATTTAAAAAATAAAAAAAAAAACATATTACCACCAAACAAGATGTTTCGACCAGCGGAAAAATGCAAGGTCATCTTCCAAACAAATAAAAACATTGTTTTAAATGTGTGCGATATTTTTTATTTGTTTATACGGTTTTTGATAAATATTTTTTCCACACGTTAAAGTTGAGTTTAAATATGCATTATTTATTTAAATAGTTTAAATCTGATTAATTTAAACATATCTCGCTGAAATTAATGGAATAGCTAAAAAGATAAATGTCTATTATTGCACATCATTATTTGGGTTCTGTGGGAATTTTTGTTACCTTTTCGGGTTAATTCGCGAGCTTAAACTGAAAAAAAAAATTAAATTTAAAAGATAGTTTGATTAAATAGGCATATGCAGTTTGAAGAAGATCCAACAATATGTTTAAAAATGATTTAAAAACATACACACAGACTGCCTGATTGAATGAGTCTTAGTTTCCTAGGGAAGTAGGCTAAAAAAAGAAGATTTCGACTGGTTTTAACAGACTGATTCACTGCTTTGATTCAGATAATCCTCCAGGAAATCTAAACATCAAATTGGGTCCCGCGAAAACATCTCATTTTGAAATTAAGATCACTTGTTTAAATGTATTCGACTAAGAACCTGAAAACTGGAAAATTCATAATTTTTGCACTATTATTATATAAGCTTTTTGGCCGAAAAATAAAATGAACATTAATTTTTGATACACCCTTTCAATTCGAGTAAGAGAGAAAGAGACGGTGAGAAGGAATGCAATTGCTCTTTTACGCCCTCAGCAGCAGCAGGAAAAAAGTTATTAATTTATTTTAAATTTATCATGAGGGCTAATAATCAAAGGAACCTTCATTAGTATTACAAACAAATGCTTTTGAATAAAAAAACAAAACAAAAAAAAACCCAACAACTTTCATTTTGTCATCGTCTCTGCATTAATAAGACTGTAATATATTGTTGTAGCGTGCAATTAACAGAAATTTTATGTGTTACTTATTACGTTTCAATTGTAGATCCAGTTGTCAAACTTAACACCGAGCGCGGACTGGACTGTTAATTTAAAATATCCTCGCGGCCTAAAACTTAGGAAACAGACTTTGAAACATAGCTTAGGTTCAAACATTTATTTATTTTGAAGTGTAATAGCAGTAGCGTTAGATTTTATGGATACTCAGGACCATTAATCATAAATGTCGCCCCTAGGATCGAACTTGGCAAATGAAGAACCCATTTACATTTCATACCTTCCAACCAAATAACGATAACAGATAAAGAATAATAGAAACACCATCTACAAATTTCATGTAAATGATGAATATTTAAAATGAAATGAAAAAAAAAGATACAAACATACTTGATGTACTTTTAACTAGAGCTATGCTAAAAGTATATCAAGTACGTTTGTATCTTTTTTTTTTTTTTTCCCTTAGTAACACTGATCATTTTGAACACCGCCTTCCATCACCACCCATCCCCGCAAAAAAAAAAAAAAAAAAAAAAGTATCGAACCACAAACTCAGGTTATTTACCTAAACGCTGATTTTCCCTCTCTGTGACAGGTTCTGTTTCTTAGCTCTTTTCCTGCCTCTTATTTTCCCATTCTCTCAGTCCCGGGGCTGAGCTCGTGAGACTGGAATGAAATTGACATCTCTACAACAACACCACAACAACAACAATGCGGTGATCAATGATAGTAAAAACAATGATAAAGTTAAATGAAAGCAAGTTTAACGTCCGTAATTATTCATAAATAAAGAGATAAATTCGCCAACGGACAATAAATATGCCTTCGCACATTGAGCCAACATCAACGGGAATTCTGAACAGCTGTTTCATCCTTATTAGGAATCATCAGCAGAATATACCCTTGATGTTTGGCTCAGTTGCGCGAAAGCTTTACCTAAAAGCATTCTCGATCCCGGGAATTTCAGAATTCCCGTTGATGTTGGCTCAATGTGCGAAGGCATTTTTATTGTCCGTTGGCGAATTTATCTCTTTATTTATGAATAATTACGGACGTTAAATTGCTTTCATTAAACTTATGATGTCGCCTTTTTGTAATTAATTTCCTTAGTGCCTTTCAGTGAAAGGACAAGGGGTTAACACTTTGGATCTTTCAGGATCATTTTTTATTTTATTGTTTTTTATCTCGGCAGCCATTGCCGGGATCGAGAATGCTTTTAGGTAAAGCTTTCGCGCAGCTGAGCCAAACATCAAGGGTATATTCTGCTGATGATTCCTAATAAGGATGAAACAGCTGTTCAGAATTCCCGTTGATGTTGGCTCAATGTGCGAAGGCATATTTATTGTCCGCTGGTGAATTTATCTCTTTATTTATTAATAGTAAAGTTAATTTTGCTAATACAATAAAGTAACTGGAGCAACTTAGAAATGGTCTTGAGATTAGAAAACCCCTTTTTAACAATGCCAGGAAACTTTGGTTTCCAACTGAATCCTACTTCGAAACATAATTACCTTATTACAAAGGAATCTGGAGTTTATGAAATATGAAACTACTACTACTATTAATAATAATAATAATAAATATCCAATCGAGAAAATTTCTCAGATCGAGTTTTGTAATTTGCTAAAATTATATAAGTAAAGGAACTTATATAGTAAATATATAATATAAATATATAGCTTTAAGTAAAGGAACTTTACTTATGCTTCAGTAAAATTCAAATCTGATAAATCTAATAACCATTTTTAAATAAGAAGACAAAACTTGCATAATTGATACCTTATTTGTTCTTAATCTGTACATTGTTATTTTTAATTCATAGACTTTACTATCGTATTGTACTGATGCAAGTTTTTCTTTTGCTTTCTTTTCTTTTTTTATCTTTTACTCAACTTATTTCCTGTGAACTTCGAAGCAAAGGATTACAATCACGAAACATCTGGATGGAACATATTTGTCTACCACCGGAGGGAATGGAGAGATTGGGCAATGTAAATATCTTTAAGCCACTTATCTACACATGTCGAAATGGGCGAGTCTGATTTAAGAAGATGTGCGACCGCCTTTGGGTGATCTGATGAACAACCACCAAACTGTCACAATTACACTGTAAATCAATAAAAGAAAAGAAAAGGAGAAGCATTTCTTTGATCTGAATCCGGAATGACCCAAGTTCCAGTAGATCTCTTTTAAAGTCAAAGTCTTTACAATTCGAAGAAACTGAAAACGATGAATAAAAGGGAATAAAATAAAAGCTGCTGAACAAGGTGTTGCTATCCTTAAACTATTGCATACATAGAGCATTCATTAACAGCTGCTGTTTCATAGCTTTATTGTTAAAATGCATTGTTTCCTATTCACTGACAGGCACAATTTACTAGAGGTAGTATTTTTAGGCTGCACCTTCGGAGGAAGAACAAGACTAAAGAACAAGGCTAAAGAATTAAAAAAAAGCGAATTGTAAATCATATCAATATAAAATCAAAGTCAAATTGATATTTATTCATCTTAGTAATTCGTAATTTCATTTAATTGGATTTACTCATTATTAATTATTCCAATTAGCTTTAACTTCATAGAATCCATTAATAAAAAAAATAGCCAAACTACCTATTATCAAATTCCAAGAACCCATTACCAAATTAAAATGATTTAAAATAAAAAATGGCTCCCTGCCCATGTTTGATAAAAAAAAAAGAATATCCAAACATCAATTGTGCAGATATCAAAAAAGTTATTCTGACGGCCAACGAACTGATGAAATAATGAAGGCACCATTACCAAAGAAAAAAAAGATGCCCTATTGCCTGTCTGTGCATTCAACTAACAGAAAAATACACTTCTTAAATGCTTAGTTAGAAAGGGACAACTGTATTTTTTTAAATAAAGACTTGTAGTAAAGCATATTTGAAAATGAAGGCTTATCTTTTAAAGTTTGTGTAAATGGGAATTAGAAAAATACTTGCTGATAAATACAACTCAAACTTTACAATGAAACATTTGAGTGTTTATTTTTTTCACTAACAATAGGAATATTGTGATGCTTTCGAAATATCTAAAATCAGTATAAAAACCTTCCCTGGCACTGACTACTTTCATCGCAATTACATTTTTTTATTTCAAAAAAATACACCATTGTACACAAAGCTTTGCGACTTCAACTGAAAACATTCCAGTACTTTATGTGATTTACCTTGGGACATACCTGCATTCTCTGTACCACCAATAAGAGCAAAAAAAGTATTGGATAATCGAATATCTTTATTCGAATATTCGAATAACTTTTGAGACCAATCTACAGCAGATGTGCATAAATGTTTCATTTACGTTATTACATAATTATTGAGCATATTTTAATGTTATATGTTGCCAAGTCTTTCTGTCTGAACTATGACCGTCATGATTGAAAACAACTGTCAATAATTAAAATGTTTATCCAAACGTGACATTGCAGTCTAGATATAATTAATCGATGAAGTCATGCCCAAATAAAATGATATAAGATGAATCTTGATTTGTTTCGACAAACTTGGAGACAGTAAATATATTGAGAAAGTAAAATCAGTTCACTATGAAAGTGAAATTGTTTATTTATACATACGTATTTCAGATAATAACTGTTAAAAAAAAAAAGGCAGCAATTCAAACAAAATCCAAAGCCAGATCTCCCAGAACATCTTCGATTCGAAAAATGTTAGAGAAGAAACTCGCATCACTGGGAATGTAAAATATACGATTATGGAGTATATAGCCCAACATCGGTGACTGACTGCCCACCTAACTGACTATGGTTTTGCTAAATATAAAATATAATATGTAGGCGTTATAATAGTAAGCACTCTCTTTGGTTGATATTTAATTTATAAGGAATTCTACCTTTGTAAGTCAATTACATGTTTAATTTTTTTCTTTAAATAAAATAATCTGTTATTAATAACATTCTGGGTGGAGTGGTAGAATATGTTTCCTATGTTATGTCGGTTTTCATAAAATAAATTAAATTCTTCAGTCACAAATTTGATAAAGAAATTAATGCTGTGTTAGAAGCAAATAATTATTTCTGTGTTGTTTCTCTTCGTGCGATTTGAGAAATCCCGGCGCCTCAAATAATTCCAAATACAATCTGTAAAGTCCAGCAAATGAGGACTAATGAAAGGAATTCCGAGACCTAAAATACAATATATTATTTAGTCACATTAAATTCAAGTCTTAAAATGCTTGTCATTTTTACAGAAGAATAATGACTACATTTCAATTTCAATACAATGCATTGAAGGACGCATAATACAGAAACAAAAATATATTTCAGTTGAGATTTACTGAAATCTTTCTCTCTTTGGATCATTATTATTAGTCTGCAGATCATTTGATCTAGAATTTCATTTCTACGAATTAAGGGCCTTTCCTTTCGCTTGCATCTCTACCAATTAGGACATTCCACGGATTTTTCGGGTTGTTGCAAGGTTTGAAATCAAAATGCTTCTCTTTCAACGCTAAGATACGAGTTTTTGAGTTTTGTTATTTGTGCAGGGTCTTCGTAGACTTGCAATTGGCGTTGTTAGATTTTTCAAGTGAGCACCGCTCTTACGTACAAACTAAATAAGGTATTTTAGGCTCACTCTAAGATGAGCCTTCTTCCATCATCAATCAATAATAATAATAAGCCCCTATGGACCCTACCCCCTCGCGGTGGGGGCGGGAACTACCCTAGCTATAGTGTAGTGTAGGCTAAAAAGTCCAACAATCTATGATGAGATCTTGTTCTAATATTGATCGTGATGCAACGGGTGTGGCGCAGGATAAAGTCACCCGCGTTCGGAGGTTAGGCAGAGGCCTCCGTTCGAAAAATATCCTACAGTCTCCCGCAGGTGGTGGTGGAGAAAGTGGCAACCCATCCTGTAGTATGGCTACCACAATCCCCGGGCAACACCATCCAGCCCGAACGGTCGGAAGTGTTTCGTCTGTCAGAGCAGGCGACCACCAAAACTGGGAAACCACGCCAGCGCTTCCGATGGTCGTCACAGATGAACCAGGATCTTATGCGCGACTTCTACACCGTTACACAATTAGGGACTCATCTCACAGGATACAGACAGTCACTACACCATGCATTCACTACACGTTATCCATCGTTAGGGCTTAGCGAATGGCGGGTAGCGGATCAGCGACGTATCATAGTAGTAAACAATCTTATTCCTCCATGCATACTTACACAAATTAGGCAAGAGGTTCCTGAATCCAACCACAGGACACCACACCCCGCCCCACTAGAAGATATTACCTCTATGGCAAACGCAGAAACAATCTCTCTACACATGCCCCAATAATACAACTAATGACATATTACAAGCAGCACATAATCATTTCTGCACTGCACTAGCATAATACATAGGCACAAAGTCCACACTCAGGCCGCCACTCCCCAAAGTATACACATCAAAACAACTCTCCACAGTCATATATCATCTCAACACACTCACTATCCAATAAGACTTTGACAATATCCAAACATTAGAAGACATACACATAAAACTATATTGCAAGGCACATGGAATCATTCGGGCACTTGGAATCAAACAATCCCACTTGTCACAAGAATACATCCCCCCTTGGAGACGTCGCGACCTTAGAGGAGACATATCCAGGCTCACACAGTATTGTGCAAGAAATAAAACAAAGAAACTTATGTCGCAGGTTAGGAAGATATTCAAGCACATGAACACTCGCCCTTTACACTCAAACCATCATACCCAAGTTAAGGAACATCTCGACACACTAAAACAAAAACTGAGTGCACTTGCAAAAAGATTACAAAGATATAAACTGTGCACTCTGCGCAAACAACAGAACAATACTTTCCAATACAATGGAAAAAAATTATACAGATCCCTTACATCTCCCTCTACTACATCCAACACAAACACTCCCACCAGCGAGACATTACATGAATACTGGTCGTCTTGTGGTCCAACCCCATCCCCCACAATGACAAAGCACCATGGATCACGGAGGAACAACAAGTCACTGAACACTTACCCTACATGTCCTTCCATGAGATTACTCTCGCAAACATACAGACAGCACTAAAATATGCATACAACCAGGAAGGTTCCTGGTGCAGACGGCATCCAGAACTTCTGGATCAAGAAGTTCACGTCCCTGCATGAGAAGCTAGCTCTTACATTCACTGACATAATCCAACACCCAGAACGTATGTCTCTTTTCCTCACACAGGGTGTCACATACCTACAGAGCAAGAACACTGAAACAGCATACCCTGCAAACTACCGTCCAATCACTTGCCTCCCCACACTTAACAAATTCCTCACCTCCTATCTTACAGACAAAATCTACACACACATCGAAACACATAACATCCTTTCCGAACAGCAGAAGGGCTGTCGAAGGAATTCCCAGGGCTGTAAGGAGCAACTCCTTATTGACTCGGTAATCCTGCGGCAGGCGCGCGCGAAGAATAGGAATTTACACATCACGTACATCGACTACAAGAAGGCATTTGACTCAGTCCCTCATTCCTTGCTCCTACATACTCTTCATCTACAAGAATATCTCACGCCGCTGGACCTCGAAAACCTTTATCCAACATTCACCACCCCCGAGACCCACACTGAGCAGCTGCGTGAATCATGGGCTGGTAAGGAACTCCATGGCAGACATCGCAACATACCTGGTGACATGGAAGCGTCGAACAGATGGCTGACGAGTGGTGAGCTGTTTGGGGACCGAAGGGTTCTTGATCGCGATACAGGACCAAGACATCCCCACACTCAAGTACAAGAAACACATTCTACATGACACAAACACACATGACGACAGGATGATGCAGGAAATGCCACACTACGCATGAGACGTCGACCACATAATATCAGGCTGTCCCTTCTCTCCCAAACAGACTACCTCCACCGACACAAGCAGGTAGCGTCGATCGTTCATCAACAGCTAGCACACAAACTCTTACTTATTAAAAACATGGTTCCGTACTACAAGTACACATCACAAAGCGTATTACATAGAGTCACCTTCACAAAAGCTGTACTGGGACCGCTCAATTCACACAAACAAAACCATACATCACAACAGACCTGACATCACACTTGCTGATAATCAACAAACAGACCTATCTCATTGATATTGCAATGTCTATCAGCAAGAACTTGCAGAAAACTCACACAGACAAGATCAGTAAATACACCGATCTAGCACACGAGCTCCAGAAACACAACGACACATCCCTAAACATTATTGCACACTTTTTTTGTTTTGTTTTACACTTGAAAATATGTGCTTTGGTCATTGACCCGCCATTTTGTCTTTGCTGGCAAACATAAGGTTTGAAACTTTTGCCAAAGTTATTCTATTTCTATTTTCACCTCAGTGTATTTGTGAATTTTCTCACTGTATGTTTTCTATGTATATTGGACGATATGTAGTCGAAATATCCTTTTCCAAATATCCTGACTGATACTGTGTGTTTGTCTTATCAGTTATGATTTCTCTGTCAAAGTACAGAGTTACCGTTTTATTGTCTTGTCCAGATGGAGATTATTATATGGCGGGAGTGTGGTTGTTAATATTAAGAGTAATATTGCAAGAGTAATATTTGCTATATAGTTTTCCCTGTTTCGAACAATTCGTTTCGGACAGGGTCGAACATCCCGTGTGACATGCTGGATGGTTTCCGGTTAACATGATATTTTCAGCAAGGTATTATTCGCAAAAGCTGATCCTTACAGATTTCTGCAGTTCTTGTTTCTACTATTTGATCTTGAATGGTATTTTTAAAGTCTTCTGACTCACTATGGAGTTACCTTGGTCAACCACAAATTGGATTCTTTACGATCGACAAAGATGATTCCAATTCATTGGAATACCTTCCCTGAAACTGCTTCTCTCCTTATCTTTATATGTATTTTCTATCTTGAAGTTAAATAGTACATAATCGGCTAAGTTAAGCATTAAGAGCCTTGCATGTCGAAGAATTGCCTCAACGACAATAATTGTCTGCCTCACTATTTGTGAAAGTACAGCTAATTGACTGAACTCAATTGTTATTCGTTACACTCCTGTACAGTTGAATTTTACAGGTTTAATCTGAACAAATAATAATAATAATAATAATCTCGTTACTAACTACACTGACTGCTCAATTGAAAGTGGACACCTGACGTTGGGAACAACCCAAGCAAATTCGGACAATAATTTGAATATATTCGTTATAAAACAACACGATCATGTGTAGTTGGAGTCATTTGGTATCTAACCATGTGCTGAGCTAAAATGCCACCATCAACGTAACTGAGCGACTTTCAACGTGGAGTAGTCATAGGCTGCCACATTAGTGGCTAGAGTGTGCGAGCCATAGGAGCAACACTGAACCTGCCGAAGCCGACCGTGGAGTGGAAACATGACGTCTAGGAAGTGGTCGAGCCCGCATGCTGGCTGATAGAGACCGGAGGGCCATGAAGCGGTTGGTACGGCAGAACAGGGCTGTTCCAGCGGAACAAAGGCGGCAGGACTTCCAGTAGGCAACGGGAACAACTGTCAATACCATGACGATTCGTCGGGAGCTCCATGCCTTAGGTTCACCGGTCTGGGCTGCTGCCCACAAGCCTAACATCACCCCTGTAAACGCCCAGCTTCGTGTGGCCTGGTGTAAAGAGCGATGGTCTTGGTCGATGGACTGCTGGAAGAGCATTATGTGGAGCGACGAATTACGCTTCACACTGTACCGATCGGATGGCCGCACCTGGGTGAAGTTTGAAGGAGTTGGTGTGATGGTGTGGTCGTGTTTCTCCTCGTTTTGACGTAGTCCGTTGGTTGTGATCGAGGGGAGCATGGCATCCACACAGTATCTGGACACTCTAGACAATTCCATGCTTCCTACGTTGTGGTCGCAATTCGGTGAAGAGCCATGTGTGTTCCAGCACGACATTGCGCCGTGCCATAAGGCCCGTGTTGTCAGCGCCTGGTTTCCGGAGAATAATGTTCAGGAACTTCAGTGTCCTGTTGAACATCTGTGGGATGAACTGGAGCGCCGGATTCGTGCGCGTCCGATGCGACAGCAAACATGCATCCAACTTGGGGAGGCTTTGAAGGAGGAGTGGGCAAAAATACCGGTTTCTTGCTATCAGAAAGTGGTTGAGAGCATGCCATGGCATGTGGATGCTGTGCTTAGGGCAAAAGGCCACAGTATGCGCTATTAGACACGCTGTACATAAAGCGTTTGTTTCATACGACAGATGTCCACTTTCAATTGAGCAGACAGTATATATGATGTTGCTATTATTTAATCCTATTTTTACAAAATAACAACATCTCATTTTAGACTTCCAATTAGACCATATGAAATTAACGAGTAATTTTAGAAGGCACAGAAGGCTTGGTCTTAGTTCAAGAAATGGGAACTATTTCATTCACTAACCGGGGTTTATAGTATAAAATGCTACACCGCTTATTTTTGAATGTGTAAAAGACAAAACTGCATTAACTGTGACTCGGGGTAGGACTGAACTATCGAGACTTCAGGAAATATCCTGGTGGTTAAAATTCAATAGTAAGACCTCATTTAAAACGATCTCATTTCATCAGAAGTTACAGGTGAAAGTACAGCCAAGAGTAGCTAGTGTACATATTGATTTGTTTGCAAAGGTATTATGTTCATTAGCTAATAATGACTGATAAAATCTAATTCTGATAATTCAAAACATTCTTGAAAACCAATCATAGAATACTGTTTTCAACATACTTAATTTACGTATTTAAAAAAACAAAAACAAAAAAAAAACAAGGTGGTTTCATTTTGGATTCAAAGAACAAATTAATTCAACTCATTTTAATTGAGTCAAGTACTCAACGACATATACGTTGTTTTTGGATACAGACTACATGTGAGATAATATGTATTAACTCGCTTCGAAAATGGATACTTTTCTTATTGATCACATTATGGAAATTTTGAATCTGGAGTCATCATATTCTTAAGAAACTTCAATTTGTTAATTTTATTCAAGATCTCTCACAGTTACGATCTGTTATTGTTCAGTCGTATATGATGAGAATCATCTACCGAATGGCTTTCAACATTCCTTCCATTAGAAAATTATTCTGGAAAAACTTTGATCAATATGACATTCGATTATCGTATAAATGAAGGCAAAAATGTTGATACATAACGCAATCAACTTGGAAATATGAGATTAGGCTTTTGTAGTTTTGGAAACAAATAAATCTGGCATTTATATTTCCTTGCTGGGTCAAGACTAAACCTTGTAGGGCCAGCTTCAGTTCACTGTCGATTAGTTGCAGTGATATTTTTAACTGTAGTCTAATAAGTAGATAGACCTGATTTATTACTTTAAAATCATTTGCTTGATTCTGCAGTTACTGTACGCTTTTGGACACAAGAGCAGAAGACAAGACATTCAAATATTGAAGTGTAGTAAAAATATTCTACGAAACATTGTTGCATCATTAAAAGAAATGAATTTCAATGAAATTGTACAAAAGAACCAAAAATTAGTTTTTGTAGACTATAAATGCATAAATAAACGAAGAGGGAAATGCATCGGATATTGTTTGAGTTCCCTTAAAGGTAAATTTAGAATAAAGATTTAACAAATAAAGAAACTTTTTGTGAAAGTTTTATGCATTTCTGCTCTCCTTAATTAGTTTGTAAGGGAGGTTAAAGATTCTGAAGTTTTACTCTATAATGTTGCTATTTATTTATTTGTTCAATATAGTAGTAAACAAATTGTACAAATGAAATTGGTGTTTTATATCACGTTGAAGAATTCTTAAAAAGACAGATTCAATTTACAACCAATATAAATATTTTACAGTTGTTAGTACTTAGCGGACGGCAGTGGCGTGCCACGGAATGTGTAAGTAAGAAAACACATATAGACACCAAAAGCAAGTTGGCTCACATTATGTAACCAAAAGAAATCATTATGACAACGATTTTTCTCTCTTTCTCCCTTCTACCCCAGCATTCCAGAGATAAAAAGAGGGAGATTTTTTTAAATTTTAAAACTTAAAGTTCGTTATGATCGATTGTTGTTTATCCAGTCAGCATCATACTTCAAATGTGTTTCGTCGTCTTATTACATTCCTGCGACGTCATTTTGATTCCATTTCAATTCCGATTCCACGAAAACCTAAACAGATCTTTCTGCAACTTTCCTATTTGTTTGCGTTTGCTTAAGTTACTGTTGGTGTTGCATTTTTTTTTTCCATTAGTGTGTTTAGACAGGGCCGATGAAGAAAAAAAAGACAGTCTGTAGAGAATGAGAAGTAATTCAAACCAACGCTGCAGCGTGGATAGCTTTATAGGGAGGCTTCATGTTGGTCAATTTGTTCGAAGTGGTTACGAAAACAGACAGCCATTAACACAATCCTTCGAACCGATTGGAAGCTACTGACATGTTGCAGATGATTTACATTGCGAAATTCAGGGCACCAAGCTTTGGATTTATCATTTCCGCTTCCGTACTGAGGAAAAATAACTTATATTAGCGTATATCATCATGAGAATATTTGGTTTCTTTTTTGTTTTTTGTTTTTTTGTTTGCATGTTTGGCATATTTTACAGCTTGCTAAAAAAAGTTTACCATGAAACTAATACAAGCTATTGAGAGCTGTATTGAAGATAACCATAGAAAGAAAGAAAAAGTCAAGAAAATAAAGGATTGTGAAAGCTATTGCTATTTTAATTCCTATTTAAGTAAACTTCTTTCCGAAATTCCTTGGAACATTACCTGAGAAACGTTCGTTCTTCAGTAAATGAAAGTATATCCACATTTTGCATTCTGTCAGTACCGTTAAGTAAACAATACCGCCAATTAAAGTATTTTATCACTTGTTTTAAAGCCTCAGGATATCGACAGAATCATTAATTAACAAGATATTTACCATTAATTTCCATAAACTGTGTGGGTAGATATTTCTATTTGAATTTGCCATAAAAATTAAACTATGAAACAAAAACAAAAGTAAGATACGATTGGCAGGAAAGGCACCCGATATGTTTCTGAACTTTGGCTACAAGTTAGCACAGAGATCAATAAAAGAAGCAAAAGAAAATGATTCGAACTTCCTCAGAAATATTCTTTTGATAAAAAATTAGCACAGGTCAATGGTTATAATAACGGAAAGTTTGAAGAAAGTGTGAAGATGTGATGCGATTATTTCTGTTTTACACGGCTTTAGTTGCACAAACCCCACTAACTTTTACTAAAAACGTTGCGCACCTGAGCAAAAATTGTATTTTCAACATTTAATAATTAAAACCAACTACCATTACATAATTGACCTTGAATTTCAAATCAATTACAAAGCATTACTTACATCTCAAAAAACAAAACAAACAAAGAAGGCAAATAGGAAATAAATTAAATAGGAAATATTAATACATAAAATAAAATAAAAAAATCTTAATAGACCAAACAACACCAAGAAACTGAAGCAGCATATACAATATATATATATTATGTTACCAAAAATATCCGGATACCCTCATAGCTAAATGTGGACTTGTTGAAATGATGCAAGAACACATGCGCCATGCTATAAAAGGAAAGCAGTTTAGATATTCTTTGTCGACTTGAATAAACGAAAAGAATTGAATCCGTTTGAACGTGGTATGATAGTCAGAACCCATCAGTTTAGTCATTCGATCCAAGAGATTTCTGCCAAATTACAAGTGCCCTGGTCTACTGACATGGATGTTATCGTAAATTGGAACTATCAAGCCTCTTCTCCGATCTGGTAGGCCCAAGAAAATGACAAATCGGGACCAACGAACTTCAGGCGTGCTGTCAAAGGAAACTGCAAATCAGGCTTAGCAGCATTGCAAATGACTTTCGTATGCGCTCGGGATGTGAAAGAACCATTCGCCTGGATTTGTTTGTCCTTGGTTTTCATGGTCTTAGGCACAAGCCATTGATTACACTTGCCGTTGCCCGCTAACTTTTGGAATGGTACAAACGACACCGTCAGTAGACTATGGGTCAATGGAAAATGATCCTGTGGAGCGATGAATCGCAATACTCAATCTTGCAATGGACGTGACTAGATCTGGCGGATGCCTAGTAAATAATACCTACAAGACTATCTTGTGTGGACCGTGAGAAGGCAGCATAGTGGTCTGGGACTGTTTCTCCTGCTTTGGACTGAGATATTGAAATGCAGATGCCTATCAAGACATTTTGGACAACCCGTTCTTCCTATACTACGGTAACAGTTTGGAAAAAGCCGTATCCAGTTTCAACACGATAACACATTTGCTTACCCGTAATTTCAGACATGGAAGTGGAAGAATTCAACAGTCCAGCCAAATCCCCGACCTCAATCCTGTAGAACATCTCTATATGAGTGTAACGAAGGTTGCATGACAGATGCACTCGTCCAAATAACACTACAAGAAAAATGGAAACGAATTCCAGCAGCAGTTTATCAGAACTTAGTGAATAATCGATCACTAATGGTTGTAATCGCAGCAAAAGGAAGCCTGATGATGTAGTGACAGCAGCGCTTAAGCAACGTAAAACACCAACAGTTGTTGTGCGGACACTTTTTGCCAAAATAGTGTGTGTGTGTATGTTTGTGTGTGTGTGTGTGTGTGTGTGTGTGTGTGTGTGTGTGTGTGTGT
>JAFIDM010000003.1:62625025-62639930 GCA_023159025.1 Thereuonema tuberculata
TGTGTGTGTGTGTGTGTGTGTGTGTGTGTGTGTGTGTGTGTGTGTGTTGATATATTTACATATAATTCAAATCAAATTGTAAGAGCAAAAAAATCTAAGAAATATATAACAAGAAAGTTAAGCAATTAAGTTAAAATGCCTGAAAGAATCAAAGCATAAATGTTCGCTTTTTTATGTATTTTTCTAAATTATTAAATATATATTCCTATTAACATCTTTTAAAAGCCTCTTATTCTAATTTAACTTTAGATATTTTTATTGTTTTACATTTTTTCCTCCTTAAAATACATCAAAAATGTAGAAAGAAAAATTCCTTTTTTTGTTTGAGAAATGATAGGGATGTGAGTATGTGTGCGTGGGAGGAAGGTAACACTGATCGTAAGACCTGTCTTGTACTTTCAAAATTTAAATTATCTTTGAAAAATAAAGATGAACAAAAAAGTGGATAGATTAACTTAAAGTGTTTGTGATAAAAAATTTACGGAAAAATATTCTTACCTTCAATTGCAGACCAATTCATTTCATTTGCAAACTTTCTTTTCGTTTCCTGAAATGATTAATAAATATGTGTCAATGTAGATATTTTTCGATTCAATAATGCACGGTTGAGAAAATTTTAAATCTTTAAAAAAATAAATAAAGATTTTTAAGCTTCGTATGTAGTTATATGCCCTAATATTAACCGCATTAAAATAAGTAATATTCAGATCTTTTTACTTGTGTAGTAAACATCCATTAGTCCGGCATCGAATGGTTCGGCACTGCCTGATAGTCCGACGTGCTGTAGACGAGATGAAGGAACGGCAAACTCTTTCCAGACTATCTGAATGGACTGGGCTGAAACAGATAAGAATAAACCCGTTGTAGAATTCTTCACCGATGAAACTATCATCCAAAATTTACTAAATCCATCGATTCCAAAAGAAATAGACTGATGAAGATGAAGCAACACTAACCCACCCACTTATCAAGAGGCCACTGATACATTTAATACGTTTATCAAATTTGCAGAACGAAACACCCAGTTCAACAATGCAGAAATAATCTACATATTTTAATGAAACGAGTTTTTTCGGAAGAGGGTCGAGTCAAAAAAAGCAGGAGATGTTCGATAGTTATTTAAAAAGGCTTGCACAAAAATTCAGACAGCTTCTTCGTTTTCCACTGCTGTGTCGTCTGATGATCCACTTGCATCTACAGTGGCATCTATTCCTGATCAGATCGTTTAACTTTTACTAAAATAGACTAATTGATTTTATATAAATTTTCATTTATTTTGAATTTTTAAAAATTTTGATTTAAATTACAACAGTAAACTTATTAATTACTAATACTGTAAATTGTTTAAGTTTCTTTTTTTTTTTAAATTCTAACTCGAATGTTGTTTTTTCATTATCCCATAAAGGGTAACGACTGTCTGTGTAAAGTTCACGTTAATAAATATCACATTAATTATTCACTAAGTTGAAAAAATTAACTTTAAAAAAAAAACAATTAACATTTTTTAAAAAATAATTTTTTCGTTTTTTAGTTTGTTATCCGATAACCCGGCATATTTGATAATCCGGTAACGTCGAATTCATGAACTTGCCGGATTGTCGGAAGTCTACTGTACAAGCAATATTCTTAAATGTAGTAAATTGCAGGCTTTAAGAATGTACTTCCAACTACACTACTCACAAAATTTAGGGGATATTGCGAAATGAATATAATGCACCCAAAAAAGGCATTTGAGTTTATTTATTCAAAAATATCATCAGAGAAGCAAATGACACGAAAATGGAAGTTGTCTGAATACGCAAATGTGATGCAAAACGTTAATTTGCATGTTTGCCCACAACCCTGTACAAAGAGGCTGGCGCTGCTGGGTTATCTTCACTTTCCTGGATCAACAACAAGTGGTAGAATCGTTGAGTGCACCTGAAAATGCCCCTGCAACGTGATATACCCGAATCTAAGCATGGAGAGTCATAGGGCGTCTTGAAGCTGGCCAAACACAGATGACAATGGCAGCAGCGGTTGAAACCTCTCAAAGCGCGATTAGCAGGCTCTGGAATCGTTTTAGAGAGCCTGGCACAGTGCGAAGAAGACAAGGGCAGGGCCGCCCATATGCCACCAAGAGATGCTCGCTATTTGATCAGCGGTTGCTATTAGTGTCAATAGCACGAAGGAACCGGCCAAGCAATGCGACTGAGCTGCGGTGACAGTTTCTCGCTGCTACTGGACGACGGGTGTGTACTCAGACCGTGCGAAATAGACTTCGTCACGGTGGACTGTATGCCCGGCGATCAATGGTATGCATTCCGTTAACTGCTGAACATAGCAGAACCCACAGAAGATGGGATGAAATGCATCTGATCTGGAGTGAATGTGGAACGCGGGAGAATCCACGTTTCGTGCAAGAAAGACATTCCTTTGGTGGAGGTGGAATCATCGTGTGGGCAGGCATCAGCATTGGTGGTCATACCGACCTCATTATTGTTAGAAATGGAACGGTGACTGCTTTAAGATTCTACAACCTATAGTGGTACCCTACACTGGAGCTGTTGGGTCCAACTTTCTTTCTATGGACGATAATGCGCGCCTCCAACGTGCGCATCTCGTCAACAACATGCTGCAAGAGGCTGGAATCGAGCACATGGACTGGCCTTGAAGTTCACCAGACACGTCTTCCTAGTGCTTGGGATGCACTAGGAAGACGTGTTGCCAGTCACCAAGGACCTCCCATAACACTTCCTGAGCTCTGGTGCGTGAGTGGCCACGAATTCCACAGGAATTGCTGGACAATTTGATCCTCTCCATGCCTCATCGCTATCATGTGTTGTAGCAGTCTCAGGTGACCATATACCCTACTGAACAGTCAGTGTGCGATACATTTTTAACGTTTGACATGCGAATGTTAACCCCCATCCATGTGTCACATCCTGCTCAATCCCGATAAATGGATTCTGCACCTCATTTGCATATTCAGACAACTGCCATTTTCGTGTCATTTGCTTCTCTGACGATGTTCTTTAATAAATAGACTCAAATGCCTCTGTTTTTTGGGTGTATTATATTCATTTCGCAATATCCCCAAATTTTGTGAGCAGTGTATTTATGACTTAAATATTATTATTAAGAAAATAAAGAAGTAGGATTCTACTTCAAGGATTATCAAGTCAAGTCCTTGGAAGGTTCAGAGAACAACGAGACTAATGTAAATTAAGATTGGTTGGTTAAGTTTCTTCCACATTGGGGTAAGAAATTACCTTCTCATGTAACACAGAATTGGAACCCTAAGACCATCTGGGGCAGAATGAGAGAAAACCCACTGACAACCCCCCGGAATCGAACCCGGCTCCTCCACACTTAATCAGACCTTACCTGTTGAGCCACTAGGCCCACAATATTATGATTATCAACCGTAATTTCAACTAATTCTAATACGTTTTGTCGAAGAAATAATGGCTACCGAATATATTCGCATTTTTAAAAATGGCAATCCTACATTTTCGTTCTTTCAGTCTTAAATTATCTGAATAAACTTTACTCAGATCTGCCTTATTTATTATCTGAAACATCTAAAGACAGTTTTAAAAATAAAATAAGAAACATAATCGAAACTGATTATTAGCATTTGTGCTCAATTTTAAATTACAAAAAACCTATAAAAAGAATTATTACTGAAATTATAGCTTTTACAAAAATGGAACGCACAACTTTCTAATTCACGATTCTCAGCATCAATTAATCTAATAAATATGTTTTGATATTCGTTTTGATATTTGTTGCTTTGAATTAATAGTAACAAATTAACGATAACTCACAAAAATAAATTAAGTATATTCTTCCTTTAATAATAAAACTGTAAGTTATCTTCATACCAGGAATACAAAATTTAATGAAGATCATGGTAATTAATCACTGAATGACAAATGCACAAATTTATAACAGATGAAGAAGATCTGATACATTATATTTAGGAATTGTATTTAACTTTTAATAGCACCTTTTATGCTCTTCTTAACTATAACTGCAAATAAATACTGAAATATTCCATTTTACTTTATCATTGAGCTAAAAATTCAAATTATGAAATTAATTTATGTGGCTACAGGCTAAAGTGAACTATTAAACTTCTACCATATATAAAAAATGGAAAATAAAGTTTGAAGACAAGAAAGTTGCAAAATTCCAAGATGATATTTTTTTTATTTTATTTCAGCAAGTTTATTTTACAACTTATTATTTAATACTTGTCTTTTTAGCAATTTGATAATGTCAATGTTAATATTCCTAATGCTAGGTATATTGTATAACTGCATTGAGAGACCACGATGCTTTTGTAGATTAAAAAAAAAAAAAATATTTTGCAATCTTGAAACGCCCTTCGTGAATATCCTAGTGATGTTTATCAAAATTGCGTTGGTAGCGCCATCTGTTTGCTGAAAAGATAACTACTATTTCTTTGAATATATTCTTGTGAAATCAATTTGTTCCCTTGTTTAGATTTTTTTTTTTCTTTGAAAAAAAAAAAAATTGATTCCAGTATTATTTTTCTTAAAGTGATTATTTAAAATAGAAAGTAAATTTCCGTAATTTTTTGAATTTATTAAGTTAATTTCCATTTTTAATTCAAAAATTAAGATTAGAATACAATAATTTTATAGCTCTTAAAATAAATTCTGAATAGTTCAATGAAAAGATAATCCATAATAGGAAAATAATAGTCTATCTACATAACCTAAAGTTTTATTCATTTATATTCTGGATAACTGAATTGCACTCATATAGGAAAGGGTTAATTTTCCTTAGGATTGTATACATTTTTCTGCATAAAAAAATCACTGTAGCTAAAGAACAACATCAATTGTTAGGAGATTAACATACGTAATATTAATTTCATTATGAATAAAGAATGAAAGGAAAAATTAATATCCTGCTACAATGTAGTAAGGAGAAAACGCTATAGCATGCTCAATTACTTATGAATTATTTTTAGTAAATTACAACATATTTGCTACATGAATAAAAAATCTACATTTGCAAATTTAGAATAAAATAAGAAAAATTGTTATCATTAAGGTGTGACTTATGAATGAATTTCACTATCACTTATAAAAAAAAAAAAAAAAAAAGAGTTGTTTGACAAAATTTTATCAGAAGGGACTATTTGTTATTTTATTTTAAACGATGAACGCGTCATCGACACAGACAATATTTGAACTCTGTTTCCAATAAAACTCATTAATCTTTTGAATGAAATCCCTGTGTATAATGCAAATGACAGAGAAAACCACACAGTTGATAATAAATATCAAATAAATACACCTGACAGTGAGTCACAACTTGGGAGTGGGTATTACACGAAAGGACGAATTAATTTGGAGACATGAATGACTAATAGGATTCTATGGACGGAAATAAATAATTGAAATCCAATATTAGATGACGAAAATGTGTGGAAGGTTTAGTAAGTCTCATTGTTAAATTAACATCCCTTTTTTTCTTCCCCTCCCTAATATGAATTAATTTTTAAAGAGAATGCTTAAATGTTCTGAATTTTAGAAATGAACATTGTTTTTAGAGAACTCTCAAATAATCAACTACGATATTGAAAATTTTTCATTGAAAAATGAGAAAAGCGTACTGTAGAATTAAAATGTAAGAATTTTTCATTTACTTTCAGTCTATTATTATTCGCTTATCATTTATTCTGATGATAAACAAAAGAAGAAACTACCACATCGTCTGCTCCTGAATTGAAGACAGCAGCGCTTCAACGGAGATTTGAAGAACTAACAAATGGCGCTTGGACTAATCTTTTGTAGAATCTTTCCCTCATCGCCTGTCCAACACCATTGATTTAATTTCACACATTTTAAGTTATTACAAATTTTGTTTTGACTAAACTTTTGACGAAAAGTATTACGTTTCATTCAGACCGATCGATAGATAAAAACTGTCTGACGTATTAGCATTAATCAAAAAACGAAAATAAATAAAAATCTTGTAAAGGGCATAAAACGTTTTTGAATTTTGTACCAATAACAAAATGAATCATTATATAAACAGAAGTCTGTAAATTAAATTACGAAACCAAATATGTCAGGACAAAAATGTCCACTTCACCCATAAAAAATTATTCCTTTCGGCTTCCACTTAATTCTGCTAAAATGACCATCAGTTGACTAATGGATTGGTTATCAAGTAACCGGATTAAATTATAAAAAGAATGGAACAAAGAAAAGATATATTACTTCCTAAAACTATTAAAAAAAATTTATTTAAATAGATTTATTAGTATTATTATTATTTAAACATCTTATCTTTTTCAACTAAGTTTTATTAAATTTAAACACTCCATATTTAATTAGTTTAAAGAAAATATTATATTTCGACTAAATGCTATAATTTTATCATATTCAAATAATCACAATCTCTATCTTGGAATATGTCAGGTTCATTACTTTTTTTTTCTTCAGAATATCCAATTGTCCAAACCACCCTTCAGTGCAGTTAATCTCCGATGAACTATAAAAATATAGACATTTTAATTTATTCAAATTACTTCTATAAATAGGAAAACTGACGATTGGTGGAAGCTTTACTGTTCATTATTTACTACAGTTAATGATTCATATACTTATTAGCAAAAAAATAGCAACCACTGTCTAGTAGTCTATTCGAAGAAAAATAAAATAAAAATCAATATAAAAAAAAACAGCTAAAAAACTACATATATAATATAGAGCGTGAATCTACCGTCAGATTCATACTCGACTGATAGTCATGCGTCAATTTCAGACTCCGAGGTGTCTGCCGTCTACGAGACTGGTTTCCTGACCAAGGAATGAGGTGTTCCACATTCAGTGAGACAATGCGTCGCGTTACTAGCAAGCCACAAGCAAGATTTCTCTAGGATGATTCATCCCAGTTGTATCTAGAGATCTTCGCCACACAACTGTTATTATGATAAACTCAAAATTTAAAAGGTTAACGAAGCATTAAAAAATGCGCTATATGATCTTTTAGAACATGTTTTAATCAATTATGCATTTTTGTATATATATATATATACATTGTATATAAAGCCGGGCCGATAAATAAGATGATGTAGGCGCTTGTTTGAGGGAAAAGAAACAAGTTGGATCCGCCAGAATTGGGAAAATTCTTTCCTTTTTCCTATAAAACTCTTCTTCCTGGATTTCTCCAGCCTCCCTAAGATGGACATAGAGTTAATTTTCTAGGGAGCAACTGCAGCTGAAAGACTGACGATGCTTCGACCTCCACTTGTGTTCCGTTTGGCCAAATGTTTTGGAACTACACCTGTAGGTCTGTTAAGGCCTACAACAACTTTCAGATTACTTATATTACGTATTAAACACTTAATAATTAACTGTAACTTAAATTTAAACTTAAATAAATAGAAACTTGCATTAAAATTACAATCAAGATTCTCAAGAACATCATATCTTCATCAAAAAATTCATCTCAATTGAATTACATTTTCTGAATGATTTCAATGAAAATAAATAAAAAAGAAAAGAAAAGAAAAATAAGTTTTCTTGGTTTAAATAAGACTTATTGCAAATTCTGTTTTAAAAATTCTTAGAGATAATTTAATATCTATAAAATTTAATTACAGTAAGAATATATCAGTTAGAAACATCACAATTTACAAAATAACAAAGATCATTTCATTATTTACGAGTATATCTTTTCTATTTCGAACTCAGTCGAAAGTGTAAATTTGATTTTATTACACTTCACACTCACTATATTTCTGTGAGAATGTATTCTTCTCAACTTATTTAAAAATTTAACAATGTTTATTAATAAATAAATAATCAAATGAATTTCAATTTATTTTTATTCCAAATATTTTGAAAAATAACACTTCAAAGTTGTCCATTATTTATTAGTTCTTTATTCTGTTTCAGTTTAAATAATGTACATCAAACAGAACTCGTAAGCGGCCATTGTTGTCACGTAAAAGCATTGTAGTTGTTTTATTTGTTATTGTTCTTTTTAAAAAAAACTAATATGACTTGATATTGGCGTGGGATTTCAAAATTAAATTTTAACTTTTATGTGATTTCTGAAGTGCAGGTAAGACATAAATTCTTTCCATTAATTTTCGAATATCTAAGAAAATTATATCAGAAAAATTACTTTAGTTTTATACTAAATTTTTTAAAAATAAATAGAAGTTACAGTAGTTTTAATGCTTTGACACAAATGTTCGGTTTTATTAATTTTGAAATCATTGAAAAAAAATTAGGGAATTAGTGAATGAATGTAACAAAATATGATGTTGGATCGAATACTACACTGTCCTATTAAGTTACCAGTGCAGACTTAAGCCTATTGATAAGCTAAGAATAGAAATTAAAGGAAACGGAATCTTCTAGTCAATTTATCAAAGGTCGGATCGAGTTTAAAGAAAATGATAATATTATATGTTATTTCCTGCCTCGAAACCGGAATCCTGAAGACTGTTCGTGGAAAAGTGAACGTTTCCTCTGCTACGAGTCAAGAGGTCATAAACAGTTCATTTGACAAACATTGCTTTCAGATTTTTAACTTTAATAAGACACTCTACAAAGAACCAACAGAAAAGAATCTACAGATTTATTTAACTTATTAATGTTTTTAAAAGGAAACAAAAACGAGGAAACAAAAAATGCCAAATGAAAATTTGGAAGGATTGTCAGAGGTTTCTAAATAGTAAAGAAAGAAAATTAAATTAATGGTGAGAAGAGTTCAGAAAAAAATTAAAAAGATTTAATTTTAAAAAATCTACACAAAAGTTGCAGAATTATTCCACGATCTTGATTTTGATGACCATTGATATGGAAGATTTTTTTCCCCCGATTTTTCAAGAATTTGGTTTTTATATTTAGAATTATAACGCTTTTATAAAATAGACACTTTTTTTCCCCTATGAAATTACAAAATTTGGGATATCCTGAGTTTTTGTTGTTGTTCTGTAGTGTTCACCATCTGCCATGCCTTACAATGAGTGTGATGTATTGGTGGTGGGTGCAGGAATTGCTGGTCTCGCTGCTACCCGTCATCTGGTTCAATGTGGTAAAAAGAACGTCCTCCTTCTTGAAGCAAGTGACAGGTGATTTAATGAAATATCAAACTTTTTATTTATTTGATTTAATGGAATAACTTTACTATTTTGTGTCATATCAACCTTATATAGATTATTAAAGAAATAAAAAGTAAAGCCCGAAAAATATTGGAAAATAAAACTTGGGATTACCCTTGCAAACTAAATAAAAAATTAAGAACTAATCCGACCTCTCATCTAATCTTGCCTCACAACATTAATGACGTCATCAACCAACGCAGTGACACTTGTAAGTAATAAAAATAAATCGATTTCATTACCATCAAACACTTATTAATCATTTATCCTTCGAATTCAAGGGTAACTTTAATTTTAGCGCTTTAAGACAATAGCTTCTATGTTTTGTAAAACGACGTATATACAATATTCATTTGTCTGGAATTCAATGATCTCCAGACTCCATCCAGAAAAAGAACAAGTTGTTCAGACTCATCCTAGACACGTGTCCAATAATTGGAGAAGAATTTTGTTTGAGAAAGGCATTTAGGATTGAATATGGGAATGCAGTAAAACGTTTATGAATCGTTGCACATTTAAATTACCTATGACAGTAACGACTTATTGTAAAAATTAATGAAATAAGGAATCCTATGGACTCAGCCTTGTCACTTCCAGAAACAGGTTATCGACAAATTCGGGATTTATTGAATTGTTGTCATTTCTTATTTCCACAACTGTAATCTGGAAGCAGCTTAACCAGACCCTTGGGATCTAAGGAACGTCTATCTTATGGCAATAGACATGAAGAAGTGATAACACTTCGCTAACTGGATCAGTTTAATAAAGAATCTAAAGTTTTCAACTTTATCTGTGTTTTGTCTGGTGACGACTGATCATTAGAGCATTAATATCTCCACGAGACCTTCTAAAAACCTTGATTAACTTAAAGCCGTTCTAGGTTCGTGATCCATGCATATGTCGATCCGTCAAAATCTCATCCGACAACCTCAGTCGAATGAGAAAGAAATATAGTTATTTGAAAAGCTTTGAATAAATGCTTATCTGATCGTAAAACGTATTCCTTTCAAAACGGAGACCGAACCACAAGTGTCAGATTATAGCACTACTAGCTGAAGTGCTTGTACAATTAGTGATGTGTAATTTATTGTAATAATATAGAAAGAAAAAAAAAATAGTTAAAAAAAATACTGTCTCAGTTTAGCAAGTTTTAATGCAGTCATATTCTGGGAAAGAAAAACTCCAATAAGACTTGTTTTTTGAAAGGACTCGTAGACAGTTGCTACTGGTAGACAAAAGATCAAAAACTGAACAAGCATCTGAAAAAGGATGATAATAAAAACAGAAATTTGAAACAAAAATAAACGAAACAAAGAAATGAAAAAAGTTTTCAGATTATGGGAGATTGTTTTTCCTAATTTTTACAATATTCTCCAGAATAGAAAAAAAAAATGTATATTTAAAAATGTTAGCTTATAAGAAAATGTTCCTGTTTCTTTTAAAGTTCAAGTATTTATATAATGTAAGAGAAAATATTTGTTAATTTTTGTATATTTGTGGTGTTTTTAGAAGTTTAGTTTGCTCGAGATGTTTAATGTTTCTCAGTAGAAAGGAATTAAAAGATTTGTCTTAAAAACCATGGAATGACAAAACGGGTGAATAAAGTATAAACTTAAGAATCAAACTGTAGCTGACAACCAAAATGAAATGGTTGCTAATAAACGTTTGCATTTAAGCTAATAGCAGAAATCCAATGAAAACAATGCCAAATATCTCGAAAATTGGGGGGGGGGAGGCTATAATAACCTATTCCTACGTTGTTTGGGACTCTGAATACGATGATGAAATCCATTTGTCGACCAGGGTGCTTTTAGGGCTACACAATGCCAAATATCTCGAACATGGGGGGGGGGGGGGGTTACCCCTGAAAATACCCCATTCCTAGGATGTTTGGGCCTCTGAATACGATGGTGAAATCCGTTTGTCGATCCGACCTTCCATTCGGGAGTTGTTAGGGGCAGATAGACACGACGGACAGGACAAACGCAATAGTTTCCGATTTTGGTTGCTATCACAATAGCTCCCAAATGGGTCGCTAAAAACCAAAAACAAATGTAGGCCAGGGTAAGTTGTTCTGTTAAAGAAATTGAGATGGGAATCAGGTTCTACAATTGAAAATGGAATTATATTATTGTAAAAGATATTAAAAATAGAAAATTACGCCGAGAAAGATTTAACTATCTTACTCATACGGTCATTTAAAATTTATAAAAATAGTAAAAAAGTAAAGCAGTTCATTATATGAAAAATAAAAATTATATAAAATAATTACACATTATTTCTTAATTAAATATTTTTCGTTTCAATATGTTTGTTTATTTTTTTAATAATAATATTGTGGATTTTTTCCTGAAGACACAATACAACATGTTGCAATAAATAAGGTTGAGATACTTGTAGATACTTGTAGATAAAAAAAATATTATATGTTTGATTGCATGCACTATTAATCAAATCGAAGAAATCTTAAGTAAATTAAAAAAAAATATTTAAAAGAGAAAAAAAAGGAAAGAAAACAGTAAAAAGAAACAGATTTTTTTGTTCTATTTTTTAGGCTAGGAGGTCGAATTCATACCATATATTTTGGAATCCCTGCCACAGCCATTGTGGAACTAGGAGCAAACTGTATCCGGGGAGGTTGTCCTAAAAATCCCGTATATACGTTAGCGACCCAGAGCGCAAGGCTTCGGGTTGAGCCGGTGTCAGCACCGCCAAAAGGATTATTCTACACCTCCGAAGGTCTCGTGGTCGACAGAGATCTCGCTTCCCGTGCATGCGACTCATTCTCAAAGATAAGCATGGAAATGCTGGAAAGGGGCTACGGAGCACAGCCAGAAAGCACACTGGATGACTTCCTGCAATCCCGAATAGACGAAGAATTGGCAGTATTCGAACAAACCACACGCCCTCTGGTATCAACCGTCTTTAATTGTCTGAAAAACTATTTGTGCTTCAGTCATGTCGGTGAACTTCCTCATCTAGTCAGCAAGAAAGGGTTCTGCAAATACGAGGTAATGCCTGGAGGGGATATGAAGCTCCCTCACGGCTACGGAGAAATCGTGGATGTGATCGCAAGCACCATTCCAAGACAGATGTTCCGATTCCAAACATGTGTCACGAAAATCGAATGGGGGAAATGTATAGAAGAAGGTGGTCAGATAATAGTTCGAACAGAGGACGACGATGAATATCGTTGCCGATTTGTTATAGTTACTGTATCTGTCGGACATCTGAAGCGCTATCAGCATTCGTTGTTCGATCCTCCCCTTCCTGGCCAGAAACAGGCTGCCATTGAACGCATTGGCTTCGGGCGGGTCGACAAGATCTTTCTCCTTTACGAAACGCCATTTTGGAATGACAACGAGATGTCATTTCGGTTTGCTTGGGATCATGAACAAAAGATTTCTAAGCCTTGGTTCGAGTATATTTTTTGTTTAGAGGTTGTTCCCAACAATCCCAATGTGTTGGTAGCATGGGTCTTTGGACCTGGTGCGGAAGAAATGGAAGAGCTGACAGTCCCGGAAGTTGCAGACCGCCTAACCCACCTCCTAAGGCATTTCACAGGTAAAAAATAATAATATTTAAATACATAAAAATACATAAATATTTAATACATAAACTATAACAATCTTTTTTTTTAATTAACGTTAATTTATCATTTTCTAAGGAAAAATGGTTCTAAAAACTAAGATGATATTAGCAGTACCTTCATCACTTGAACCTTTAAAAGCTGTAAAACTGAGCCTAGTTGAGCAACACATCAGCGTTCAAATTCATAATCTTCTTCAGCGATTGAATTAAGAACGTTTGAATTTTTGGCCAGTTTTGTCAAGAATTTATCTATTTTCATTTTGTAATTCAAAAGTTGGAAAAACGATTTAATCATTAAATCAAATAAAAAAATCATACTTAATCAAGTTCTTATTAGAAACAATAACTAAGATTTATAAGCACATTTTTATATGGCATCTCTATCGATCATTCGCAGAAATCTGGTTGGAAAAATCTGATAACTAGAAATGAAAAGGGATTTCGACTGATTGTTCGAATGCTTGTCCTATTTATAGACCACACTCATAAACTGTCATTCTATTTTTTACGCATGCTCTCATTTTACACAAGTTCTCAAATTCATACATTTTCAGATTTACTTGTTCTCATCCTTCTTTCCTCGATCTTTCCCTGCTACATTTGAAAGCTCATTTCACCCTCATAATTTATCAATCACATGACAAAAACACTTTTCTGGAAAGAACGTTTAAATCTGCTAAGCTTACTATTTTGAATGAGTGAATGAAGAGTTGTCTATTAGAAGATTTCTGAAGAAAACAAAATATATAAAAAGTTTTAGTCTTGGCCACTGTTGAAATGTTTCAATGAGATGCAACTGTAATTAATTCTTTTTATTTGCTAAATTTTATCAAAGAATTGAGTTGAATGATGTCTGAATTCCACAGGTAATAAAGAGATCCCTCGTCCACAAGGAATGGTTCGTTCGTGTTGGGTCACCAATCCGTTTTTCTGTGGGTCTTTTTCTTACGTGGCAGCTGGAAATGATGGCACCGAGATGGAGACAATCGCAGAGCCACTACCCTCTCCTAGGATGCCCCACGTACTGTTCGCCGGAGAAGCCACCCACGCACAATATTTCTCTACAGTCCATGGAGCCATGCTCACTGGAATCAAGGAAGCAGACAGAATTCGGCGTTACGTAACTTAGTAGAAACAGTACTTATTTACAATAGAGTTAAAAAAAATGTATATTTACCGGTAATTTAAAGCCAATTTCAATCATATTAAAGTAAATAAATAAACGAACCTAAAAACAATTGCTCTATTAAATTCCAAAATTTTGCTATTTCACGACTACATGTGAAAATCATTTTCAAGTTTTAATAGAAACAATAAATATAGAAATTTAAAATTCCAAATTTTTTTTTTAAAAAAAAATTCATATTCTAATTTATTAATTTCGACAATTTAAATAAAAAAAATGAATGTAATTTCTATACTAATATTAAGTAAATCCTATACAGCCCATATATTTATCCATGTTATAGTAAGAAAAAAATGTCAAAAGAGTGATTTACAAAAGGAATAAAGCTAGAAAAGCTTTGCTGAAAGCAGTCAGTATGTTAATACTTTCTCTAAACACGCAGTATTTGTAAATGAATTCGTTCTTTCTTATATTATTACTATTATGTAAATGTCTGACAGTTAACTGACCATTCTGTTTGTTTTTCTGTGACACAGAATTTGTATCTTCAATTCAAAATTAAAATTGAGCATTAAAACTTTTTAAATATTTCTGTGGTATTATTCTGTAGGAAAGTTCTAGAAAGAAAAAATTAAAACATTAAAACTGAATAAATTAATTATATGAAATAAAATGGATACGACACTGAAACTTATTACAAATGTTTGCATTTGTAACTTAGTAGAAACACAAAAGTTAATAGGAAATTTTATTTCATACAATTTTTTTCCTGCAGTTTCTCGTTTCATTTTCGTGCTATTGTTTCAGTTTTTTTTTTCTTTTTAGCAAACAGGCAAATGAGTATCTGCCCACGCACTTTCTCAATCAAAGAATCAGATCGCTTTCGACAAAAACCTCCTCAGAAAGTTCTTAGTTGGTTTTAAGTAGAGTCAATCTTGTTTCTTACTCATTTTTAGCTTATCTTTCCAATAGGAAAAAGAGAGGCACATCAAATCAGACTGTGTGTGTGTGTGTGTGTGTGTGTGTGTGTGTGTGTGTGTGTGTGT
>JAFIDM010000003.1:62639940-62660341 GCA_023159025.1 Thereuonema tuberculata
TGTGTGTGTGTGTGTGTGTGTGTGTGTGTGTGTGTGTGTGTGTGTGTATGTGTGTCCCTCCATAACAATTATTGAACTGATGGATGGATACTCTTGAAACTTGGTATGCCTATTCGAGGAGGATTCGGGATGATCTAACTTGTATATTTGAAATCTTTTCCAAGTTGATCCTTGTAGAGAAATTAGCGCGAGAAGAAGACAAAAAGTTCCGTAGAAAAGCCAGTAGATATTAGATTTTGAAAAATAAATACAGTAGAACCTCATTATAACGGACCAATAGGGGCTGAGGTTTTAATGAAAGTCCGGTTTATAACAAATAATTCTTATAGGGGTGTAGGGGTGTAATGCAGCAGGGTGTACATCAATGAAAGTACAATAGTTAGCTATAAAAGTGTTTATTATATATATATAAAAAAAAAAAAGCCTTCAACATAGTGGGTTGAATTGAAATAGATGTGTACGTATACATTGCATTAATCTTTAGAACAAGAAGGTCCAGGTTCATGTTGATTGCTTACATTCATTGGTTTGAAAAAATAATTTATTTTCTGCTGGGTTTGTTTGCTGCTTATTTCTTCAGTTAATAACTGACGGAGGTGCCGTAAGTGTTCGTAATATGCTAACACATTTTCAAACACATAAGGTTGAAATGTAAAACTCGTCAGATAAAAATAAGCATCCTTTATTATTATTATATTTTTTTAAAAAACTGTCCGTTATAAGCGACGTCCGTTATAATGAGGTTCTACTGTATGTATAAAAAAAATCACGACTATAAAAAGAAAGAAGAAAGAAAGAAAGACATTTTGTTATTTGAAATCGCTTCTAAAGAAGCTCACAAAAATTAATGCCTATCACTTAGCTTCTCTGAAAAGATATTGTATAATCATTACACCATCTTGTCAAAAAGCCAAATATGCTCAATCCTGCAGATTAATTGGCTCCATCGTCACTTTAATGCGATCAACTGACGATACAGTCGTCGAATGTTTACCTTAGTACTCTGTACAAATTTGTATTCTTTCCAGAGCTCAGAACTTGTATCCTGAAGAGTCGTCTTAAAAGAACGTAGAGGTAATGTTATGGCAGATGTTCTTATACAGGAAAGCCACTTAGGATTGGATATTAAATTTATTCATTGGCATTTGTCGCCTTCTGATGCAAGCAACCACTGGAAGATCAGTGCACTCTTTTCGCATCATTCAGAGACCTTTCGAGATTGATGTGATAATTTAATGTGTTTAGTTTTCACTATTTATTTATCATAGTCCATAATTGTTGTACATCTAAATATCATAATACACTTTAACTATCTATTTTCATAAATTCTCAAAACAAAAAACTGACATTGGCAATATACATCAGAAATTGGAAAACTTATATTAGAATGCAAGTCTGTGTCCTCAAAACAAAAACATAAAACTTCTTTTCTGTATATGTTGATAAACTTCACAATCACTACGTAACTATTACTAAAGATGGTCGTAATTTGCCGACTGCAATATTGTAAAGAATAAAGCAAGTACAAGTTATACAAGTGATTGTGAAGTTTTTTTAAGTGCTTTAATGAAGAGTATTGCCGAGCAGCTTCCCCAGAGATCTGACCAGCTTCGCCGTATAGCATCTCTTCATTCGAATAACCTGCCATGATCTTTTGTTGCAAGATACTACGTAGTCATTAATGAAATATTCGATAGTCAACGATTCTTTGTACACTGCAAAGCATGAGTTTTATCTGTAGGAGTAGCGCCACAGCCATCATTGGCATACGACACACAAAGTCCTATGCTACCGCCCTCTATTTGCACGTTTCTTTTGTTAAACATCATTTCATACTAATTTGGTGATGCTCTGTAACTTTCTCATTTATTTATTTTTTGTTACTGAGGCTAATAAGAATATTCTAGGATGTCACTTAGTAAACACATGATCTCACCCATTGATGTTAATTAATAATTCTCCTAGAAAAAACATTGGAATATAAACAAATGAATTTCTATTGACGTCTTAAACAATCCGCTTTTTAATCTTCTTAAAGCCTGCGTGAGCTAATTTTATGATTAAATTTAATTGAAGTTTTATAATTTAAGTATTTGCGGATTTTCATTATTTTTTTTTTTTAAGGAAATGAATAACTCTACTGTTGGTATTCGGCAGATATAATTTAAAATAAAATAAAGAATTAAAAAAAAGAGACTTTTCGTTTGTAAGATGTTTAATGTAATAGAAATTTAGTTACAAAAAATTAAAAATATTGAACAAGTCACAGAGACAGAGAACTCTCTCCTGTCCCAGAACTGAGGGATAATCCGTCGTTGTCACTGGTTATCTTTCTACTTCCTGAAATAAATAGAGCTAAAGGTATTCATTTTTACTTCGATATACGTAAAAATCCAAGTAGAAATTGACCAGAATAAAATCATTTCGACTTTGAGATATAACACGGATTCACATCTCTTTTCCTTACAACAAACAACACATCAATACTTTTTTATCCTTTCTACAAAAAAATAAATAAATAAATAAATTAAAATAAATAAATAATAATATTCAACCCCTATAGGATCTGGTAAAATGATATTCGTATTCATATGTTTGAATCTTCAACGGATTTGGTCGACCTTTAGTCAGTTTACAATCATTCTGTGTATGAAGAAACTCTCAGGCCAGCTCGCTGTTACATCAGTTGCTGAGAATTCTTCCGTCAGCAGATACTTATAATATTAGCACGAAAATAAGAAGCAAAGACGTATACGATCCACATTTGCGATCTAGTGAAATTTTAAATGCTTCCTAGATACATTTAAAATTGAATTTGACACAGTTCTCAAGAAATTTGATTATGAACCGCACTACAAAATTTCATCCTCAAAATACCTATTTTTAATATGGTTCCTCATTTCAACTGTTTATTCTCCGTTTTTAAATACGGAACTGGTTTATTTTATCTCCTGCTTTAGTGTTGCAATGAGAACTTCTTCTGAACTGCTTTTTGAATTTAAGAAAACACAATTAGTATAATTACCTCGTTCTGCATGCTTCAATTAGCGCACGAAACGGCAGGCAGTTGTAACTGGGGAAAATTAGTTTGAAATTGAAAATAACTCAGCAATTATCCCAACTGCTAGAGCAAACTAACCAAATATTAAAAAATCAGGCAAATTTCAAAGTTTGATGAACTTCTTCCTTATTTTTCACTTTTTTTTTTGTTAAAATTTTCATTTTTAATATCGACATTAAATGCGAAATATGAGACAACTGCTTACAATACAATCACGATGATTGTTTGATAATTTAATTACAGTATAATACGTTTATAAGAAAAAAGATCAAAAACAGCAAATTAAAACTACTCATATGTAGATTAAATACCAAAACTTATGAACTACTAAATCTTTTTATAGAAAATATTAATTGATAGAAAAAGAAAAAAAAAAGGGATGACTAATTTCTGGTAATCTGGAATTTACTTTCCTCTATTCTTTTAAGCAAGGTTATTAAATTTTGAACGACAATAGACGGTAATGATGTAACACGACATATCCTTAATGAAATTGTCAATATACATCTACATTCCGTTTACTTAGGCCCGTATTTATTTAAGCATTCAACACTAATATGTAGCCAATAGTAATGCTAAGCTGTGTTCTCGATGCAGAAAGCTCGGTCCTCAACTGCTTGTACCGTGTTAGTGGTCGGAGCTGGTATAGCTGGACTCAGTGCTGCTCGATGTTTGCATCTCGAAGGAATCAAAGACGTCGTCATCTTGGAAGGCTCAGACAGGTGGGGAAAAAAAAAACCAAAACTTCTACGGAATAGCCTTTCTATAAAATGTAGTTTATTAGAAACTGCCATTAAACTACTTGGGGAATGGAAAAAAAACCCCTTTTCTTTTAATGATAACTCAGGAGTTGTTGAGTTCTATTAACTTTCACTGAAAGGCGATTCATAGAATTCTTTAAACTTTTACACAACAAAATTAATAGAAAAATATTTTGCTAAAATTAAAAATGAAATGAGATCAGTACGAAAAAAAAGTCATCATGAATAATGAGACTCCGTTAATATTAATTACAGTAGAGTCCCGATTATCCGAGTTAATGTGGACCAAGACTAACTCGAATAACCGAAAAACTCGGTTAAAGCGAAAATTGTAAATAAAATATCGTGTAAGTTTAAATGTATATTTTAATAAATACAAAAGTTATACAGATACACCACATGCAATTCATATTGAAAGAGTTCTTTTACTTAAAAAAGTCCTTAATTGTTTTTTGTTTTACGTTACTTTGGCGTTTTTCTGCGGCAATGTTTCCATTCCTCGATTCCAGGTAGGGGGTCATATGAGTAGACGAATGAAGATTAATTGCGAACAATATTCTGCGAATTCTCTTTCGTTTTCCTGAGAGTTTGTGAGATCAAGTTCAGAATTATTTTCGGTAGTTTTAAAAATGGAAAATGTAAACAAAAAAAAAAACAAAAAAAAAAATCCTAGGAATATCTGACAGCTCGGTTAAAGCGGAAACTTGGATAATCGGGGTTTTACTGTATCAAGGTTAGCCAGCGAAAAAAGATTGAGTAATTTTGATAGAAACAAAGCAGATAGATAGCAATTAACATTAACTTGATATCTTCTTACAAGTGATTTTAAAACTTTTAATACTGCTGTAATAAAATGTTAGCAATTAATTTTCGCTCTGTTTTTTAGAATTGGAGGCCGTGTCCATACAGCTCATTTCGGATATCCTCCATCTTGTACAGTGGAGCTGGGTGCAAATGTCATTCGAGGAGATGCACAAATCAACCCCATGTTTGCCTTTGCTGTAGAGAAAGGTATGATGGCAACCGAGACAGTGCCAGTAGACCCTCGCCAAGGCATCTTCTATACCCCGGATGGAAATGCTGTAAACGCCGAGCTCAGCTTACGAATCTTCGATATTTTTATTGAAATGGAACGGGAGGCAAGTTGCATGGGAACACCACAGATGACCACGTCAAATCTTCGTGACTTTTTTAACGAACGCCTCACGGATGAACTGATGACTTTTAACCCAGAAGAACGAGAAATAGTGTCTGCTGTTTTCAGGTGTTTGCAAAACTATCTTTCCTATTCAATTGGAGACTGCATTAGTCTGGTCAGTTTGGCTAAATTTGCCCAAATCAAACAGGTAAGTCCGGCTAATGGAGATGTTCGACTGCCGGTCACCTATAATGCAATCATTGAGGCTCTTATAGAAGACATTCCTCGTTCTTCTATTAAATTAAAAAGTAAGGTACAGCAAATAAACTGGCGAACGACTAGCAATCCACAAAAAAGTACAATGGAAGTGAAAACTGAAAATGGACATAGGTATATGTGCAGTCATGTGATTGTCACTGTATCCGTCGGACACTTAAAGCAATTCAAAACTTCTCTTTTCAGGCCACCACTTCCAAGGAACAAGCAGCTAGCAATATCCAAAATAGGTTTTGGTCGCTCGGATAATATTTATCTTTTATACCGAGAACCGTTCTGGGTAGAAAAAGAAGTTCCAATCTATCTGGCTTGGCGGCCTGACGATAGCACTACTGCCGCCAAACCGTGGTATGAGTCTGTCGTTGGATTTCAGTCAATGCCTAATAATCCTAACGTTCTCTGCTGCTTAATAAGTGGGCAGGGTGCTGAAGACATGGAGAAACTGTCCACAGAAGAAATTGCAGATGACCTGACAACGATATTACAGCGTTTCACAGGAAATCCTGAGATTCCTGCTCCGGTGAATGTCGTAAGATCCACCTGGTGTTCTGATCAATTCTATTACGGTTCTACTTCTTACATTGCTGCAGGTACTGATGGAAAAGAGTTTGAGACATTAGCGGATCCATTGCCTTCTGATCGCCATCCGAGGCTACTGTTCGCAGGGGAAGCCACTCATCCTACCCATTTCTCTACTGTTCACGGTGCTATGTTAAGTGGCATCAGAGAGGCAAATCGAATTGTTTCATACATACTGACTCAAGCATCAAGACGATAGCAAATGTGGATTTTATGAACGAACATTAGTATCAGAAAACCAAAATGAAAAATATAACTTGAATTTACTTTAATTGCTTTTGAATTAATAATACTCTTTTTTTACATGGGAAACTTCCACAGCGTTTCTGATAGCAAGATCTCGAGAATTTGTCTATTTAGCTAATAAACTTGTTACTGTTAACTTTATTTTCTAGAATTACAAAAAGAGAAACAAGAGGGCATCAATAAAGAACGTAGTCGGGCCATATGAACAACACTGTAATAACCAGACATCTAAACATGTGCTTTTGGACTTTTGAGCAATTCCAGTGTCTTAAAGGCTATGAATGTTCCAGTATGTTTTACTTCAACTGCCTCAAATAATTATAGTTGAAATATAAGTATAGTATTATAAGTCCTAAAGTATTTTTGATCGATAAAGGCTATCAAATATTTTAAGAAAGCTATGGAAATGTTTTTCATGTCTTTAATTGCCTTCTATTTAATTATGAAAACGGACCTTCAGTGAATAACAGCATGTTTCTTCGTCATAAGTATCACTAAGAGGAAACATAAACACACAAGTCATTTCTTGAGGGAAAAAGAACTGCTGCTGAAACAGACGATTTTTAGTGCTGTATCTCTTTAGTCTTATAGAATTCAGACAAGAATATGTCAACAAGGATAGTAGATAGTAAAGTTAATCAATAATGAAATATGTGAAATAAGTTATTCAAGGCTTTTTAATTAAACTTTTTTTTAACCAATGAAAAACATCTTTTTAAAAGAGATAGTGTTAAGACTGCTGCTAAGCGAGTTGAAATTCACAAAAATACCATCATTATCAATAAGTAATATGTAAGCGAATTTAATTGTACATCTTATACCATAGATTCCAGTATTTAAAAATATTTTAATGTCCCAAATAATTAAATAAACGATAAGCAGAAAATGTTATTTTATTTTACCTATTTTACTTTCAAGACACCAATCTATTTTTTGCTGTTGGAAAATGGATTCAACAAACATCAGACTACTCTCAAACACTTCCTGAATATTAAAAAATAAATATATATTTTAAAAAAGAATCATTTGTAAATATAGAAGCGAGATGGGCTTTTTTTCCCTCGAACCTGTATTTCGTACCGAAATCTCTTGAACCTAATGTGTCAGAGAATACTGGAATATTCTGAATAGTCCATAAGATAAAGAGAGGAGAGATGACGCGCATTTCGATAATTATTTATATTTCCAAAACTTTGGAATTCATTAGAGAATGAATTAAGCCAGGTCATTCTATTGACGTTATTTACTTAAAAAAATACTAGTTTACATTGCATCATTCAAATATATAAAAAATTACGTTTTATAAAAACACTATATTTTGCCACCTCTCCTCATATGGTAGGTGAGATGACAAGCTATGGGTAGGAGAGAAGCCTTATTAAAAATTAAGTATAGTAAATATAAAAGCCACAAATTAAAGTTTTCAAACATTATTAATGTATTTTCCTAGTTTTTTACAGGTAATTGAAAAGAAATAGAAAGTGTATTTGACATCAATTAATCAGACTATATTAATAAAGTTAAATGCTAACAGGAGAAAACTATTATTTCGTATTGTCACTGATTAACTTAATGAGATTTCTTTATTTTTTTTTCTCCCCAATCTTCCACATAAAGAACATAGCTCTGAATACAGCGAAAAAGTTTCATGTAGCCATCTTTTGCAGGACACGCACTGAAACCAATCGGACGTAGACTGGGTCTCAGAATAGAATTCCACACATTCATTTTCATCACATTCTTCACTTGACAATTTATCAGACAAGAGAACTTTTTCTTCATTTTCTTCCGATGATGATGAAGATGACTGAAATTTCTTTGATACATTCTGGTTTCGTTTTGAGTAACAGTCTTTGCTTTTTGCTTTGAGACTTCTTGTTTTCTTTCTTCTATTTTCGACGAGAGTTCTTTATTTTGGTTTCTTCTACGTAGGCCGGATGTGTAAAATCTGCAGTTGAATGCTTTCTCTTCGAATTACCCTTCGAATTCGAGGGTTTGAGGCTGGACGGAATAGGCCAAACACTTCTTCAAACTTTGGGACTCAGCGTTGTCCTGCAACATGGCTTTGGAGAAACGGCGTCAGCAGGCAATGGAAAAGATGATGCTTCATTTGAAGCAGTGATGTTGAAGTCGTGAGAACTTGATTTATTGATGCAATCGTGCTGGGAAGAGCTGGATGCTGTTGATCGTGAGGGGGGGCAAATGTTCCTGAGAATTTGAGGCTTGGTCACATGTTAAAAGAAATACATGGTCCGGAATAGCATCCTCATTCAATGGATAAATTTCCAGTAGCTCTAACACCCATTTCCACAGTTGCAAAACGTGTCCAGGCAGAGTGCAACAATCCTCCAAACTCGTCTCTGGAAATATTTCGAATGCCTTTATTTTGTCTCATCAGTTTTTCACATGAATGTCTCCAGTAGGTCTTGAATGATTTAAATGCGACTCAGTCCAGAGGCTGCAGATAGTGGGTAGTAGGGCTCGGTAAGCAAAGCAGAATAATATCATTATCTCTGGCCATTTCTAAGAGTTGAGCGTTGTTCATGTGAGATGCATGACCGTCCAAGACGAGTAGATTTTCCCCCGCAGGCTTACGATAAAATGATTAACCAGCCAGTCTATGAACAAATCTGTGTTCATGTAGGCCTTTTCAGGTCTCATCTCATTGTTCCTGGTTTTGAAAAATCAAAACGGCGTCATCTCTCCTCACATTACCAGGAGTAATCTCTCCTAAAACGGTAGGAGAGACGACGCACCTAATATTTCCCCAACAAACATGGCCGAACACGAAGCATTGTGAATTACAATCCCGCCAAGAAACCAGTTTCAACTAACAACAGCAGAAAAATCCTTTATCGCTGCGATAAATATGCTGTGTGAAAATATTAAAGCAATTACATGAAAATTCAGACACTTGCCAAGGTGAGTAGATGTAGAAATTCCCTCGCAGAATCCACAAATATTCACAAAAATGTAGAAGAATTTGACAACGTGTACACACCACTGTAGAGTATAGACTGAGGTTAAGTATCGCCACGCTGGGTTAGAAATGTTAACTGCAGACCGTGTCACCTCTCTTCGCTTTACCTTATACAAAAGTTTATTTAATTTTTAAAACTAATCCCTTTCCTTAGACACGGAGTCAACTGAAGTAAACGGCCACAGACGAAAAAGAAAAGAAAACAAATAACACTAAGCAATTGCTCCAATCAACTACAGTCGTACGTTACTGTAAAACTGTATGACTCCAACCGACCAGTTAGAATTGGTTTTTCTGAATAATCAGTTTGTACTTTTTCAAAACAGATATTTTGAAAATGAAAACTGAAACGAATTTCGAACGCCTACTGAGAACTTGTTGATTTATATAAATAAAGGGGAAAGGGACATCTTCAAGAGCAGAATTCTCAACATTCTAAAACAAAATTATCTAATATATATCAATCTCAAATGTATATTTCTTCGCTGTGTATTTGCAGATATTATAAGCAAATTTGGCGTAATGACGTCAAGGATTATGAAGTAGGTATTTGTGTGTATTTAGGCTTGTTTCCATATTTTTCGAGAAGTCCGACATCAAATCTGGGGGCACGGCAGTGCCCCCGCCAAGACGAGCCGAAGGCAGGAAGGGCACTACGTACCTTTTCTGGAAGTGTTTCGTCGTATTTTCGAACCCTCATAGCTTCGGCCTAGATAATACTAGAGAGCTCAAATTTTCAGGATATGATGCAGTTACCAGACTAATGAAATACGCTAAGTTTCATTTATTTAGCTTTTATACTTTGGATTTTATTAATACCTAAAATACGTCGATTCCGTCACTCACTCACTGACTGACTGACTGACTGACTCATGATCATCAAAACCTCTAGGGTACTTCTTGAAGTCCTAGAAAGCTGAAATTTGGTATGCAGGTTAGGATTAGCACACAAACAACAAAAAAATTAAGAAATCCGTAACTTTCACATTCCAACCCCTCATAAAGAGGGGGTCTGGTTATGTATTATCGAACCCTCATAGCGTCGGCCTGGATAATACTAGAGCTCAAATTTTCAGGATAAGATGCAGTTACCATACTAATGAAATACGCTAAGTTTCACTTATCTAGCTTTTATACTTTGGATTTTATTAAGATCTGAAATGAGTCGTACCCTCAATGCTTCGGCCTAAATAATACTGTGTAATAATGTGATTTCTTCCAAAGTGCAAACAGCTTGAACATACAAGTTGACCAATAGAAAAACAGAAAAGTAGGGTATTGAAAAAAAATCCATTTTCTAAATAATCTTAAAACTAAATTTAGTTGTAATAGATAATCCCACCCAAAACATTTCATGTAAAATAAGTTGCCAAGATTCACATGCTCATAACGCTTTCACTGTTAAAAAGTTATCAGATCTCATCTTACAAAAAGAAATGAAAAATCCCACCCAAAACATTTCATGTAAAATAAGAGGTTGCCAAGACTCGCATGCTCATAACGCTTTCACTGTTAAAAAGTTATCAGATCTCATCCTATAAAAAGAAATGAAATCCCACCCAAAACACTTCGTGTAAAATAAGTTGCCAAGACTCATATGCTCATAATGCTTTTACTGTTAAAATGATATGAGATCTCATGTAGAGCCAAGCCCCTAACTCTACGAGGCCTAACTCTAACAAGCCCTAACTCTAAAAACCCTATATCTTGGTCAAAAAGTATGGCTTGGCCGTTTCATGGAACTATTTCATCTCATCCAAAACATTTCATGTAAAATACGTTGCCAAGATGCTCATAACGCTTTCACTGTTATCAGATTTCATATAGTGCCAATCCCCTCACTATACAGTTAGGCACTACTATCTTGGTCAAAAAGTGTGCCTTGGCATACTCCATATCCTTTACATAACTCCATGGGATTGTCTGTGTGACAGCCACGAAACGGCCAAGGAATACTTTTTGACCAAGATATAGGGTTTTTAGAGTTAGGGCTTGTAGAGTTAGGCCTCGTAGAGTTAGGGGCTTGGCTCTACATGAGATCTCATATCTTTTTAACAGTAAAAGCATTATGAGCATATGAGTCTTGGCAACTTATTTTACACGAAGTGTTTTGGGTGGGATTATGTTTTAATATACTTTGATACGTTGTAAGAAAACCGTTATGTTGAGAAAACAAACACTGTGAAATTGACTGACTGAAGATCAGATTTGAAATGATAAAAAAATTTGATAAGATTGTCTTTTAAACATGACTTACCATTCAGAAATACAAAATTCAAAATATTAATAAGGTGATGGCCCTTATTCAAAGTATAACAATGTAACTTAAATACCAAGTGATAAAAGATGATGTAAGTTGTTAACTCAAGCAAATATTTCTGACTTCAAAAATGATTAATTTATTTGTTTGTTTGTTTCTTTCGTACTTACATATTATTTCTGATGTTTAATAAAACTTTAATACATTAAATAATTGTACTTTCTTAAAAATATTTATCTTGCTACATTTTTACTTTTTTACTATGATTCACTGAAAAATAATATAAAACTATGAAAAAATTCGACTACTGAATTTCAGTAGCAATACAAGTTTTGAAGTCCCTGCAAACATTCAAACATTTGTTTCGAAGTGAATTCTGTTTGGAGTCTGTAGAATCTATCTGTGACCATTAACGTCAAGGTCAACTTGAATGAATTTTGTCAACACCCGAAAAGACAGAATTAACATTCACATGAATTACTGAAATTAATTACCATGGCTGACATTCCTAACTTTAAAATTATTATCCAACATATAACAATCATTTCACGTATTGCATAAAATAATTATAATTGTGCACAAGAATAAGAGTTGAACGTGCACAAGTGAACTCATTTACAAAGTTACTTCACGTTTTTTACTGTTGCCTCTGAGTATTAAATTATTTTGTTACCACAGTACAAAACAGTCAGTAAAAAACCTACACCTCTATTATTTAGTCAACAAGGCTTAATGTATTTTCAGCAATAGTTAAGATCATTTTGAAACATTAGTCGAAGAACCTTAAAAACAAAATTTGGGAGATTATGAAATACAGGCTTTTAGCTCCAATAGTCGCTTCTACCGTAGGTAAATGGAATTTTTTTGCATGAATTTGGCATTTTTTATTAGACTGTAATTGCTGTACGTAATCATGGATTTTGTGCATTCAGAGATGTTTGCTAACCCTTTGCTGATGTTTTCCCTTGTTATTTATAAAGGATATCTTTCTTCCAATTGTCTTACCTTTCATCGGCACATCCAAATGGCTACAGAATGTAATGTGGTGATCATCGGTGCTGGAGTGGCTGGCCTGAGTGCAGCGCGACACCTCATCCACAACGGAATAGAGGGTATTATTATACTAGAAGCATCAGACAGGTAGACTTCATATTTTCAGATTAGAATAAAATGCTCTAAGCTTCCACTAAGGAAATCAGAGTTTGTAAGGATAATAGAACAAATCAAAGAGTTATACGTTCTTAGGAATCGCCTGTGTAAACAAAATTCAAAGATTGGCAATATTTTATTATTAGGCCTATTATTATTATTATTATTGATTCCTTAAAAAATGTAACGAATATCAGATATTTTTAATCCATCCTAATAGTCTTAATAATTATGATTGTATTATATGATGATTTGCTTAATTTTGAAATAATCAGCCGTTGTAAATTTTGATGTCTATATCATATTTAATGGTTCCTTTGTTATTGAATACAATTTGATGAATTAATATTCTGTGGTTCTCAATCGAACATATTCGCTAATTTACTACATTCTAATTAACTGAATATAAATTTTATAGTAAAACTAGTTATTCGAAAGAACTGTTCAATAATGTAGAGCAATTGCTATTTTAATTGCAATTTATTTTAAATTAGTTCATCTTCCTCTTCTTCTTCTTCATTCCTGGATTAAGCCTTTGGCCTGTTCCGGCATCAAATTTATATCATCATTCTTGCTCTTGGTCTTCCAACATTTCTCTTTCCTTTTGGCTTATAAATTGTCACTTCTTTTGGCAATCTTCCATCTTATGTTGGCTCCAATGAACATGTTGGCTCCAATTTAATTGATATTCTGTTATTTTGTCAAGTACCCCTATAACGTTTAATTCTTTTCTTATTTCGTCATTTCTAATTTTATCTAATCGTGTGACTCCTTTTACAGATCGGAGAAATTTCATTTCTGCCGGCTGTATTCTGCTTCTGTCTTTTGACTTTAGTATCCAACATTCTGAGCCATATAAAAATGTCGGAATTGCCATTATTTTATATAATTTTAACTAGTTTTAATTAGTTAGTTTAATTTTAATTAGTTCATTATATTCATTAATTTGACTAACTAAGGAATATTCACAAAGTCATCGATTAAATAGAAGATAATCCGTAAATAATAATCCATAAATAACCTTTGAAGATGATCTGTGGTGTGAAACAGAATCACATATGGAAAATTTGAATACCAAGTAGATATCCTTGTAAGTTTGGTCATCGTTATTAATTCAAAATTTATTCACAGGCGAATTCGAAGTGAAATTGTATAATTATGGAGATTATTTCTTTGCAATTATCTTAATCAACATAGGTAACTGTTCAAAGGAAAAATGGACGAATATAAAAGAAAAAAGACAACTACTGTATTATTCAGTATTTAACTTTTGTATTTGTTTGTGCTGCCAACTTGCTAAGACTCTACGAAGACTATCGTAGAACGTTTGAGACGATCAACATTTTAAAATCAAACCTTTTTTTTTAGTCAAATCTAAATGTTTGAAGGCTTTTAATAGAAGATGCTATTTCTTCAAGCTGTTTTCTAATTCCAGGAAATGCCTTGATTACGTGATAGAACAAGACTTAAAAAATAAAAAAAAAATAGTACCTCAAAATCCATCTCGGTTCTTTTTTTCAATGAACTCTTAAGAGAACGGTACCACTCTCGAAAAATTGTGATCTAGGGTCACAAAAAGATAGAGATTCAGAGATTCAATTTTTTCAGCATTACCATTTTGTCCAAAAAGGTGAAACATGTAATCTCACAATTTTCTGAATCATCTCCATTCTGAAAGATAATTTGAATCTCGTCAAAGAATTTAATCACAGAAGGTATGATTTCTCTCAAAAACACTATAAAAAATGCGGAGTAATTGTAGATACGTCAATTCCAACAGCTGGTTCATAATTCAATTGAGCAGCTGATGTTTTAGCGAAGGATTAATGTTTACTATACTATTGAATAATTATACTTAAGGTGAAATCAACTGTAGCTACATCTAACCATAACTTTTACAGTAAGGAAAATATTTCAATAAAAAATCATAAAGTTGCAGTATTTCAATATTATAGAGAATATTAATAGCATAAATGAATCCTTATATTGTAAAACAGAATAATCTACTTCTCAATTTGAATCATAAAAAGGTTTCTATATTTCGGAACTTTATGAATTTTGAAGTAAACAAGGGAAAAACCTTAAAATTCAGTTTAACAAGAAAAGTTAAAAAAAAAAAGTTTTTATTCTTGCTAATGGCAGATTTATCAATACTCTGATTCACAAAGAGATAATTCCAATTCTTAACTTTTCTAATTTCAGCATAAAGATTTTAGAAATTGAAACTGGTAAAGATCTTAAAACTTTAGGAATCCTAATTTAAGAGATTAAGTTGTATTTCCACATTGGACATAGCTCACCATATGAACAAAACAAAAGAATCAAAAGAAATGTAAGCAGTTGGATCTAGAACCTATCTATCTAAATCTAGCTATCTACTTATACAGAAAGCTATGTTGCTAAACTTGCCATTAGGTCTATCATGTAATAGAACATAAACACACATACACACAAACCAACACAAAAAAACAAAACAAAAAAATATCTACCTAAATGTGTATCTCTACTTTTTTTTCAGGATTGGAGGCCGTATCGATACCGTTCTATTTGGAAATGGTCTGATCGAATTTGGAGCTAATTACATACATGGTGGAATTAAGGAGAATCCCATCTTTTCATTAGCAATGGCCAACGGGCTTCTACCTTCGAATCCCGAGTTACTGGATCGTCGCAAAGGTTATTTTTATACTTCGTGTGGACACAAACTAGACACAAATCTTGGTTTGCGCGCCTTTGACACTTTCGACGCGGTAGAGGAGGAAGCCTGTGAGTTAGGAACGAACGATCACCAGATTGAAAAAAGTGTAACACTCAAGGATTTTATGGATGAACGATTGAATGAAGAATTGTGGTCATTTGAAGAAAAAGAACGTCCATCCGCTGCAGCGGCATTCAACTGTCTTATGAACTATTTATCCTATTATATCGGTGATCCCGTGAATATGGTCGCTTTAAAAGACTACTGCAAGTATGAAGAATTACCAGGAGGAAATGTAATTGTGCCGTCTGGCTTTAATTCTATTGTTGAAACTTTAGCTTGCGATATTCCTTGGTGTTGTATCAGTCTTGAAGATGAGGCAACGCTTATTGAATGGCCTGGCGACAGAGTTAAAAAAGAGCAACTACTAGTTAGATCAAGCAAGGGTGCTTTATATAGTTGTAAGCATGTCATAGTGACTATCCCTGTAGGGAACCTCAAGAACTGTGTGAATTCGTTATTTTCTCCACCTTTACCAAGGAAAAAGCTAAAAGCAATAAAACAATTAGGGTTCGGTCACTCCGAAAAGATCTTTTTGCATTATCGGTATCCGTTCTGGAGTAAAGGTGATATTCCCATTCACTTAGCTTGGCCATTGAAGGATGATGACTGCAGTGATGACGGCAGTTCAAGTGAAGCCGATTCTAAGTGGTTCGAGTCATTGGTTGGCTTTGATCCAGTTTACGACAATTCTAATGTTCTGGCTTGTAGAATTACGGGACCAGCTGCCGAAGAAATGTTGTCTCTTTCGCTAAGCGAAATAGCACAGGATCTTACCCAAGTACTTCACCGCTTCACGGGAAATCACAGTATAACTTTACCCGACGACATTGTACGTTCTTCTTGGGGATGTAACCCGCTGTTTTACGGTTCCTACACATATTTAGCAACAGAGGGCAGTGGAGAAGAAATTGAACTCCTTTCTGAACCTCTGCCATCCAAAAAGAGACCGCAGTTGTTGTTTGCAGGAGAAGCCACCCATCCGCGATATTTTTCCACTTGTCACGGAGCGATGTTAAGTGGCATTCGAGAAGCCGATCGAATAATAAAGTATCACAAGGAGAAATAGTAACAACAGTTTAGAAAGGTTTGGGATCAACGTTATTCGAAAAATGTTTCGTTTTAAAATCATTCTCTCATTCATTGTCAGTTCAGTAAGTTGTTTATCTGTTTTGTGGAAGTTCAAAAACATAAAGAGCAAGTTACTCAATAAAAATATTAGATATAAATAAATAAGACGCAATTCACTACTGGAAGAAAACTGCTAAGTAAGAAATACTTAAGTGTCGTAAGAAATGCCGAGATTTATTTTCACCTAAATGTCTGAAAGTTTTTAAAGAATAAGAAATAAAATAATACTTAAAAAAAATATACAAATAAATAAGAAAATTTTACGTTACTTTTAAAGAATAATTTTAAGTAAGCTTGTCATTTCTTTTGCTACAATGATCTTTTTGATGCTTTGTATACGCCTATATCTCACATTGTAGATGTGATGCTCTGTTTGACTTCTATCAAAATTAGCAAAATGTATAAATAAACTTTTGTATCCTGAAGTGAAGAAGTTGTTTATAATAAAAATTGAAATTGTAGACTAAAAATTACAAAAAAAAAAGTTACAGACGTTATTTAATTGTTAAGCTTTTCTTTTCTCGTTGTGTCATTTACCACAAAATTTTATGTTGTCTCATCACTTCTGCACACAAATTTATTGTAGATCTACTGTAACTTCAGATAACAATCCTTCCAACGTAAATCAATGTCTTTGGTCTGAGAATCTGTGGAGTAAAATTTATTACCTGATATTTATTGTAATAAAAAATTATTGTAAAAAAAAAAAAAAAAAAAAATCCGAATCTAACTTTTTCTTAAAACTAGCGCTACCCTTTTGCTCTCGTTAACATGAAGGTAGACGCAGTGCAGATATCAACGCTGTTTTTCATTCGGAATTTGCTCAATCAACACTGAAGCAATTTACGATCTTAAGTAAAAGTAGACGTTTTTATTGAGCATTCGTAAAAAATAAAAATAAAAAAGAAATAAAAAATAAAAATAAAAAAGACCACGTGAATAACTCATAATCATGAGTTATTTCACGTGGTCCATAGTCGGCCAAATTCGAAGAAAAGAAGAAGAAGAAAAAAGAAAGTTTCTATCGGCTTTTGATTCTAATCAAATTTTATCGCTTTTTTTTATTTAAGTAAATATCAACGATTATGTCAGTTTTTGTTTTTTGTTTTTTTTGATTGCATGATGTGAAGTTGTGGTCGAATTAATGGAGTCTCTTGCTTTAACTCGTTTAAAAGAAGCTTACGTTCAATCTTACGGGCCTCTCATAACCTAAAAGCTCCTCTTGAGTTTATTTAGAAGCTTTAATAGAGGAAAAGCTAATATTGCATTGAAAGTAGCTTAAACTCGAGATTATCGGATATAAAAGTCCGAGTTGGAATTTTTAGCGACATATTTGGGAGCTATTCTGATAGCGACCAAAATCGGTAGCTATTGCGTTTGTCCTGTCCGTCCGTCCACCCCTAACAACTCCCGAACGGAAGGTCGGATCGACAAACGGATTTCACCATCGTATTCAGAGGCCCAAAAACTGTAGGAATGGGGTATTTTCAGGGTTCAATAACTTTTTTTTTTATTTTTTTTTTATAGGTTAATGGGCTTCTTTTTTTTATTATTTTTAATTTTTTTATTTATTATGGGTCGCCCTTAAATTTATGCTTTAGCACACAATTATATTCGCTTGTTATTTTTAGAAAACATATGATGGAAGAAAAAAAAAATATTTTAAAAAAAGACTACGTTTATTATTATATTAAGCTGAGATTTTACGTGTGTAAAATTGATTATTAAGTATTTAAATAAAGCTTTTGGTTCCTAATAACAGCTATCACAAAATTCCTAACTGAATCTCAATATTTAAAGACGACTTTATTTTCAAACATTAAAGACTTCTAAATAAATTATTGCAACATCTTGCTGGTAATATTTCGTCTTTTAATCAAAGACTTCTTCGAACCATAAATAAAAATTTCTTAGGAAAAGAGAAACACCTCTCCCTTTCCTAAACTACAGAAATCCAAAATAAAATAATACAAAACAAGAATAAATAGTGAACGTTACATCAATCACGTTCATTTTATATTATCAATTTACGAGCCTAATTCATTATTTAAATTATCAATATACGAGCTCAATACATTATTCAAAAAATCTTTCTTCTAAAATAAATAAATGTCTTTTTCTTTAATTTTGAGAATTATAATGTATTTTTTTTTCTTTAATTCTGTGTCGTTTCACAGGTGTTTCATATTATTTTGTCCATCCCCTACACCTTGTTTCAGATATCGGAGAATCAGAAAAGTTGTCGAACTCGTTAAAATTAAATTCTATATATAGCTATATATAAGACTTTATTTTTTTAATTAATATTAAATTTGGCTTTAATTTTAAAGAGTTCGACAGTTTTTCTGATTCTCCGATATCTGAAACAAGGTATAGGGGATGGACAAAATAATATGAACACCTGTGAAACGACACAAAATCTTTATTAGTAGGGTGTTGGTCCACCCTTCGCCCGAATTACAGCTTGTATCCGATGTGAGCTAGACAAATAAAGTTCATGCACAATGTTCAAGGGAATACGCAGCCATTCCTCGTACAGAGCGGTCTCGAGTTCAGAAAATGTGGAGGGAGGTGGAAACCTAGCACGCACTTTGGCCTCCAAATACCCTACAAAGGTTCGATTATGTTAAGATCAGGAGACTGAGGAGACCAGACGAGAGGTTCCACTTCATATTCGTGCTCATCGAAGCCTGCTTAGACACAGCGAGCAGCGGGAATGGGGGCGTTGTCGTTAGCCATGAAACACAGTCTTCAGCAAAGGATGAAGACAATCGCCCAGAATACTGAGATAATGCTGTGCTGTGACCTTCCCATGTAGGAAGACAAGTGGTCCCAGACTAGACCAAGATATCGCACCCGAAACCATCACAACGCTTCCTCCATACTTAACAGTAGGAAGGAGGCAGTCAACATGAAAGGCTTCTGCGGGCGTTCTCTACACACAAATACATCCATGGACTGAAATAATGTAATGGAAGATTCATCAGACCAAACGTGTCACCACTGCTGTTATTCTCAGTATCTGTGCTCGCTGCACCATTGCTATCGCTTCAACGCATTACGTGGTGTCAATGGTTTGGAATAGTCGCTCCTCCAGGAATGTTCGCAGCATGCACTTCCTCTGGGATAGTTTTAATTGATTCGAGGTCTTACAGATGGATGTTCATCTCGGAGGTTAATTGAGACACCGTTGTCTTGTGTTGTCGGGTTACTATCCGCTTCAACATTCCAATTCCTATCGGTGAGCTTTGGCTTTCGCCCATTGTTCTGTTCAGAAAACGTTTTACCATGTTTTGGTAGATTGTCATAACACTTGACATAGTGTTTCTTGCAACACTCGCAAGGTTGGCTGTTTTCGTTACTAAAGCTCGTTTCAATGATCAGCGAGGCACGTTTCAATGATCATGCCTCTTTCGAAGTCTGAGAGGTAGAACATAACGGCATTTCACTGCTAGCACAATTATCACAAGCAAACCGTACGACTGTTGCTGATCAACTAATATGTCCGCTTTCACGGCCACTGGGTGGCAGACGTTTATTCTGAATGGCGTGCCTCTGCTTTGCAAATGAAGTATGGCCCATTTTCATATGGGTGTTCACATTATTGTGTCCATCCCCTATATATTTCGAGATTCAGATACTTAACTAAATCTGATATAACGGGTACTAAATTTAAAACTAAATTTTCCTGTTCCCAAATATTTGCATTAACGCGAATTTTATTAACAAACAACACTGTAACATTTAATAGGATGCCATTAATTTCCGAAAACGTTACGAAAAATCCATATCTTTTGATCGGTAACTTTATCCCAATAAACTAATGAAAACTTATTTTAATTTTACAGAAATAAAAGCAAAAAAATAAACAAATCATTAAAATTTATTTGAAACATTAGTGAATAACTTAAAGGAAAACTTTGCAGTAGGTAACAAAATTTATACTAATCCTGCAGAATGAGTAAGCATACAGGAATAGTCTACACTAATACTGCAGAATGAGTAAGCTTACATAAATAGTCTATAATAATCCTGCAAAATGAGTAAGCATAGAGTAGTAGT
>JAFIDM010000003.1:62667671-62701308 GCA_023159025.1 Thereuonema tuberculata
CCTGTATAACACATCCATCAAAGTCAGACTTTAAAATTTGTTTTGTTTCTAATCCTATTTCCTTCCGATGCAAATGAAACTGTTACAAATGGTATTCAGCCTATGTAACTTCCCGTTTTTCTTTTCTGTGGTAGCTAAGTTTATCAGTCGGGTATAGAAATTCTTTTGAATTCTCAAAATCCCCTGAAGTTACCGCTAAGGCCTCAATTTGGTTATCATGCAGTAATTGGCTTGTACTATGATATGAAAAGATAAATTGTCTACACAAACGACACATAAAAACAAATACATGGCTTTATATGGATTAGATTCATTGATTTCATTTTTAATTTTTCAATCTTCATACATTTTTGCAATATTACAAAAACCTTTTTACATCCGGGAATTTGATTGCAACTAATTCCATTAGTATCACAACAGCGACTGGAAAATAAAAGTTTTTTAATAGTAATGTAACTTTAAAGTAATAAAAACTTTTGGTCTATAGTAGTACATAACCACTTTTATAGAAACGTTTCTATAATGAATTATTCTTTGAGGTTCAAATTCACGTAAAAAAACTATATATTTCAGAGTCACTGAATTCATTTGAAATTAATTTTCTTTCTTTCTTCTATGAATAAAAATTAATAACTCAGTTAACGAGTAAATCGTCACAATGACCCTTCTTAATAGGGGTCACTTTGGAACAGCATTGCTAACAGAGGAACTTATGAAAATACATAATTTTATTTCAAACTAGCAAAATACCCGTATTTCGTACTGGTTACAATGATGTGGATAAGAAAGAACTTCAAATTGTAAGATCACTTCGAAATGACAGGGGGAAAGCGTTGCAGACTGCTTAACTCAGATGATTGCCGGTTGCCGCCACACATTTCATGGAACATCCCCCCTCCCCAAAAAAAAGTAAATCAAAAAGGTTATTTTTAAAATTTATTATATTGTCTACAGTATGGACCCATACAGTTTCAGTATGGAACCTATCCAAATTTCAATTTTGTAGCATTTTGGGAAGTACGCTAAACATTTCGAACCGACACGCAAACACATCATTTCCACCCCCTCCCCCAAAAATAAACGCGTCTATTTCTATTGTCTAGACCAGCGGTTCCCAACCTTTTTCAGCTGGCGACCCTCCTTTCCTTATCGGAATACCTCCACATATATATGAATAGAAGAATATAGAATAAAACCATATTTATATCGTATCGCTTCCTTATACAGTATCATGATCGATTTTCGATTTTTCTGATGGTTTATTCGATGGTTTCTAATAGTTTTAGGATCAAGTCGCGACCCACCGGTTGGGAAACACTGGTATAGACAATGCAAACTAGCCACTACCTCGGATGTGTCGTGAAATGACGTGACACACTTCATAGTCACTTCCCCCCACCCTAGAAATTGTAAGAATAACTTATAGAAAAAGGAAATCAATTTTGTCCGCGTTTCTTTACTTGTCTTAGTCAAAGGTCCTACATCCATAAGCAGTCTTACCCATTGTCAGTTCCGCTTTACAATTTACAAAGTTTTACAGTTGTTTTTACAGAAAGTTTTTCCCTTGTTTAAATTTAGCCTTGGGATTCTTTTTGGATTCATCACAATCCTGCTCATAATAATTTATACTGTTTCAATATTTGATTGAAAAAAATCCATCAATGACATAAATATTTGATATTTTTGACCAACAAATTTGCTTCTTAGTAAATCAGTCTCTTGTATGTTCGTGGACATTCAAGTACTTTGGGAAACCTTGTAATTTCTTAAATTTGCAAATTTCGCACATCACAAAATCTCTCCTAAAAGACTTTTTTTTTCAAGCCAGTTCAATTTCCCTAAGAAGGTATTTAAAAGCTCACGCTGTTTGCATCCCTTATGAGAAAAACATAATTAAAGCTATCAGAAAAATTATCTGGTTTTGTCAACTCATCTGTATACCGGTTCTCATAAATGAAACTTTCCATAATTTGCTGATACTGAGTAGATACAAACAACGATTGAAAATAAAAGTTTCATAACTCCTTGAAGCATGTTACCATAGAGATGGGAGACAACTGATGCGATAGTGATTTTCGCAATCCCATAGATAACCGTCCCTTGGAATACGAATTTCTTAAAAAGATTACTCTCTGTTCTAGAAGAACTGATAATTCTATAGTTCAACTGGAAACAAGTTTTATTAATGACTTCAATAAATTTTCTTTTCCTCATGCACTACTACTTTTTTTTGTTTCTTCTATACACTTGTAAATGGTCAGCACATCTGGTTGAAACCCGGTTGTGAGATTAAAATCTTTTTAATGAGTTTAATGTTTTTTAAATAGTTTGTATGTCTGGCCTTTTTTAATCATTGCCATTAATTTTACAATTATTCTCCTCATTTCTTGAATCATTTAATTAAAAAAATCAAACCGTGAAAACCTTTTAGGGCATGAAGTAAAAAACGCCTGATAGTATTTTTTTTTTTTATTTTCCTTTCCTTTCATCGACTTTGGCCAACTATGGACCACGGGCTAGCCCTACCTGACAATGTCAGGGTGAGGCTAGGAAATTCCAGAAGAACCGTCCAGAAAGAACCCTGAGATAGTAAGTCCCAGGGGAGAAACACAGAAGAAGAAAGATTGAAATATCCATGCTCTCGACCGGGATTCGAACCCGGGTACCGGTACACTGGCCTCATGGCAGACCGACGCCTGAGACCGCACGACCACGCCAATTTTTTATATTATTAATAGTTGTTTTCAATTTGTGAGAGAATTAGTAGGATAGAGAGAAAGAACTGTACAATAATAATCATTATTTAGTTAAAATTTCTTAAAAGATAAAAGTTATGATAGAGGAAACTAATAATCTTTCGGAAGCTTAAGCCTTTGATAACTAAAAACATTCTATTAGTAAGTTTTTTGTTTTTAACATCTGACCCTATTTTGATGGTGGATGACCAATGTCTTAAATGGCGATTCCTAGGCATCGATAGGTTCATTTACAGGTTTCAACATTTCCCCAAGACTTGACCATGTAAATGTTAAAAAACAAGCTCGATGTAAGATAACAATAAGAACGATAACATGTTGTTTTGACTATGTTCGATCTCTGCTATTGACGATGTACTTTTTTCCTAGTTATAATCATTCGACAAATATTAAGTGGACCTTCCTCCATTCTTTTCTATTCCTGTCAACTTACATTGGTCGATAATAAGATAATAGATAACACTAACAATTAACCCTTAACAAGCGATTTCTTGTTTTCGTTTTTAGAAATTTGAAATCAAGTAACTTACGTCACTTGCGGATATATCTTTGAGGATATATGTATATTGAGGATATATCTCGCATAAACTGTTCGTAAAGGTTAAATTGATAATAATGACGAAGTAATCTAAACGTATTTGAATATCTTAAGAAAATACTATACAAACGTTCATAATATGAGAACTAATTAGTTTGAGACAAAAGAATCAAATAAGTTATTATTTTTTTTAGATATTTAGATTTAAATTATAGGCTATCAAAGATAATAGTGAGTAGGACAAAAGAGCTGTGGACTATTTTGGTAACGAAATGGAAGATTAGATTTTTTATAAAACCAGTACCTTTATTAAAACCTGTTTTATCTTAAAGGTTCATTATTTTTTGGCCAGTTTGTATAAACTATAGACGTAGCTATAATAAGACAGCTGAACAGGATAGAGTGAACTTATATTAGGTATTCAAACACAATAGACAGCATCTTCTTTATTTTTTATTCTATAAAATCCTTGCTTTGCGAAAATTATTAATGAAAGAATAATGAAAAATGAAACGGACAGTAGTAAAATCTTAAAATCTTAAATATTAAAAGAGAAGAACATTTCTAAAACTTCAATTTGTACGATACTATGTAAATCTATTGTCGTGCTAGTTGAATTCTATCTGAACTTTTGTTCTTTTTCAATTTACGATTCGTGTAAAATTACAAATTTTTAAAATTTAATATTAAACACTAAATTTATTTCTCTGTTCGCAGCTGCTCCGAAGGTGGATACGCGAGTAACTGAATGCCAAATTGTCGTCATTGGAGCTGGAATTTCCGGTTTGGTTGCAGCCAGACAATTGCACTTGAACGGTATCAAAGAGATCATCCTTTTAGAGGGTTCCGAAAGGTAAATGTATTTATAAATATGGGATATAATATTATAACACCCAATATCATTATGCTGATTTTAAAGGATTTTTTAAATAGAAAATATGCATTACGGCTTAATCAATAACAGTATTTGAAAACTACTATGAAAATCAGAAAGCTTTAAATATTCCTGTAGAATTGATAACTATTGCCAAAGATTGAACAAGAGACAATGAAAATTTATCGTTAAAAACAAATACTCGTTACAGTCCAATTTGCATCTAATCGTCATGTCCTAACAGCTTCCCGGAGCAAAGCAGAAATGCAATATATTTTCTCACATTGAACGGTCTTGACCTAATAATTTGCATCTAGATATATAAATATTATAAAAGAAAATCATTTATTCAAGAAAATCAGATTGTCTCAAAATGATAGAAATGACAGAATTTTATATATGAAGAATAACGTATGAAGATTAAGATGAAATACAATAACTGCAACGTAAAATGCGAAAGTTTGTTTATAACCGTTAACAGATATTTATTTCTTGTATTTGCCACCTAGGAAATAGTACCGTACAAACTGTGACTCCGTAAAAACCAATCTTTTTGCGTTCAATGTTTAGTGAAAATGAATTCCGTAACAATGGTGCAAATATCTGTATCAGTTCGGAATGACCCTACGAATCAGATAGACCATCTGACACTCCTACAAGATATATGAAGATGTTTATCTGCAAAAGAAAAGTTGCAGATCAGCTTTGTATATGGGAAGAAAATGGGAATTGAATTCGAACAGCCATTCTACATAAATGGTACTACCGATCATCAGATCTTACACCATGCGACAGATCTTTCTCTATACTACATTTAAAATTTTCTGTCACAAAAATTTCTGTAATAAATTTAAACAATAGGTCCTATCTATTTAAACAAGTAGCCACTGTCTAATTATATATATATATAAACCTTAGATAGTGGCCTACTGGAGAGATTGATTCAAGAAATGAGAAACTTTCCAAGAATTCGCATATTGAACGCTTATAAAGTATTTCTTCAAACTTTTGTTGTTTTTTTTGGGGGGGAGGGGTTCTTCCAGTAGCTGTGATTCAGGGTAATTCCGAATTGATACAGATATTTGCACCATTGTTACGGAATTCATTTTCACTAAACATTGAACGCAAAAAGAATGGTTTTTACGGAGTCACAGTTTGTATGGTACTATTTCCTAGGTGGCAAATACAAGAAATAAACATCTGTTAACAGTTATAAACAAACTTTCGCATTTTTCGTTGCAGTTATTATTATTATATTATTGTCTTTTCGATTCATCTGTAATAAATACAGGAAGTTACAAAACACACAAAAATAAAACTTTAAATTAAAAATTAAAAAAGACCGGTTTCGCTATGGCCAACGCCTAACTTTTTCACTATACAAATAATAGCTAAAAGGACTACAAATACAACAAAAGTATACCCTAATAGCCGCTTTACATTTACCATTTCATTCGCCATAATGCAGGCCATAACGCAGGCAATGTCAGGGTAGATTGCGAGTGATTAGTGTACCGCTTTACACTTACCATAACGCCTTCCATCACACGGAACATTTACACTTCTCAATTGTCATCATGCCTGCGTTTTATTTATGAAAAAAATAGCATTGGTTTATATAAAAACCATTTAGTCAATGCATCGGATAGGTGAAAGAATGTTTTTAATTAATTAAAATAGGAAATATTCATGTTTTTTTTCATCGTTTTGTGTTTCTTTGTTTTCAGTTTCGATAAATAATGCAGTCTCGTTAAATCTCGATCAACGACGATATGTTTTCGAGATCTCGATCACTCTTCGATTCGAATTTTCAAGCCGAAATTCTGAAATGATTTTGATTAATAATGTAACATTTTATGAAAGCATCCACGAAAACATAAGGGAAAGATGATCTCCGATCGTGAAAATCATTTTTGTAATCGGTAATTTCGAATAAATAGATACAAATCGATTGGACTTCCAAGTCCTACAATTCGTCACCAGGAGCATAGGTGTGGTATTGCGCCACCTCTTCAAAGATAGCGCACGGGCTATCTATCGCAATGTCCTCGATATGTGTGATGACGAGGTGATGGCGACCATTATGGCGAGGTTATAGCGAGTGAAATGGTAAATGTAAAACGCGCTTAATTCTCATTCAAAACTATTCTCGAAACCATAAAAGCAAATAAACGCATAAATAATTATCCTAATTTATATTATTACTTCCCTTTGTTCTTCTTCTTTATTTATGATGTGGCAATTACATAAAGCAACACTATTACCTGAAAGACTACCGCTGTCAGAATCATTATTCTGCAAAATCAGCATAGCTTCTCGACATTTTCTACAGAATGGATTATCCTCATGCCCAAAAATAATGGATTATCCTCAGGCCCAAAAATAATGGATTCATCCTAATTCAACCTATGGTAACCTACGCCCCACAATGTCTAACCGGGGCATAAGAATAATTTCCCATTCTGATGGCGTGCTCGTGTTCAAGTAACCGCATGCTTAGGGGACGGGAAGTTTCATCAATATAAAGACAGGAATTATTTACGCATCGGAAATCATATATTACATCATTCATGTTATTAATATTAACATCAGATTTTTTAACAATGTTATTCAGTGTAGTATTAGCTGATTTAAAAGAAACCTTAAAATTATTTTTAATAAATATTTTTTTCAGAGCGGGAGCTAATTGTTGCTCTTAAGGAAGAACAATTAATTTACTATACTCAAAGTTAGCGCATAATTAACATAATATTTATTACACGCCCTTCTAAATGGCTTAAAATAAAATTCAATGGTTTTGGTTTAAAATAAAATTCAATGGATAATCTTTAGAAAGAAAGATGCTTATAATCATATCTATCTCCTTATCAAACCAGTCAATAGACGAACCATAATTAAATGCTCTTAACACGGCCATGTACTGTACATAACATTATTAATTTGATAACGTGGTATCGAGAAGAGCATTGTGTTGAATTCCTTCCGAAACACCTTGGTTTCAAATCCATTCCTCCCTTTCATAATCATTACGTCCAGAAATGGAATGCACCCATCTCTCTCTAATTCAATTTCAAATTTAATGTTCTCATGAATTTGTTCGAAAATATTCTTAATCTCAATGCCAGGTTGGGAAATGAAAAAAAAATCATCTACGTAACTCCTGTGTGCTTCATCTACTGTGTGCTTCACCCTGAAATGAAATTCAGAGCAAAATTTTCAATATACCACATCACCCATTCCACGATCATCGACGAACTGGGTAAACCCATAAAACAACCTTCAGATTGCATGAAAAGCTGTCCATTAAATTTAAAAATCTGCAGACGCATAAGATTTACAACTAATACAGATAAAAATTCAAAATCAATAATAACATAGTCCGTAATCAATGGATTATGATTTTCTAAAAAATTTAAAAAGTATCATTAATAAGATCCAACGAAATATTAGTGAAAAGATCACATACATCAAGGGAAAAAATACTGTGTGCATTACAAACTATGCACATTATATGCCAACTCTAATCCAGTTTTTAAGGCTTAATCTGATTTTAAATTAAAGGAGAATGGGCAAACACTGTGGGAATTTGCCCCACCCTGTAGAGTGATAAGATATATACTTATAGAAAGATCTCCTTGCATAGAACATATACAGTGGAACCTCGCTATTCGTACACAATCCGTTCCAGGAGGCAGTTCGAATGGCGATTTGTACGAATGGCGAATCATTTTTTCACATTGTAAATTGGATTAATCCGCTCCAGACCCACAGATGATTGCTTATATAAACCTTTTTAATAATATGTTAAGCCTAAAATACATAAAAACTATGAAAACAATAAACATATAGGCCTCTATTATTATTTCTTTCTTTTTCAGTTTAGACGATATGGTTGATTTCGCCATGCCATACTGAGTTGCCAGGTCAGAGACACGAGTTCCACTTTCAAACTTCGCAACGATTTCTTTTTTTCAATTCAATTGTCGTTCTCACTGCTTTCCTTTTAGGCTTAGTTGAATCAGTAATCTTTTTTAGACCCATGGCTGGACTATTTTTAATAAAAATAACAAAAAATAACAATAAAATATCACAAAGTTTCACGAAGCTTGCGTGGATGATGCGTAGCGTACGGAAGCTAGCACGATACTGAACTGATGCGACCGCGTGGCGCGGCCAGTACCGAGGTCACGCTGTCCGAATCGCGAACAAGCGTACGAATAGCGAGTTGAATTTTACTTGAAAAAGTTGTACGAATAGAGAGGCGGACGAATGGCGGGGTTCCACTGTACTATTGTTACGACTCGTCGCAATTATTAGTCCGCTCGGAGTTATGTATGTCTAGATATGACGTTTGATGAGTGTGGGTGATAGGGAAGCCAACCACCCACAGCAAAGAACTCCACGAGTGTAGATGGTTGGCTTCTCTGCCACCCACACTCACCAAAATCAATGATTCAAACATCATATCTAGAAGTATACAACTCCGAACGGACTAATAATTGCGACAAGTCGTAATGATAAAAAATGTTCTATTGATGGAGATCTTTCCGTACATATATATTTTATCGCTATACAGTGGTGGGGCAGATCTGCCCATTCTCCTTTCTTTAAAAGATTTCCCAAAATCTTTGAAATATAAGCAATAGTTGAGTTTGAGCAAACAATAACAAGCCTCCCTTTCTACTAGCCATCGGCTCTTTTCTTTGTGTTTTACGTAACATTCTGAGCTCCGGAATATTTGCAATCAACTTAACCCTGTATCATTCCTATGATTAGTTATGATTAGACATTGTGGGGCGTATTACCATAGGTTGAATTTGGATGTACCCATTATATGTGGGCATGAGTAAAATGCATTCCGTAGAAAATGTCGAGGAAGTATGCTGATTTTGGCAAAATAACGAAAGTCTTTCAGTTAATAGCATTGCTTTACATAATTGCCACAACATAAATAAAGAAAAAGAAAAAGATCAAAGGGAAGTGTCCTTACATAGAATAATAAGTCTCCTTGCAATAATAATAGTAATAATCAAAAATTAGCAATAAATAGTAATAATAATAATATAAATTAAGGTAATTACTTATGCCTTTATTTAGTTGTATAGTTCCGAGAAATAGTTTTGTCTTACTTGCGTTGCTTTTGTGAGGGTATACTTTTGTTGTATTTGTAGTCCTTTTAGCCATTCTTTCAGTAGTGAAAAATCAAGGCGTTGGCCATAGCGAAACCGGTCTTAAATTAAATTTTTGAAATATATTTTAAAATTTTATTTTTGTATGTTTATTGAATATTTTGTAATGATTATTTACACATGTATCGCTTTATTAAATATAGAAAGTATTTACATCTATACACTTAGTCCAGTCGCCATATACTTTTTACCTAGAAAAAATTCCGAATTTAATGAAACTTTGGGATGATGTTTGTTGGTGTTCAGTAGTACTACACCCAATTTTCCGAACAAAAATACCTTGTGGAAAATTGGGGGGGGGGGTGAAAAACCGCAAAATTTGTGCACTTTTTTCAGTTTTTTCCAAATATTTCGAAAACGGTTGATTTTAGCGGAAAACGTTTAAATAGTAATTTGTAGAGGATTAAATTTCCTTCAATTTCATTGGTCAAATTTATTTTTTGACCCCATAGATACCGAGATACAGGACTTCGAAAAAGTGCAAAATTTCTCAAAATCGTAAAAAACGCTAAAAAGGCTTGTTTTCACTATGCAGTTTCCATTCTGCAACATATTTAATGGAGTTATTGTATCTCATTTTCATACTACTACTACCATTTCATGCTATTTTCATACGTTCAACCCCCCCCCCCCCCAACCACTACCTGCTCCTCTACAGGATGTTCATACTACACAGTGTACATGTAAGGTTTGAAAGAGCAAATAACCCAATTCGTCTTTAAGTTTGGGGATTTTTATACGTAGTTTATTGTAATGATTCTTATTGTCTAATGTCTACAGTAAATTCTTATAATAAAACATGAAATATTAAAACGAAACAAATTTAATATTGTTAGCGTTTGGCGCAGGGAGTTTCCTCTTCTTCTTGCTCTTCTTCATCGTCAAGCAGTGCGTCCAATACACTCCAATACACCCAGCCACGTCTGGACCTGGAGGTACGTTCGAAAAACATGGTGGGTGGCCGCGTCTTAGGTAGGTGGCAGTCTGGCCAATAGGAATTTCGGTTTGGCGATAGACTTCGTAAAAAGTTGGTATCGGAGGTTGTCGAGGGAATCTGTTTCCATGTTCCCGCCGTACAGTGCCACCAGAAACTTCTGGCCTGACTCGGAAATCTGAGAGGGGATGGCTTCCGGGTCTTTGAACACAGCTACAACGGGATGTAGGGAAGTGTTCTTCTCGTAAATTCTGCAAACCTTCTTCTTCCCTTGTCCGAAGGGGGTTGACGTGGTGTCACACCCACTGACTGCATGCAGAAAGAGAATGTCTTGTGTGTCGATCTTGCATGAAGCTGCTGAATATAACAATGATGGGGCATTGCCTCTCCCATTCTTCTCGAAATAGATGTTTTTGTGTGAAGTGGAGGCGAGGGCTGTCAGTAACACTAGGAGATCTACATCTTCACCTGCGATGATAACACTGTCATATTCAGCAGCCTTCGATATTGCTGTGTGTATAATCATCACGTCTGCATCTTCAGTAGCCTGTTTCACCTCAATCCCCTTCGCTCTCATTTCTGTCATCAGCATTGTGATGAAGTTTCTTTTGTTAGTGTTGTTTGATAAAAACGTCTCTTGAGCCATTGTCACTGCAGTTGTTACTGAAAAAACAAATGTGGTGGACGAGTGCAGTACAGCCCGGCGAGATCTTTCTGCGGCTTTGGTGCTTTGATAGGAGGCGTCGTTAGGATATCTATCAAATACTACTGTAGTATTGCAACCAAAGTGTTTTTGCACATAGTCCACATAAGTCTGGCACGCTGATTGGAACGTGAGTGTTGTGATCTTACTCCATACAACCTTATGGAGTAGGAACCCTCCATCCATTACCGCATATTTTCTGCAGCCAAAGTTTGCTTCTCCTTGCATAGGGGTGAATATTGCATCATATAATGCTGACTTGGTGCCCTTACGCATTCCTTCCTCAGTGAAGAGTGACATTGGGAAGGGTGCAAGTTCATACCTGAACAAATCCTTGAGGTCTTCGTCAGACTGCTTGGCAATGCAAACTCGCTGGAACAGAGTCAGTGGATCGACTGTAACTTTCTTTTCTGCAATTTTCAAAGAACAGGAAATGGATGCGAGAGTTATCACCTTATCCTTTCGTTTCAGCTTCACATTTTCAAACGTTTGTCCCACAATTTTCTTCATGCAGATGATACCAATTTCCCGCGCAGTGTGACAGTTCACATCTTCCTGACCGATTTCGCCTGTGCTTAAAGACACTATCTCCTTATTCTCAAGGAATGGTGGGTGTTCAGCAAACCAGCCCCGCAACTTCTCCATGTCCAGATTATCCCTAGTGATACGAGAAGGCCTCATATCTACATGTTGTTCAGCAATGCCTGAATTTATCTCAGTGAACATCTCTACTTGTTCGCAGATGTGTTGGAGGCATAACATACCCAAAGTCCACCTAGAAAGCACACTTTCACTGACCCCACGACCATGCGTCAGCCCTCCGTAACTTTTCATTGCCCATTAATACCAGTTCAATACCTATTATCCAAACCAACATTCCAGAAATTTTCAGATTTGCAAAATCTATTTTTACAAAATCTGACTAAAACTTAAGTCTATAAAGAAAAAAAAATCGTAAACATAAAATAAAATAATATTTGTTAGGACTAATACATAAATATAACGATATAGTCCGTAACAGTATAGTATGAACATCTTATAGAGGAGGTAGTGTGGTTGCGGGGGGGGGGGGAGTTGAACGTATGAAAATGAGAGCAGCATGAAAATAGCATAAAATAGTAGTAGTATGAAAATGAGATACCATAACTCCATTAAATATGTTGCAAAATGGAAACTGCATAGTAAAACAAGCCTTTATAGCATTTTTTTACGATTATGAGAAATTTTGCACTTTTTCGAAGTCCTGTATCTCGGTACCTATGGGGTTAAAAAATAAGTTTGACCAATGAAATTGAAGGAAATTTAATCCTCTACAAATTACTATTTTAAAGTTTTCCGCTAAAATCAACCGTTTTCAAAATATTTGGAAAAAACTAAAAAAAGTGCAAAAATTTTGCGGTTTTTCGCCCCCCCCTCCCAATTTTCCACAAGGTATTTTTGTTCGGAAAATTGGGTGTAGTACTACTGAACACCTACAAACAATATCCCAAAGTTTCATTAAATTCGGAATTTTTTCTAGGTAACCCCCCAATTTACACCTATGACGACTGGACTAACTCGGTATTTAGCATATATAAGTTGACAGTTGTATGTGAAACTGATTTCTCAATATACAGACATCTGCCAGAGTGATAGTTCCTGAACATGGATTAATCATTTTAGGTTAAATTATAAAACAGACTATGTAGAAGGATACATTAAATAGATTTTTGAAGAAGCATCCTGAATAACTTCCTCAATCAAGAACAAGATGCCTACAATTTAATAAATGTGGAGTTTCGTTCTGAAAGTCATGCAAACAAACTGCTCATTTTATAAATAGAAATAAAAATGACTTCTTGATGCTCACATAAGAAAAGTGAGTTATGAAGTAAATTCTATTATAAGAATTCTACTATTCAATTAAAAGTCGTTTAGAACGTTTAGCCGTGTGTGCCGGGCGTTATCTTGCAGAAAAGTTCGCCAGAGGTGCCGCGAAAGGTTCGGCAATACCAAGGGTAGTAGAATTCCATCAACGTACCGCTATGCTGTGATGGTACCAAGAGGCTATCAAACGAAATGGCACCCCAGACCATAACTCACTGTTGTTGGGCCGTGTTTCTGCTCAACAAGAGCGGAATCCTGACGATGTCCTGACCACGTCTTCGGCGGTCGTCGGGACTCAGTTCAAAACGGGATTCATCGCTGAATACAATTTTTCCCCAATCAGCACAATTCCACTTTGATCGTGTCCTGCACCACTGCAATCGCTCCCTTGACGGAGCGTACTGGTCAGAATAGGCGACGGAATGGGCGCCGTGAGCGTAGATTCTGCTCCCGTAGTCTTCTGGTAATGGTTAGGGTGGTCACTTCAGTATTGGTCACTCGTTGGACAGCTGACAGAGACGAATATGGTGTTGTAACTGTTGCTCTGACAATCGCTCTACCTTCTGGTTCTGTCGTCGCACTAGGCCGTCTGTTGCTGTCTTGTCGCTGAAAGCTACCGTTCGGGACTTATTCCCGCCAACATCGTCTAATTGTCGTATTGCTCCGACACAAATGCCGAGGATTTGTTGGTTTGTCCATTCAGCCTGATGTAGTTCTCTTTCAAACTCCGTCATATGGTCTTAGTGGCCGCAAATTCGTCGGCGAAACATTGTTACAGTCAAGGTAGGAAAACGCAATCCAAATCCACTGGAAGTTTTGTTCCTGAAAGCGAGATTCGCTCTTTACATACACCATCACGATGCTCAGTTCCAATGCGCTTTAGCTCCGGCTATTTATTCGTTAGGTGTGAATTTTTGATCATTTGCGTATTCGGTCGAAAGGTTTTTGCATGGAAAGTTTCATTATTACCAGATTATTTTTTCGGGGTGCGTCGATTTTTTTGTCTAACAGTATACATCCGTATAAATGATCTCTATACGGTTCGATGACACGAAATTATGATCAACATAAATTTATCAGAAAGAAAAGCAATATAAAGCATTTAAAAACTTACATTTTTATCTAAAATAAACATTTTATTTGTACACGTAATAAAAAATATGAAACTGTTACTATCAGCCTCTTGAATCAAAACAAAAAGAAAGAAATAAATAAAACCACTACAATTTTGCAAGAATTTAAATTTTTTCCTAGAAACGGTCGATTAACCCCATCCCCCGTTTTTATTTTTTTTTTAATTCTCCTTTTAAAAGATTGATCCAATGGCGTTAACATTTCTTGCCATTATCGTCAATAATAAATTTTCAATGACATCAATTTTTTTGTGATAATTCCCAAAGAAGATCGTATCCCCTCATCTCTGAATCTCAACAGAGGATTTGTTTATTTGTTTGTTTGTTTTTGCCATTATAGATCTGTGGCTCTTAATTCTTTTCACGTTTTGAAAAAAACAAAACAAAGCATTTACATATAATAAATAATACAAAGGGGGTTGCAAAATCTTCAATAAGAGATAAGCCTATTAATCTTAAAAAAAATTGTATTTATTTTTTTAATCCAGCAAACAATTTCGTATTCTGTTGCATTGTACACGTTAAGACATTAATTGAGGTTAATTATATCAGTTACTAGATTTTAACATTATTTAACAATATTAAAGGGGCAAAAAATCCCATACATTAAATAATTTGAGCATTTCTTGATTGCTTACTTTTGCTTTCTTACGATAATTAATAACGTCATCTTTTTTGTTTCTCCTTTTTAGACCTGGAGGCCGAATCCACTCGCCAGCTTTTGGAAAATCTTTAGTAGAAATAGGAGCGAGTTATATTAACGGAGGATCTAAACTAAATCCAGTGTTCACTTTCGCCTCTGAGAAAGGACTTCTTCAATCCAAGTTAGAATTGCTGAACCGTCGCGTTGGCACTTTCTATACAGCTGATGCGAATATCGTGGATAAAGCATTGGCTGACAAAGCGTATGATATTTTTGTTAAGATAGACCAAGAAGCTCAAACTCAAACAGCAAATAGTTCCAAGAATACATCCCTTGAAGAATATCTCAGTGAACGCATCAACAAGGAATTAAAAGCGTTTAGACCTGATCAACGTCAACAGGCTCTTGGGGTTTTCAACTGCCTTCAAAATTATCTGTCCTACTACATCGGAGACTCCGTACAGTTTGTCAGTTTGAGAGAGTACGGGCGCTTGGAAGAACTACCTGGTGGCGACGTCAAACTACCTTTTGGGTTCACGAAAGTCATCGATGCACTGGTTTCCGATCTCCCAAAGGGAACTATAAAATTTCACAATAAAGTAGCCATGATTGAATGGAGCGCGAATCAAGTTACTTTAAAGACAGATAAAGGTTTGATGTACAACTGCAAACATGTAATTATTACTGTGCCCTTGGGTCATCTAAAACGGTTTCATAGTACGCTATTTAGACCACCTTTGCCACAAAGCAAACAATTAGCTATTGGACACATGGGATACGGGAGAACAAACAAAGTATTTCTTCTATATAAAGAAATTTTCTGGCGCGTGGCGGAATGTCCATTACGCCTTGCTTGGACACTGCCGGGCTCTGACGGTGGAAGCTCCACGGGAACGAAGCCCTGGTATGAATACGTGCCCGCTTTCGACACAGTGACAAACAATCCCCAAGTACTTCAATGCCGTCTTGCTGGGCCTGGGGCAGAGAAGATGGAGAAGCTGTCGTTGGACGAAATCGCCAAGGAATTGACAAGTGTGTTGCAGCGATTTACAGGAAATCCGGAAATTCCGAAACCACAAAAAATCTTTAGGACGACGTGGGTGAATGATCCACTGTTTCTCGGCTCCTACTCGTATTTGAAAACTGGAAGTGATGGATCAGAAATGAGCGTCCTTGCAGAACCGGTGCCATCGATCCAAATGCCTCGATTATGCTTCGCTGGGGAAGCAACACATCACTTATATTTCTCGAGTGTCCATGGAGCATGGATGAGTGGTCTCCGAGAAGCCGACAGAATTACTACTTTTATACGAAAACAAGGAAGTCAATCTTAAAGAAAAAGCCTAAAACGAAATATTTAATTTAGGTCAATTCAGACAATAGTAACTGATATTGGTGAAACTGATAATTACGTTTCTACGGAAGTTGTTCCTCGACAGTTGAGAAATGAAAATTTCTTACTTGGATAATCTAATTTAATCATTATGTGATATTTTAGGAATTTACAGCTTAATGTGGTATTAAAATGTAAATTCTCATACGTCTATTTTCATTTTTTTAAAAAAATTTTGTCTAAAACCTTAATGTTCTGCAAACAATAGTTGTCAGATAAAATCATAATTTCACCTTGAGAACTAAATTAAAATCTTTCCCATATTTTTTGGGGGAAAGATTTTTTTTTTCGTAAATAACAATCAATCAAGATATTCAACTAATATTTCTTGGTTTCTGTTTCTTAATTTTTTTTTTAATTTCAGAAATGTATCTTAATTTTTTAATTTTTTTTTGTTGGAAATCTGTAATTTTACAATTATGTAACCTACGTATTTGTTTAGCTGTTTAGACTATTTACATTAAATAGATATTACAATGTTCAGCATTCATATTGTATATTAATTTGAAAAAAAAAATACATGAACTATTTCTTTTTGTTAGTATCTAATCATTTCAAAGTATTTGTTTCCATAAAATTCGTGATTTAAGCAAAACTTTAAAACATATATTTTTAAAAAAAGTTTTTAAGCATTTACTAAATGTCCTTTACAGGCTGTATACATTTTTTCTGCATTATTATGATACGTTTTGCATTATCATGGCTTTTAATTTATATTATTACGTTAAAAATCAGCATGTGATGGTTTTGTTTTAAGTTATATTTTGTTTTTAAGAAAATAGAGATAAAATATTAAACGAACACAATAAGAGATCAATAACATTCTTGTAAGTGGAGTAAATTCAAAACAATAAATTATTTTATTTTTAGTGTTGTAGTTCGTATCATTTTAAATAAAAATCACACACACAAAAGCCTGCTTACGTCAAAGGAAGTGTAGTGATATTTAGAAGCTAAACAAATATTTTAAGGAGTCTGAATGCTGTATCTCGATGAAAGAAAAGAGGAAGAAATAAAACTTGCTTTCCTATCACTTATCTATCATGTAGGAGCGTTTTTAGCAGGGAATTGCTGCTAGAGGTCAGCAGCTGTCAATGGTGTTGCTCCACTTGGGACATTTCCAACATTTAAAATTCCAATGAAGATTTCAAGTAAGGAAAAAATTGTTAATTATTGCTAAATAGAAACATTGTTAGCTTTGAATAACACGTTGAAGATTGTTTATTTTTAAGATATCTACATTTAGTACTGAATTTCGATGTTTTGTTTTTTTTCAGTAAATTTTGGTAATTATACTATTAATTTTTTTTTTTTTTTACTATGATTAGTAATTTAAGTTAACTTAAACTATTTTTTATTTTTTCGGCTTCTTTATTTTTAACACCAAAAATTAAATAGTAAAGAGAAGAAGTTTTCTTGTAGAAAGTATATTTCAAATTATACTTTATCTGCTTTTCCATTAATAAAAAAAAAAAAATGTATAGTAAATATATAAATCTCTATATAACAGAGATTGAAAAACTTTAAATTTGAAATATTAAGCAATTTTACCGCAATAACCAGAAACTTAAAAACGTTTAAAACTGATTAAAAGCAATAAGGCTCGTGATTATTTCAAAACCTTTTGACGCTTTTCACAATAGTGTTTTCAAAAAATGCCCAGATGTTATAAGTGAACAAAAGAACAATAAATGCAATTTAAAGACTCAATAATAATAATAATAATAATAATAATAATAATACTGTAAACCTTGAGTGAGAAATATTTATTACGTATAAAAAATGTAATGAATGTTTGGTCTTTTTTATTTTGTTAGGAAACGTTTAATTACATTACTGAAAATAAAATAATAAAGAAAATTTATAATACATGGAGCAAAATGATATCCAGACATTATGATTCTACTGTATTAATCTACAACTGATTAACGACAAAGATAAGTTGATTAGATATTTTATCCTATCCATTATAACTTTAAACGCCTGACTATAGCAGCACACACCGAGAAACAGCAAACGATTTTTTTGTTTCGTGTAATAACTCTCAAAAGAGATTAAGGTAGGGGTTACAATTACTTTTGTTATGTAAGTAGTACGGTTCTATTTAGGCCGATCAATTCCTTTAACCTTGAAATGCTTGCTGGCGCAGTGCGTTCCTTGGTCAGATCCAAGTGCATTGGATAGTAAGTTTTATTTTAAATCATTTTGAAACTGGGATTAAATTATGAGAAATACTTGTCGTTAGCAGCATTGTTGGTAATACAATGCATATCAAAATTTATAAATGGAAATCGCGTCAATGCTTTTTCGCTGACGATCGACCAGCGAAAGAAATATTAAGCCTCGTTCCCAGTTCTCTTTAATCTCAGACCGTGGCTCAGAGTTTAAATTACTCTGCGAAAACAGCGAAATCGTAATTTGAATGCACCATTTTCCTGCTGATAAATGAAACACTTAGGACCAAAGACTTCGTAACTTTTATTTTTAATTATGTCTCGGCTACTGAGAGACCGCTGTCGATTCATGTGCCTTAAGAATATTGTTTGATAACGTAGGCTAATTCTCACTGATAATTTGCAAGAAGAGTTCTGAAATTAATTTAATTCCACTACTAAAGCTTAGAAAATGATGGTTAACAATGGAAAATTTAAACAAAAGGCATAAAACTAAAGGCATGTTAGTGATGAAGTCGTTTTAATATCAAAAGTAGGAATTGTTATAGGAATCTGTTATTTATGGGTTCAAGAATAAAAACAAATAAACAATAATCTACAATGGAATAATCACTTTATAGTTTCCTGAAGATACATGTGTCTATATGGTAAAAGAAAAACATCAATTTTCTTATATCTGCCTTCTTTCTTACGTATTTCTGTATCTGAAAGTTAAATTTCACGGACATTAGATTTGGGAGAAAGAGGGGAGATACTTACATAAAAAAATTTAATGTACCATCCTTCCAGAAAATAATTCAACAGGATACTCTTGTATAATGTTTTTTAGTTATTTCTTTCTTGATTGTTTTCCAAATAGTTGAAATGAAGAAGCTGCTCACATATTGTTTTTATTTTTTCATTTTTGATGTAGAGCAGTGCTTCTCAATGGGTAAGACCTAAAATGATTCTAAATGTGACTCGAGTGGTTCTTACTCTCTTCATTTACAGATTTTTTCAATCAATTTCTTGCCAATCTTTTTTTTTTCTCATGCGCCTCAAGTTAAAGGGAACCTTTGCTATCTTCTCGTCTAACGTGACTGCATTATAATTACATTCTATTAAAATACTAAAATATCAATAATATTTAATGAACCGATGTACAACAGAATATCTGCAGCCATTTCTTATCCTTGGTGTCGCTAAACAATCACTGACTTTTCTTAGATAAGGAGATAATGTTTTTCATGTTCAAAAACCGTTATTATACAGTGAAATGTCAGTATAACAAACTTCGCGCCTACAGAAAAGATTTCTGTAAAATTGAAAATTTCGTACTACAAACAAATACTGTGGCAGTCAAAACAATTAATTTTTTTTTTAATGTTGTTAAAACTAGCAAGAAAACGAATGTGAGAATATTTTTTGTCGTTTGAATGGCCACTTGATGAAAAATTTGTAATTCATCTTTGCTAGTTTAATATAAACGCGCAGGTGTTGGTGCAGTGTCTACCATCATTAAAATACATATGATTATAAATGCAAAAATGCATCTATTAGAAAAAGTAAGATCTTCTTTACTAGGATATCACCTCCTCAAGATATCTTCGTCTCAATAGAGGACTCTAAGAGGCAATAGGTTGAGAAGATATACAGAACACACAAAAAATTTTGTTCTACATTTAATAAACATAAACATTCGAAAACGAGAGCTATGAATAGAAAAAAATAGGCAATTATTTTGAATTCAACCGGAGCCCTTAAAGGGTTGTAGAGCTTGTGTGTGTATGTTTTCCTAAAATCACATACGAATGATTTTAATCGCCTTGTCTATCAGTTGCAGTTTCTTGCCTCTGCGAATCACATTATCGATTTGTTTAAATTGTAGGGAGATGATTTGTTCATAATTCGACTTCGTTATCTTCAGAAAGGACTCTTCCTTTAGTAGCAGACTTGGATCGTAAGTTAAAAGTCTTCTTTCAGTTAGAAAACTTAAAATTTCAGCAATTAACAAAGTGTACTTAGTAGATGAATGTTTGTATGAATAAACAAAAGAAAAATTAAATTCCTAAAAGCAAAGAAAACAAGAGCAGCACTTAAATAAACAAAACAAAAGGAAATCGCCTTTCTGATTCATTTTTATGGGGAGAGAATTGGGAACAGCTGTTTCGTGCTTCTGCGCACTCATCAGCCCAAACCTCGCCCTCCCCGATAAAGGAATCAGAAAGGAGATATCCCTTTGGTGAAGGCCACCGCCAATCGGGCAGTGACCTCCCAAACAAGAAAAGGCAAGAATATTTGTTTATCTTGTATATCCTTTTTTTGAACCTTCTGTTCCTTTTATTTATTGCCTTTCTGCCTTCGAGTTGTAGGAAAAGGTTTTGGGTTAGCGTCTAGCGACGTACTTTTTTATTTTCTTGCCTTTTCTTGTTTGGGAGGTCACTGCCCGATTGGCGGTGGCCTTCACCAAAGGGATCTCTCCTTTCTGATTCCTTTATCGGGGAGGGCGAGGTTTGGGCTGATGAGTGCGCAGAAGCACGAAACAGCTGTTCCCAATTCCCTCCCCATAAAAATGAATCAGAAAGGCGATTTCCTTTTGTTTTGTTTATTTAAGTGCTGCTCTTGTTTTCTTTGCTTTTAAACATTTTCCACAGCACGTTAAATGTTTTGTTTAAGTTAAATCCCGTTACCTAATTAATCGAAGTAAATGACTTCCGAAAATTAGTTGTTTTTGATTCTATTTTTTAAATATTATTTCTGTAAATTTTATTTCTTCTTTGTTTTCTTTAATGTAAAAAAAAAAAAATGTATATTAAATATTCTCAGTATATATGAAATAATGAATAAGAACGAAAATATTTTAAATGGAAATCTAACACTTACATTTGAACTTTTAAATAATAAAAAGAGGACTTAATATTAAATACTTAGAATTTTTTATGTTGAAAAGTCTATTTGTTTTTTATAATTTAAATGTTAACATTTCTTTAACTTATTCATTAGTTTGGGATAATATTATATGACTGGGTTTTATTATTACGACACTTCCTCCGTCTATCATCACAACCTTCGGTATTAATTTGAATTCTTAGAATACTGGAGTCAAATAGCTTATTATTAGAAAAGTATGTAGAATATCAAATGTTCCATATTTTATTTCTTTATTTTATAATGTTTTTCATTTAATGTTTCTTCGTAAGATTTTCATAGAATGTCTTTTTTTTTTCATGTTTTACCATCTATCAAATACTGTATTCAAGTTATTATTCTGAGCATGAAGGCTTTAAATATTAATTTATCATTTCTATAATTTCCACAGAAAAATTTCTCTAAACACAATAAGAGAATAATAATGGAGTCATTCTCTGTGGAAGTAGTGATTGTGGGAGGTGGAATGGCAGGTATCAGTGCAGCCCATTGTCTTCATGAAAACGGTATCAAAGATGTCGTCGTATTGGAAGCATCAGATAGGTACGTAACTACTATCTATCTAATATTTTTTAATATGGAATAAAAAAAAAAATCAGGAGATTATATATCTTGAAATAACTGGTCAAGATAATGTTAACTTTATGTTCTTATTTTTTTTTTCATCATTTTATTTAGTTATTTTTACAAGAAATGAGAATTTTCGAAAAAATATTATTAAATTAATTCTTCATTGATTCCTATTAACTAAGGTAAAAACGATTGTCTTCATTAATTAAATTTTTAATTACACTGTTGGATTTTGAAAATTCGAAGACCATGAAGGAAGAGACCAAATTGCTGGCAAAAAAAGTAAGTATCCCTACTACTGGCCTATCGCGGGATCTAAGGCTCCCGACCTTTCCTGACCAATGGAACTAAATTGAGATGTAGTTGCCAGCCCGACGCTCGCCCTTAACTCCCGGGAAATAATCTTAGTATCCATTCGACAGAGGACAGAGTAAACCTTAGGTCCTATCTAGAGGAGAATTCAATGTGAAAAAAAATCGGTCTCTCGATTGAACTCGACTCCTCCTCCAGGCCTCGTTCAAGTGCTTTACCACTTGGCTACCGGAATTCACAGCTGGTAATAAAACAGTCTATGTTACTGAGTAAGAAAAAGAATCTTGCGGTAGACCAATAATTCATGGCAATAACATGTCGTACGGCTCCGGATGCCTCAGTTTCCTGGTGCTTGTTGATACTGATTCAAGCAAGTTCTTCAAAAAGCATGCCCTTAAAACGATGAAGGAAATTATATGCCTTCATCTAATAGATATCGAGACAGAAATGTGATTGTGAGATCAGGTGCGAGGAGGATTTTACTGTCAAACTGTGCAACAGCTTAGTGCCTTCTGTGCAGGCACTTGAAAACAATGGACTGAAGAACCTGGCTTTGGAGCTGATGACATGAAAGACTCACATTGCCAAAGTTTAAGTGTCTATTTCTGGAATACTGACTACATGTACAGTTCAAATAGTCACTTTTTGCTCGTTTTGTTTTAAGTAATAATTGACGATGTTTGGATGTTGACCATTGTTTACTCATAGACCTTTGTTCTATAATAGAATTTATCCTTTCAATAATTCTTAAAAAAACAAAATTTATAGTTATTTAGCTAAAATAATTTATAGGGTTATAAATTTTATTCGTTTGCCCTTTTATGTAAATGAATTTCTGCACATATCCACTATTAATTGTAAGAATTGATGGGCCGTGTCTTTTCTCATTCAAGAACAACTAGTTTTAGGCCACTTTTTTTTTCGATTTAAATTCTAAACTATGAGGTTTTATTTATTCCTAGAGCTTATTCTTTGAAATGTTTATTTTTAAATGACAAAAAAGTTACAGAACGGTGATTTAAGCGAAATACGTAGTGTATTTTAAAACACGAGTTCAATTTTATTAACATTTAAAAGAATAAACGGTGGCAAAACAGAACATCGCGATTTAATAAATTTCTATTTAACCATTATTCTGCAATTTTTTGTCGTTAATATTTTCATCGAGAACTTTTAATTTGAGCATGAAATAAGTTCTGCTGAATGTAAATTGTTCTCTTCATGCGCTGATCTACAAACACTGCAATAGTTTTTCTTGTTCTGTTATTTTCCCATTATCGTTATTATTTCTCATTGAGTTTTTTGGTATTTCTACAGTTTTTTTTTACATTATTGGCGCTTAAATATCACAACCAAGGGTACATTAATAGCAATTTACGTTAACATAAATGGTCATGCAGATATTATTTCAATGCAATGCCTAACACTAGTGTAAAACCTACTAACGTGGACAGTTGGCCCGATTTCCTTATACTATATTTGATACATTGCTTCTTTATTGTCGATCTGAAAACACAGGCACTTTCCTTCATGTCTACACCCTTTCAACAGAAATCGCTCGCTAAAACATTTGGATTGATTTCTTTATATATATATATTGGTGCTTATTTACGGTCTAACTTAAAAGTATAAATATATTACTTTGATCTCAACCCCCCCAAAATTAACCTCCCCTTCCTCCCTTCCAGGCTTAGTCTCCAGTACGCATTGGATAGTTAAGTGTATAACTAGTGTATGGAATTAAAAAATGAAATGTGTTAATAAGTTGTTTTATTTTTATTTTTATTTTATTGAACTTCATAGGATAATTGGATTAATAAAAATTATTTAATATAAGATACAAAGTTGTTTCGCAGCAACTTTTGCTACATTTTCAAGTGATAAAAAAAATCCTGTGAAGTTCAAGATTTAATATTAATGGGTTTTTAAAATTTTTCTTTTTTGTTTCATAGAATCGGAGGCCGCATCTGTACCACCCACTTAGGGACTCATCCTAAATCCATCATTGAATTAGGTGCCAATTGGATTCATGGCGGTTGTTCTGAAAACCCAGTGTATGCATTTGCACATAAAAAAGGATTACTGCCCAAAGATGATACATTTTTAAACAGACGAACAGGCGAATATTATACCGAGGATGGTATCAAGATTGACCACGATGTTGCTTTCCGGGCATATGATATTTTCATGAGAATAGACCATGAAGCGACCTTTTGTCGCCGATCTCCTACTTCACCAGATATTACTATAGAGAACTTCCTTAATAAAAGGCTAGGAGAAGAGTTATTGTCTTTCTCGCCAGGGGAACGAAAGATGGCAGAAGCAGTATTTAACTGCATGAAAAACTATTTGTCTTTCCATATGGGAGATCGAGCAGAAAAGATGAGTTTGGGTGAATATTGGCGCTATAAAGAATTGCCGGGGGGTGACATCAAATTGCCTAATGGATACACGGCAGTTTTGGAGGCTCTAGCGGAAGAGTTCCCTCGTTCATGGGTAAAGTTAAATAATAAAGTTACAGCAATTGAATGGAATCATAGGAAGGATAGCTTTGCAAGAGTTCATTCGGACAAAGGAGAAACCTACCATTGTCGTTATGTAATTGTAACTGCATCTGTCGGTTACTTGAAATTGCACCACAATACTTTATTTAAACCTACTCTTCCTCTTGCCAAACAACAAGCAATTGAAAGAATAGGCTTTGGACGAGTAGATAAGATATTCCTTTTGTTTGAGAAGCCTTTCTGGAAGCCAGAAGAAGATTTATCAATTCGACTTGCTTTGCCGACTACAGATAGAACTTTATTTTGGTACGAATATATCTTTGCATTCGATAGTGTTTATACAAACCCGAATGTTTTGTTGTGTTGGATCTCTGGACCTGGTGCGGAGGAAATGGAAAAACTTGATATAGAAGAAGTGAAGGAACAACTGACACACATTCTTCGACGTTTCACTGGGAAATCGTCCATTCCAGCACCCAAGGAAGTTCAGAGATCGACTTGGTGTACCAATCCTCTAATCAACGGATCGTATTCGTATCCAGCGATAGGAAATGACGGAACTGAAAACCAAACACTATCTGAACCATTACCCTCGGCAGAAGACCCTTGTCTCCTCTTTGCAGGTGAAGCAACGCACCCTTGTTATTTCTCCACAGTGCATGGAGCAATGTTAAGTGGCATTCGGGAAGCAGAGAGAATAGTAAACAATCAGAGGAAAGGATCTAGCAAAAAATTGAGTCAACTGTAAGAAAGAAATAATTGCATTCGATTACAAACCAATCGTGAAATTTTATATATATTCTGATCATGGAATTGGAAGTATTTTACTGTGCACTATGTATTTTTGAATGCAAGATAAAATTCGAATTAACGGGCTAATACAAGGAAAAAAACAAAGTAATATTGAAAGTTTGAATGATTCCACCGCAAGAAAAAGTAATAATAATAATTATAAAAATTTAAAGCAAGAATATTCATATTTGGCTAAATAAATCGGCGTCATGTTTTTGATCAATGTTTGCGAAGATTAAAGATTCAACAGAAAGATAATTAAAGACAAAGAACATAATGATTACAAGCGATTACGAAGTAATAGTGCTTTTGGTAGAGAAGATTTAATTGGAATTACCTTAAGATTTAAAATACTTTAAATTGAACAGTGAGATCACATTTTGAACGGGGATAACTAATGCACGCATCTCCTGGGAAAAACTCTTAAAACCAATTACTGTTATGTGAAGAAATTTTGGAGGAGAAAAGGACTATTTTGAGTAATTGAATTAGTTCACTTTTCCCACTTTCCATTAATTATTATGAATTTTAAAAAATTATCTCAAAATAAAATGATTTTATCTTTTGACAATATTCCATTTCTTATGTGTATGTCGTCCTTTTGCTGGAAGTGTACTTTGACATTTCCGAGAGAAATCTTATATTATAAGTTCTTAAATAATTATGAATTATTTTTTAAAAATTCTTAAATTTTATATATTGTAAATTCTTAAATAAATATCAATACCTAAATTCATCTTTAAAATATGATTTAAAGGAATAAAGGGATTACAAACTAGAACTTTCATGATTCTAAAAATTAAAGAAAGCTTTTAAAAAAAATTGAATTAAAAAACAAGAATCAGAATACAAGAAGTCTTCAATTTTCCACAGGAATTTCGTTTCTGAAAATATTTACGGAAACTGAGTAATAAAATTTATATGGAAAAAGAGAGTCCATTGCAAATGCTGGAAATAAAAATGAAATGTTTGTTTCAATCAGAGACGACAATAATCTCATCAAACTTGGGTAAAATCAATAGTAATACAAATATAATTCAATATAATGCTTCAGATATGTTGTATAAAATTAAATAAAAGCAAATGGAAAGAGGGGATTTGAAACCGAACGGCAATCGCAGCGTGAAGCACAGTTTAAACGCAAGAGTTGATAAAGCAGTATTTGGTAAGAAAACACGCAATTTGCTTTAATTGGAAAATGCAAGAGGTGATGATTTCCTGTACTGAAATAAAGTAAAAAAAATAAAATAAAGATACTCGCTGGGCTCTTGGCCCCTTCTTTGTATCCAAAACTCCTGTAAACATTTCTTCACAGGGAATGGGAGCGAAGCTAACTGGAATTGGAGGTAGGTGCCATCGTGTCTACAGAGGCCTCGTCCATAAGCCAAAGTTACAAAAAAGAATAAAAAAAATATAAAAATTTGAGAAAAATAAAATAAACTTTTCAGTCAAAATAAAAATATTTTTGAAACGAAAAAAAAAAGAACATTTTAAATGTTCGCATATTCATACACAAACAGCTAGGGACGTCCTGTTCTTAAAGCAGAGAATTTGCAAAACCAAAGAATCTGACAAAACCAACAAAATAAGAAGAAACAATTTTAATTTAAGAAGACAGCAATACGAAACAATCCTAAAATTAAGATACATAGATTTTAGAATAGAAATTACTCTTTCATTTTGTATTGCTTTTTGAAAGTTTTCTTTTATACAGATATTTCTGTAACTCTTTATTACAGCAAGACATAAAATCGCTTCGATCTAACGAATCTCTGTTATAAGAAAACCACAACAGATAATTTTGAGTGTCATGAATTGAACTCAAAACGAAAATCAATTATGAACATTGAAAATAAAAATAATTTTAATTTAATGTTAAAGTGTTCAGCAATAAAAAAAAAAAAAACCTTCAGAAACAGTTAATAGCAACTGTTAATAGAGCATTGATTGTGAAGGTAAGTAACTTCCTTTAAGATTTTGAATTGATTAGCCAGGATTATGTGGAAGAAAATTACTAACATCTCTTTTTTATATTATTAGATAGCATAGTATGTGACTTGATGCTATGTGACAACACAAAACTACAGTGGAGCACCGTTTATACGTTTTTATCATTTATACGTTTTTTTGAATGGTCCCGGCAAAATCCAATGCATATTAACGTTAAATAATTTCATTTATACGTTTTTTCAAGAACTCAAGAAGAGAGAAAATGCGCATTTCAACCTTAGATTCCCATTTGCCGATTGTCCAGTCTTAGAAAATTGCACTGAAAAACCTCTGCCAAGTTTTCAATAAGCTTTGGCGGGTTTTAACACCATGCAAGAATACCTCATTAGCAGTGATTTAAATGATAAAGTTAAGATGGCACTTTTAACTACGCACAATGAACTTTTTTCCTGTGCATTCAAAAAAGCCCTACAACCTAAAATAAGAAAATATTTTGTAAATGCTGAATGAATAGGCCTAGTAGTACTAGTTGTACATTAAATCCGGAATAAAAAGTTTGTATTACATACCTCTTGAATTTCATTTTCATGTAATATTTTAATTTACCTCTGACTTTTTATTGTTGTTTATTACGAAATTGTTCGTAACTTTTGTGAATTTCGTTTATACGTTTTTTCATTTATACGTTTTTTTTTTTCTGAGTCCCTTGAAAAACGTATAAACGGTGCTCCACTGTACTTTCATTAGTTTAGGCGGTATGCCTGTTCCACCTTCATTTTTCCAGTCATCTTACTGACAAATTACTTCTTACTCCTCGAAATTCCTACAATCGAAAATCTCTTTCAATAGATAATAAAGTTTCATTTACTGGGAGAGTTTCACCTCTGTAATAACGAATATACAAAACAGCGTTAAAATGATACAATTAATGCATTGCAGCTGTTTCGAGCGATTGCAGTGCTCCAAATCATTATTTAGTTTATGAATGAAGGTCACTTTGTATCTTTTCAAAACGCACAAGAAATAAGTTTAAATTCTTCCTATAGCGATCTTTGGCATCACCTGTTGTTAGGGAATCGTCTTCTCTCCACAATGGGAGCATGAGAAGCCAATGAGACTAAAAAGATCTTGCTCTTGAAGCGATGTCAAGAAACTTGTAATTGTTACTGTACGTATCCTTGGGTCATCCAAAGCGCCATTTAGCAAAAGCAAACAATTATTGTCCGTTTTTGTTTACGAGAATCTTCAGCGCTTTTGCGCATGCGTCAGGTCTCCTTCGATTTCATCAAAATAGGGGTTAGGAGAAATAAAGAGGGGATGTTTACTTTTTATCAGTGTTAGTTTACTAGTAGTTGCGTTCTATTTGCGCTTTTCATGAAAGAATTACAGAAAGAATAAATACTAACTTATTGTAAAAATGCTCCTCCGTTATTTTTTTCTTTCAAAAGCGAAAATGTCCAAAAGAATTTCTTAGGAAAGTGCCCATCTCAGCGTATCAACCCTCTGCGGAATAGAATCGTCCGCCAGTGGTGTTTCTGGCTTTCGAAAACGAACAGTAGCTGTTCGTGTTACAGAAAAACAAACATACAAGAAAGTTTTCTGGCGGTTGACAGAATATCCTCTTGACTTTGTTTTAAACATACGTTCTCAGAATTAGAGAAGTAACGCTTGATATTAACAGACTGCCTCTTTTCTTTCTTTCTTTTTTAATTCCTGATATACAAACAGTCTCCTTTTTTTAAACTTACAAGTTAGTTAACCTCTACTGGAAATCTATAATTTTACATATTGTTGAAGGTGTTTATTTCAACTCTTTACATTTTAAAATCGTCTTTTCAATCAACTGCAGTCAAACTTGGATAATTCGAAATTCTGGATAATTCGAATTTTTTGCTCGGTCCCTAGAATTCTGTATTAAAATTATGCTAAAAAAACATGGATAATTCGAATTTTATTTTGGATAATTCGAATTTTTCGTACGATTGTCCTTAAAATATTACGGTAAAAAATGTTGCTGAAACTTTTCTCAGCTAAGATGCATTATTTATTTTAACGGACTTTCTAAGGTAAACAAAAGCGAGGGTTGTGGGGATTTGTGGGAATTTCCGAGGATTTTCTATCCTAATGTAGAAGATTATATTTTTGTAACAATTGATAGGTTGGAATCGTATGCTATGACTCAAAGATTGCATTCAATGAAGCAATTAAAAATATCTGCCTTTTTTTTTTAAAGTAATGAATAATTAAGCTAGTAAAAAATGTTTGAATTTAATGAAAAAAAATGTAGCAGTAGACTATTCTTAAATAAAGTTTATGTGTTAAATCTTTGATGGTTGAGTTAATCTTTTTTATTTATCTCTTCTGTTTGAGAGAATATATGTAATTCGAATTTTTGGATAATTCGAACTTTTTCTCTGGTCCCTTCAACTTCGAACTATCCAAGTTTGACTGAATTAACATAATTAATTAACTATTAACTATTTACATGTTTGCAACAATGTTCACTAAACTTATTGCAACATTTTTTAATAAAATATGATAAAAAAAAATGCCTACGTATTAGTATCAAAACATTCTGAAATATTTCTTCCGTATATTCGTTGTTTACGGAAAATAATGTACTTACAAAATGTATATCTTTCATAATACCTTATAGTTTATCATGGCACTTATACATTCAAATTGTGTTAAGATTTCTTTTAAATTTCAGAAAAATAGGGCTCAAATAATAGTTATTTTTAAGAGATTATTAATTAATTAGATCACTAATATTTATGTAAAAACGTAGATTCAAAACGATAAATAACCTTATTTTTAATGAAAGGAAAAAAAAACAAAACCTTGATTTCTTTCATTTCAGATTTAACTCCAATCGTTTAGTGACAGCGCTTTTAGTAGAAAGTTGCAACTAGAGGTCAGTAGCTGTCAAGCATTTGAATGTTGCTGTTGCTGATGTTCTCAAATTTATCCTAATAATAATAATCCATTAAAGATCATCTTTGTGAAAACATTTTAATGACTTGTTCTGATGTTCCTTAATAATAATTTTTTGATATTTTCTCACATATAAATGTATAAGATGTGAAAATACTAAATTTGTAAACTTTTGTGATGATTAAAAATTATACTATAAAATTATTAAATTAAAATTAAGTATATGTCAATATTCTTCATGTCTTTCTTCTTTATTTTTCTTATGAAGCTTTATTTCAAGTTACATTTTTTAATCTTTATTTGATAAAAAAAAATTGATAAATTTGTTTGTCAATTAATTAAAAAGAATAGAATCCTGGGGAAAATGTCAATAACAGTAAGAAATATTTATATATCTGTTTCCAGTAATGGCAAATTTAAAGTACAGTAGACTCCCTCTTAACCGGACTTCGTTTAACCGGATCTCCGCTTTAACCGGCCGATTTTTTTTTTTATCTTTAAAATGATCTTTAAAATGTAAAAAAATACACTACAACCTCGTTTATCCGGATAATCCGGATCAGATTTGTAGACAATTTTTTTTTTTTATTTAATGTTCACGTAGATAATAATTTTAACTATGATAACAAGAACATAACTATAAGTACGCCAAACATTCGCTTTTTATTTTGATTAAATGTACAGATCCTGCATAGATTGTACAATAAATTATGGTAATAAAATGCTTTTTGTCGAGTTTAAGAAAGCTTTACTAGCGTCATAGTAACATAGTTTTTTTTTATCGTAATAAACTTATTTAAGGATCAATAAGTCCTTATTTAAGGATTTGTTTTGCTTACTATCCATATTACCAGGATTATCAGGATTTTAGATTTTCCGGATTGCCTTTGGTCCTAGTTAGTCCGGATAAACGAGGTTGTAGTGTAGCTAAAAATAATAAAAAAAAAAACATTCGTTTCGTTATTTCGTATTGATATCGCACGTATTTCAGATACAATTTCAGATACAACGTATCCAATACAGTTGCAATGGGTGGAAAGAAAGGTGATTTTGGATGAGCGACGAAATCATTTAAATCAGCGGTCGGCAACCCGCGGCCCGCATGCGGCCCATGAAGCGTTTTGGTGCGGCCCGCGGGAATTTTTTTTTGTTTTGTTGACAAAGTAAGATTTTCCGTTTTGTTTTTTTTTTGGTTGTTAAATTTAAGATTTTCCGGTTTTTTTTTTTTTTGGTTTTAAAAATTTTTGGCCCAAGTGCGGCCCGCAGTAATCTCCACATAACATAATTGGCCCTTTTACAACAAAAGGTTGCCGACCACTGATTTAAATTATTGTTTGTTCTCGGTTGTACCAGACATCTTAAAGAGTTGAAAATTTGTTCAAAATGGCGAATTGTGGGAAAAGAAAGCTTGTAGTGGTGTCCATGGAGTTGTCCACAGAGATATCTACAGCCAACTTTTTATCAGCATTTAAAGATCTCGATGGATGTCAAGACGTCGATGCAGAAGATGTGGAGCAATGGCAAGGATCTCCAGCAAGAGACTTTGTCGGATGAAGACATCGTCGGCGCCGTCACAGATGGGGTTCAAGACGATGATGATGGCGACGACATCGTTGAAAATACCACATCCCTCATCTCTCATACGGAAGGAATGAAAGCTTTAGAAGCGGCATTATGCTATGTGGAGCAGCAGTCATCAGCTTCCCCATTGATGTGATACTCATAAAAAAATGGCGAAACTACGCGGCAAGTTGAACCTCTAGGCTTCAACAAAAAAAGGTTACTTATTTTTTTAATGGTATGTAACTTATATTATGTTAATAAATGAATAAAATGACTCAATATTTTAATAGTGTATTTATTTATAACACAAATTCATCCGAACTTTAATTTATTTCACTTCTCCGATTTAACCCTCGGTGTCATTTAAGCCGGTTAAGAGGGAGTCTACTGTATGTTCGAACATCATTGTTCAAACAATTACTAGTTTTAAAAATATGTTATATAAATACTTAAAACCTAAAAACAAAATAGTTTTCGAAAAATTCATAAACCATCCAATCGCCGGAATTGTCGACATTCCAACCAAAAGAAAACTGCAAAATCTCCCACAAACCGACCTAAAGGAAATCGCCGAAACCCACACCTCGCCGTCCCAAAATTAACCAAAACCCTCACCAACCCATCCAAAACCAATAATCGAAATCCGCACCTTCCGAGAATTCATAGCCCTGCTCTAGCTCCGGCTGCCGCTCCAAAGCGCTGGTTATTCTTATTGTAACACTGTATGTTTCGTTCTTAAAGTGTGAAGTCTTTAAATAACTTTTTGTTTATTGAGAAACATTAAATTTGAGGAATCTCAGTAAAATCCGAATAATTAATAAAGAATTGTAAAGCCTTTGTGTATTCTCAATTTCATTGTGTTTCCATTCTCACTTTGGGTATTAAGAAGCATTACCTCAATACAGTATTTTTAAGGAATCACTCTTGTATGTTTTCCATCAAGAAACAAAATCATCAAGTGAAGGACTATTTTATTCCTAATCATAATTAATTTATAGTTTTTAACAATGTAATTTTTGGTTAAATAACAGTGAATTTCTTTCTTTTAATTTCGTTCTTGTTTCAACAATGAGTTTGTTTAATTATATGTCAACAATCTATTTGTTAGAATAGAAACACAATGCAATTGAGAATACCCAAACGCTTCCATCTTTATTAATTACTCGGATTTTCCTGAGATTCCACAAAACAAAATATTAAGGTCATGCTTATCAATACAGAAAGTTAGAATGGAAACCCAATGAAATTGTGAAAACACAAAGACTTAACAATTCTTTTTTAATTAGTCGCATTTTAATTTTACCTTAATACCTGTTTTTTTTTTTTTGAGGAATGCCTCTAAAGTCCGACTAAGATTAAAGTAGTGTGAAGTCTTTGTGTTTTCTCAATTTCAATGTGTTTCCATTATAACTTTGTTTATTTATTTTCACGGTATTTTTGGCTAAGAATTTATGATTTTGTTGATAACATGGGGGGGGGGGGGGAAGCCCCGGTATTGCATTTGGTACCTGTAACCGGAATTTGATGTGGGAGGGGGCCTGTTTGGATGGATAGATTTTTCCTACTGAAATATGAATTCAATCTGTCTACATCAGATTGATGCAGAGTATCATTCGAAATACTTTGAGATACAAAAGTATAACACTAAACAATGACTTTTCTTTGTTTCTGTAGTTTTATAAGAGATAGTTCGAATGTTACTAGGAGCCTCGTTTAGAAATTGATGATCGTAATACAGATATTATGGAGACCAAGATAAATAGTTTTCTCAATGGAATTAAAGGAGAATTCATCAATGGAACTTTGGTCATTTCGTCCTCTATTGGAGATAATAATCTGTATATCGCAATAATAGTACAATAAGTAAGTGATGATATTTTGTTTATATCTTTTTATCCAACA
>JAFIDM010000003.1:62701408-62712619 GCA_023159025.1 Thereuonema tuberculata
ACTCTATTAAGTAGGCTTTAAGAAGATCCTACACTTATCACCGCAATATGTATTTAGTAGAACTGAATTATTTAATTTATGTATTACCTCTTTTTTTTTGGGGGGGGGGGGGATACAAAAGTTTAAAAAAATTAAAAAAAAAGTAAGTTGAAGTTTTATTGTAGCAGCTCATTACAAATTTAAACTTAATTTATATAATTTATGGAGTTTGTTTAGTGACATCATACAGTACAAATATAGAATATCATTCATTTATTCTCTATTTAAGAAGGTTTAACCTGCATTAAATGTTATACGAAAACGGAAAAAAAATTGAGAATGCCCAAATAGAGAATGCACCGTTTTCATATAACATTTAATGCACGTTAAACCGTCTTACATATTAATTTTTCGCCTTTGCGTTTGGCTTATCCTTTTATTAAATGCCTTTTGTACCCAGCGCTTAGCGGGCTAAGGTAATTGTATTGGTTATAGGGATTTTTCTATTGTTGTTTGTTTTTTGCCGAGTCCCACTTCCGAGAGCGGGAGAAGGAACCATAGGCTTTCACGCGTTCTGTGCTTGATCATCGAGGCTAAATCTGGCTGATGAATCCTAATAAGGATGAAACAGCTGTCCCAGATTGCTGTCGATGATGGCTCAATGCGTGAAAGCAAACGATTTTGTGCATTCTCTATTTTATTCCGTATTTATTTAAAATGAATAAATGATATTCATTTATCCAATAACTTCTACCGTCCAGGTCTTAACAGTGAAGTTGACCGATGAGAGAGTAACTTGAGCTGATACTTAAAGTTTTATTTTGTAGTATCTTTCCCTTCCCAAGCTTTCACCCCTTGTTTTTAAAGTGGAACATTCCTTCTACTCCCTTTCCTCTCCCCCCTCCATTTTTTTTTATTTTTTTTTGCAAATCCTTTTTTTTTTAGTTAGAGCGTAATCCCCCATCACACAAGAATTCGCAACTCTGCCGCAAGTGGTTTATGCTTCACCCGGAGGGTCCAAATACCTCCTCCGCTCAAGCATTTTTTTTTTTTTTCTTTCTTTATTACGAGATACCCCCGACTGCATCCGGTAGAACCATCTTCCCCTTTCCTTATGTCACTGAAGTCAGGAGCTGTTAAAACAGCATCGCCCAATTATCCCATTAGAGGAACCAATAACGACTCAAAGTTTGTTCTTCGTTATTTATAAAAGTAGTTTTTTTTTTAGATTATTACTTCCAGGTTAACATAAGTGCAGACATAAAAATAATAATAAAAAAAAAACCTTAGAAGCTTGTTAGATTTGGCACGCCTTCATCAGCAAAGGCAGCGTGATTTAACATCTTAATAGCGCCAACTATTAAAAATATCTTTTTATTTCTTAAGCGTGATAAATCTTCAATAATGTAACACCCAGTTTGCTTTTGTTTTGTTTTTTAATTAATGTTGTTTGTGATTTAATGTTCCACGGAGTTTCTATTTAATTTTAATCTTTTATTTGTTAGTGGACCCAGATTACTAGCTGATGATTTTAATGATGTAGGGATGAATATTGCTTTTATAATTTGTCTGTCGTAACTACTTCAATCCTATCAGCTGCTAAATAAGACATAGAGACTGTTTGATTAGTATTAATAATGGGAAGACCTGTTCTGACCGCTTCGTTTACATACTTTGAAAACTCGAATGAAAGATGCAGTTGACATCCTTCCAATATTAACAGATTGAAACAAATTAATTTCAAACTGGGATCTCTCACAATTAAAAAAAAATCAGATGAAAAGTTTGGAAATATCCCGATTTCGATTTGGATAGCCTTAGAAAATTCCCACTAGAGTTGCATTCAACAGAAAAAAATCTCATGTGCTTTTATTTCGATTTCAATAGATTGGATGATAGAAAAATTGGATGATTGGATTGCAAGAAAAAGAAAGATCCTTTAAAGCTTTTTTATTTTTTTTCATACTTGATAAAATTGATTCTGCATTATATTCATTTCTTATTTGTATTTTGTTTGGCAAAGAAATTACAAAATCTCTATTTAAAACATCAGATATCCTTATTAATTTCTTTGCTTTGCATTCGGTCAAAAAAGTAGATGACAGTGTTGAAACAAATGCTGTAAAGATACTGACTACGGGAAAGGCCACTTTGCTTTTGACCTGTTTAAAAGCATTTCTTTTTATTAAATTTGACAGAATAAAGGATTTTAATTGGTCAAATTCAAATTTTGATTTTAAAAATATCTTTTGTTTTAAGTTAAGAACCTTCTGTGATTCCATAAATAATTTAAAAATGCGAAGGGTTTTGTTCTGACCATAGGGAAAAAAATTAAAACAAATTTGATCAAATACAAACAGATAAATAAAAACATGCAGTTATTGGTTTTACCCGATTACTCTTGTTTAGTATTGGGACAAACATATAAACATTTTAATGAAAACTACGATGGACGAATCGGCAAAATTATATAAAACTCTATTATTTCCAAGCGAATAATATATAGCGAATTCCAATGCCTACATGAAAAGGATAATTCATGACATTAACAATTTAGATGAAAAATTGCAGAAAAAGGAGAAAACGAAATCGCCGAACAGAAGCTTCGATGTATCATCCGTGAATGATGGATTTCCTCCATTTGCTATCGAAGATTTCCATTATAGGCAACAACCATCTCTCAGTAGATAGTCTATAACTTATGAATATAAATAACACACGCATCATTGACTTCCATTAGAGTTATTTATTTATTTATTATTTAAGATAAAGTTTGTACGCATATTATTTCAACCAATAGAAAATAAGGAAAAGTGTAGTTTGATTTTTTTCTGATCTTTGTTTTTGGAAATTCTCGCAAATCCTTTTACTCATTAATTCCAAGGAAGATGCTTAAACAGGAGGAAAAGATTACAATAGGAAATCCTTAAATTTATTGTATGATTACAGACAGCAGCAACTATGGTTATCATTTTATAAAGAAAATTCTGGTTTTCTTATTTAACTAAGAATTTTCAGCATTTAAATTCCTTTTTTCATTGCTGCCTTAACACGGCTTGTTAATAATGTCCATGCTTCGTCAGTACTGGCTCTAAGATAGGTGGGTATTTTTACTTATATTTTTTTTTTCAAAGAAAATTTACGGAAATTCTGCATCGCTTATGCCTTTATTGGTTACCGGTATATTTATTTCTCAAAAAAAAAATCTTCATTTCGTTTATTATTAATATCACTTATGTTTTGAAAAAAAATGTACTCGTTTCTTTTTTTTTCATGAAGATCTCGAACAGTTCCTCACAGTGAAAAAAATATAATGGTTTAATATTAATAATAATAAAAAAAAGCTTTCTTATTTCATCACTTTTTTTCAATGAAGTTGCAAATTTTCTTCTATTTGAAGTTCCAAATAGAAATGGACTCTTGTTTTTAAAGATATACAGTTTTTTAAGAGTTTTCCATAAATGGATCGCGAATTCCTAAGGAGTGAGTGAATTGGTCAGGGAGTCGGCGACAATAATGGTCTGTTTTTGACTTCGGATCTTAAATCTTTTGTTTATTTCTTTTTTTGGGGTTGAACCAATATCGTGATGGGCTCGATACAACAAAGATTAGGAACCACTGATTTAAAGAGATTTTTTTAGCTCAAAGTAGAAATATTATTCAGAAAAAAAAAACGTTATTACGTTATTAAAAAAATTTCTGACCAAGCCCGTATTGGTCAGATTGTTTAATACAATCATGAGCTATTACAAATTGTACATAAAGCTGGACAGTTTTGAATAAAAATTTCAAGAAAGATACTAAAAACAAAAAACAACATCATTTTGTTCTTCGAAAACTTCTTGGATAACGAAAAACTTTAAAGATGTGAACATAAAGGTTTGGAGAATAGCTGAACCACTATTCATGTTACCCTGAATTTATTTGGTCATTTTCAATGTATTCATTACCGCTCACTGTAGTGAAAGTGAGATTTACCAAATCAGTCAATCTGTATGTGTTCGCGTGTGATGTGTGCATGTCTCTCCCCTCACCCCCGCATTCCCTCTTAATAACTTTTGAACCGACGAATGAATCTTCTTCTAATCTCGTTGATGATCACTTATTTTTGAAAAGTTTTCGAAATGGGTCCTTTTCGAGAAACCAGCTCAAGAAAGCAACTAAAATTCTTACAGAAAAGCATTGGAATCTAAACAATGGATTTCTTTGCTCTTTCTGTTAATATCTCATTTTTTTAAGCAATCGGAATTTTAGTTCATTTGATGCATTAAAGTTTGGACAATTTAAATAAAAAGTCGGATTTAATTCTTGTTTTTTCCTCAGAAAATAGAAAATTCCTACTTTTGTAGTGGAATAGAAATGTAGATTTTTCGTATTTTTGTTTTCACGATTTAAAAAAAGAAGAAGAAAAAAAAGAAATTTTATAGAAATAACATTTTAAAGTGAACAATTTATATTTCCCAATAAGTACCTTTTCTCTTAGATTAATATGATTTCCCTTTGTTATGACCAACCCAATAATATCGACTAGAATTCTTATATACAGTCTTGTTTTTTGGTTAACTGAAGTAATTTTCAAGTAACTTTGAAAGTAACTTTGTAATTTTCTTCTTTTCTTCGACCTTTTCCATTTTTCTCTTTACGCAACTTATCGCATTTACTACAATATCTGTTTTTGTTTCAGTTTTTAAAATAAAACTTTTTTCTTAAAACTTGTAAAAAAACTTAACAATAAGAACATAAAAAAAAGCAATGATTGTTTGAATTATGTATATTGCAATAAATAAAGTTTTAAGATACTGTGAATTCGTTATTAGTAGCTTATTCTCGTTTTTTAACTTTCAGTAAGAAAGTTTTCTTCCAGTTTTAAAAACAAATGATCAAAGCTCCCCGAAGTGTAGACTTCCCTGCACATGAGACCTCTCCATTACATCCGGCCACTCACCTCTTAAGATACGAGTATTTTTTTACGTTGAAAATCAATTTCATTGTGTAGGAATCAGATTTTACATAAAAAAGACTTTAAAAGTTTTGCAAAGACCAAAAATAGTCAAATCTTACTTTTCTAGAATGAAATTTCGTATTTTCTTACTTTCGATTTCCTGCTCAAGTTTTCTATCCAGTTAACAGTTTTAAGTTTCTTCTTCTGCTACAGTTTTTCCTATTAATAGATAAAAGTTCCTTTACTTGAAAGAATTTTTTTAACGATTTGATTTTACAGATTGGAAAATATATAATGTACTAAAAAACACATTATATGGTTGGAGATAATGTAATGTAAATCTATTATGTAAAGTTATAAAAAACGTGACCGAATCTTAAAACCTATTAACATTTATAACTAATATTTCCCCTTTACATTTTGTTTTGTTTTTATTGTTTTGTCGATTTGATTTTATTAGTAGTTGTTGATTAATATTCCACTGTCATTTTATGTAAGAATTCTTGATTTGATTGCACGCGATTTAATGTGAATGTATACCTCTCTGAAATATGCTTTAGCTGTAAAAACTATTATTTCAAGTGAAATCTTTCTTGTCTGTTCTTTAGAATTAACGGCACTGCAGTTGTTTGTAAACTCAGCTGACTGACTTACAGCTTAACCATTTTCTTTAAACTTTCGCAAAAGTATTAGCGATGTATTGTCTTCTTACAAAACATCCTTCGATTTCAGTGTAACAACTCTTGCTATTTTATTTTACTGGTTTTGATTTTATGTTCGGCAACAATGAAATCAGTTCAAACATTAGCCAAGAAACATTCAAGAATTGCAGGAAACAATGTCACTTGTTTGCGGCAAATTATAAAAGAGATATTTCGACATATCAAGAATAATTTACATGCAATATTTGAAGTATTTCCATATTCACGGTTCTTAGGAGATACAGTGGAACCCCGCTATTCGTACACAATCCGTTCCAGGAGGCAGTTCGAATGGCGATTTGTACGAATGGCGAATCTTTTTTTCACATAAGATATAATGTAAATTGGATTAATCCGTTCCAGAACCCAGAGATGATTGCTTATTTAAACCTTTGTAATAATATTTTAAGCGTAAAATACATAAAAAACTATGAAAACAATAAATATATAGGCCTCTCTTACAGGCCCCGATTTAAAGACCCAGGGCCCCTAGGCCCCACTTATATTGCGCCCCCCCCCCCCCCCCCCCCCCACCTGAAACCCCCCGGCCCCCCAGAGCCTTGATATTTCCCCCCCCCCCCTCCCGAAAATCTACAATAAAAAAAAATACGGAATCTCCCTTTCAACAACCAAAAAAAAAAGAAACGAAATCTTCAATTCAACAACCAAAAAAAATCCAATACGGCGGGCCCCTCGGCTGGCTGGGCCCCTAGACCCGGGTCTTCTAGGCCTAGGCGGAAATCCGGGCCTGCTCTCTTATTATGTCTTTCTTTTTCAGTATAGACGATATGGTTGATTTCGTCATGGCATACTGAGTTGCCACGTCAGAGACACGAGTTCCACTTTCAAACTTCGCAACGAGTTCTTTTTTCAATTCAATTGTCGCGTTCACTGCTTTCCTTTTAGGCTTGGTTGAATCAGTAATCTTTTTTGGACCCATGGCTGCACTATTTTAATAAAAATATCAATAAAATAGCACAAAGTTTCACGAAGCTTGCGTGGATGATGCGTAGCGTACGGAGGCTAGCACGAGACTGAACTGAAGCGACCGCGTGGCGCGGCCAGTAACAAGGTCCCGCTGTCCGAATCGCGAGCAAGCGTACGAATGGCGAGTTCAATTTTACTTGAAAAAGTTGGACGAATAACGAGTTGTACGAGTAGCGAGGTGGACGAATGGCGGGGTTCCACTGTATCTATAAAAATTGTATAACCATTTTGGTATTATTTTTTGCTCGTCCTGTAAACATATTTATGAATTTAAGAACCTTAAAATTAATGTGTATGTTTTTGTTGTTTTTTTTTTGCAGAGAAAATTAAATGTTAAAAAAAGATAAAAGCAAATGTAGTTTATTTATTTATTTATTTATTAACTTACTATAGTGCGAAGGGAAGGGCGAAGGGGGCTAGAGTCCCCCACCCCCAAGCCCCAAAAGTACATAAAGAAATAGAAAAGAAAAAAAGGAAAGAAAGAAAGAAAAGAACGAGAAGAAAAAAGGCAATGACATGTCTGTATCTTATTATTTTGGAAAGTGAACTTTGAAACAATTTATTTTTTAAATAGGCCTACATCTGAATGGACTTTTTGCAACATCCTTAGCCCCCTCCAAACCTTAATCCTGTGTTCGCCACTGACTTACTACAATTACTATAGTTTAATTAGACGGAATTTCTAAAGAACCAAATAAAATTGTCTTTTTTTTTAATATTACTTTACTGGGAATTGGCTACAATTCCATCATTACCGATCTTCTATTTCAAAAAAAAAATAAAAATATTAAACCAAGGATTTTTTTTTTTTTAACTTTCCGAATAAATAATCGAAATTACTACTTTGCATATTTATAGGTGATTTTTTTTTACGTATCTGCATGGTTTTTATTTCTTGGTACTTCGAATTTACGAAAAAAAAAAGAAGTGGAAAGTTGGAAAAATTCAGTTTCTCATTACCTAAGTAAAATAAGGTTGTGCCTTCGTTTGTTTACTTAGTTCTTAAAATATATTTCCTTTAACTTCTTTATCGTTATTAAATTATTAAAATTGATGTTACTTCTAGATTAAAAGTAATTATAAAATGGTTCCTCAACGCTAAATGGAATAGAACAACTATTCCAGTGCTTCTCAACCTTTTTCTCTTCACGGCACACTTTTGTATTCTGCAGAAATCCCTCAGTTCATCAAACTTTGTTCCTAAAATCGCACGACACAGAAAAGTTCATTTGTTTTGTTGTTACAGTAGAATCCTTTGAAAAACATCTATAATTTACAAACGAATGTAACCGCTAATATCCTGAAATATACAGGGTGTTTCGGAAATGGTAGAGAAAGCGAAGAGATACGGGTTCCAAAGGTCATTTTGAGTCGAAAATGTTCTATGACATTTTGTTGTATGGGCCGTAGTTTTAAGAGTTAGGAAATGAATGTTGTGAGAATGGTTCCTAATCAAAAAAAAGCTCAGTTCGCATTGGAAAGTGTAAATAAAGAAGGTAAAGGTTAATTACAAAAAGCAATCCGGATAACAAATTTCATTACTGAAAACAGGTATGATAATTGAAAAGAAAATGCTGGAAATAGCAGAACTGAATTTTCTTTGATTCGGGACCATTACCAAAGCATTCATTTCCTAACTCTAAAACTACGGTCCATACAACAAAATGTCATAGAACATTTTCGATTCAAAATGATCTTTGGAACCCGTATCTTATCTCTCTGTATACCATTTCCGAAACACCCTGTATTTTTAAGGTCATTTGAATGTGAATTCATATTTTATTTGCCTTCATTGCTGGACTAAACGACGATTTAGCTCATATTTCTGTTTGTTGACCAGGTTATTTGATATATAGAATTTACTCTAGGTTAGAGCAAAGCTAAATTTTGATTACGGATGATTCGCATAATATTTACGGCATCACTGCACAGCGACACAATGGTTGAAAAGCTGTTCTCTATTTCATTATAATAAATGAAAATTTTATTATTTGTTAAGAGATAGAATAATATTCGTATTTTTTCAGAAACCTATAGAAGTTAAATTAAGTGCTAATAATTTCTTTCATATTAAATTCGGAACATTGTTTTATTATTATTTTTATTATTATTATTATTATTATTATTATTATTATTGATAATAGGAAATATATTTCAATAGTAAAAAAAATTAAAACTTTGATTGATTAAACTTTTAACTATGTTTAAAAAAAGAAAAATATTTTCACTGGTATATATGAAAAAATATAAGGTACTTGATGTCTATGAAAATTAATTATAAATGGTATGTTTCAAGTATGTTACATGAATAATATTAAATATGTTAATTCTCGTGTTTTTTTTTTTGTTTTTTTTGTATGTTATCATTAGGATTTTTTTCTTTCTTTCTTCCGTAAAATCTTATATATACTAATACATATAAAAAAAATAATAATGTTATATAACCCCAGAACCCGTTTGATAGGAAAACTCCTTTCCCTACCGGGACTGTATTGTAAATTTAAAGATAATAAATAATAATATTAATAATAATATTTTGAATAAATATTTAAATAAAAATAATATTTATTATTATATTTCTATGTTTCAAACCTTGGGTTTCCCCAGCAAAAACAATATGGCGGGTCAAGGACCAAAGCACATATTGCCTAATGTAAAGACGTGTGCAAGAATGATTAGGGATGTGTGGTTATATCCATAAATTTCCTAACTATGCGTGTTGTGTTGAGTACCATAGCCTTCTGCAGTTGTGCATAAGTGTTTTTGTGAAGTCCTAGTGTGCTGAGACTGTGGTGCAATGTGTGAGGTACCAGACCAGTGGCGGACAAGACGATGGGTACAACTCGTACTCGGTCCTGCCTCCACTGCTTTTGGAGCTCGTGTGCTAGATCAGTATATTTACTGATCATGTCTGAGTGAGTTTTCTGCATGTTCTTGCTGATAGGCAGTGCAATATCAATGAGATAGGTCTGTTTGTTGATCTTATCACAAGTGTGTGTCAGGTCTGTTGTGATGTATGGTTTTGTCTGTGTGAATAGGGCGATCCCAGTACAGCTTATGTGAGGATGACTCTAATACGCTTTGTGGTATGTACTTGTAGTACGGTACCGTGTTCTTAATAAGTGAGTGTTTGTGTGCTAGCTGTTGATGAACAATCGACGCTACCTGATTGTGTCGGTGGAGGTAATCTGTTTGGGAGAGAAGGGGGCAGCCTGATATTATGTGTTCGATCGTTTCATGCGTAGTGTGGCATTTCCTGCATTTGTCGTCATGTGTGTTTGCGTCGTGTAGGATGTGTTTCTTGTAGTTGCGTGTGGGGATGACTTTGTCCTGTATCGCGATCATGAACCCTTCGGTCTCCCCAAACAGCTCGCCACTTGTCAGCCATCTGTTCGACGCTTCCATGTCGACATGAGGCTGGCTGAGTTCGTGTCGTCTGCCATGGAGTTCCTTAGGAGCCCATGATTCACGCAGCTGCTGAGTGTTAGGGGTGGTGAGTGTTGGAGAAGGGTTTTCGAGGTCCAGGGGTGTGAAGTGTGTGTCAGCCTTGACAATGGCTGAGTGGAGTGAGGAGTGTTGTGCTCTTTGGTGGAAGTGTTCCCTAAGTGTGTGTACTTGTTTTGCATGTAGGGTGATGAGGTTGACGAGTCCTCGGCCTCCCTCCTTGCGGGGAAGAGTCATCCTTTCCGTAGCGGACTTGGGGTGGTGCATGTTGTGTTTCGTGAATGTAGTGCGTGTTGCGCGTTGTAGTGCTTCGAGTTCGGTGTTTGTCCATGGAATTATGCCGAACGAATATGTTAGTGTGGGGACGGCAAAAGTGTTGATGGCTTTAATTTTATTTCTGGCGTTGAGTTGTGTTTTGAGGATGTTTTGAACGCGAGCACGGTATGTGTTCTTGAGTGCATTTTTGATGTTTGTGTTGTCAATGACGCGCGTTTGTTGGAAGCCCAGATATTATTATTATTATTATGCAAATGTTTCAATTCTTGTATTTCCCCGGCAAAGACAACATGGCGGGTCAATGGCCAAAGCATACGTTGCCAAGCGTAAAAAAGTCTGCAAGGGGTGATGTTTGTGATGTGTGCTTGTGTCCATGAATTTCCTAACTAGTCATGTTGTAATAAGTATGACTGCCTTCTGAAGTTGTGCATATGTATGCTTGTAAAGTTTTAATGTGCTGAGGCTGTGATGTAGTATGTGTGTGAGGCACCAGACCAGTGGCGGACATGACGATGGGTACAATATGTACTCGGTCCTGCCTCAGGAGCTCGTGGCAGGATCGAGTACGTATTGTACCCATCGTCATGTCCGCCACTGATCTTCTGGAGCTCGTGTGCTAAGTCAGTGTACTTACTGATCTTGCCTGCGTGACTTTTGTCTTGTCTGCGTGACATTATTTTGTAAAAGTTTCAAACATGGGTTTTCCCCAGCAAAGACAATATGGCGGGTCAAAGACCAAAGCATATATTGCCAAGTATAAAAAAAAGTGTGGAAGAATGGTTAAGGATGTGTGGTTGTGTCCATAAATTTCCTAACTATGCATGTTATGTTGAGTATCACAGCCTTCTGGAGTTGTGCATAAGTGTTTTTTTGAAGTCCTAG
>JAFIDM010000003.1:62713589-62736045 GCA_023159025.1 Thereuonema tuberculata
TTTTTGTACTCAATTATATTTAATTCGATATAAGTTTATATATTTTAAATTCCAATTCCATAAATTCCTAAAGTCTATTCATCCAAGAAACTTAAAACGCAACATGTAGTTCCCTTTCATAGCTCATTTCAATCTTTCAATGTTTTGACACAGACAATATAGTTCTTTTGGGACCATTAGATTCAGTAAAATGGGTACTGGAAAAATTGTGTTTTTTGTTACGTCTTTTTCAATATTTAACTTTTTAACTTTTGACTTTTATTTGGTGATAGCTTTTGAACATGAACTTGTTTTTTATACATGAGAGTTCTTTCTATCATACCAACATAAGCAACCCTTTAAAAGTCTTATAATATGAAAAATTAAGTTCTTAACGATATCATAATTTTTTCCTTATTCTTTTATCTTAGGAGAATTCCTTAAGAATAATCAGAACATTACAATGGAGTCATTCTCTGTGGAAGTAGTGATTGTGGGAGGTGGAATGGCAGGAATCAGTGCAGCCCATTGTCTTCATCAAAATGGCGTCAAAGATGTCGTCGTATTGGAAGCATCAGACAGGTAATTATATTCTATGGAATAAAATACAGGAAGGATTCTACAGTTTTAAATTAACTTATCAACAAGTAATAGTAAATAAAAAAAGTAAATAAATATCCAAATGTTAAAACTAATTATCAATAAATTATATGTTCCTATTCTAACGTCAGCACTTACAAATTATGACGTCTATTCTTGACGTTTTCGCATCTTTGTAATTTTTGCTTTACTTTAAATGTAATCGAAGGAAAATAATAATAATAAATGTCAGTATAAATTGTAATGTAAATATTAATGCAATACAATACAAATAGTCGGTATCTTTAAAAAAAAATTCTGAATGTATATCCTGAATAAAAGAAAATAACATGGATGATTTCAAATCCCAGAAATTATCGAATGGAAAAAAGCTATTAGCGAGGGATTTCTGTACGTAAAAAAAATGAACGAAAGAATGCCTCGTAGGTTAAATGGAACTAATTACTTGACATTGTTATTAAAATGCCTAAAATTTACATTACCTTAGTAATAAACTTTATTAATAAGCTTTTATTCCCTTCACAGAATCGGAGGCCGCATCTGTACCACCCATTTAGGGACTCATCCTAAGTCCATCATTGAATTAGGTGCCAATTGGATTCATGGCGGTTGTTCTGAAAACCCCGAATACGCATTTGCACATAAAAAAAGGTTATTGTCCAAAGATGATACATTTTTAAACAGACGAACAGGTGAATATTATACCGAGGATGGTATCAAGATAGACCACGATGTTGCTTTCCGGGCATATGATATTTTCATGAAAATAGATCATGAAGCATCTTTATATCGCCGATCTCCTTATTCGCCTGATGTAACTTTAGAAGATTTTCTTAATAAAAGATTTGGAGAAGAGGTAATATCTTTTTCGCCAGCTGATCGAAAGATGGCCGAAGCAGTTTTTAATTGTATGAAAAATTTCATATCTTTGTATGTTGGAGATCGCGCAGAGAAGATCAGTCTGGGTGAATATTGGCGTTATAAAGAACTTCCAGGAGGTAACGTGGTCCTACCTTGCGGATATGCAGCAATAGTGGAGGCTCTAGCGGAAGAATTCCCTCATTCGTGGGTAAAGTTAAATAATAAAGTTACAGCGATTGAATGGAATCATGGGAAGGATAGCTTTGCAAGAGTTCACTCGGACAAAGGAGAAACCTACCATTGTCCTTATGTAATTGTAACTGCATCTGTCGGTTACTTGAAATTGCAACACAATACTTTATTTAAACCTATTCTTCCTCTTGCCAAACAACAAGCAATTGAAAGAATAGGCTTTGGATGCATAGTTATGATGTTCCTTTTGTTTGAAAAGCCTTTCTGGAAACCAGAAGAAGATTTCTCAATTTGACTTGCTTTCCCAAATAGAGATAGAAGTAGACCTTCACCTTGGTATGAATACATCTATGGATTTCGTAGCGTTTATACAAATCCAAATGTTTTGATGTGTTCCATTTCTGGACCTGAAGTGGAGCAAGTGGAGAAACTTGACATAGAAGAAGTAAAAGAACAACTCACTCAGGTACTTCGACGTTTTACAGGGAATCCGTCTATTCCTGTACCGAAAGAAGTGCAGAGATCAGCCTGGTTCAATAATCCTTTGTTTAAAGGAACATATTCGTATCTAGCAATAGGAAATGATGGCACAGAAAACCAAACACACTCTGAACCACTACCCTCGGCAGAAGACCCTTGTCTCCTCTTTGCAGGTGAAGCAACTCACCCTTGTTATTTCTCCACAGTGCATGGAGCAATGTTAAGTGGCATTCGTAAAGCAGAGAGAATAGTAAGTAGGAGGCAACGACATAACAGGAACCTCGCAGATTGAGTCAACTGTAGGAAGAAATAAACAGCGGTATAAGATAATGGTATTATTCAAATATATTGATTGTGGAATGACAATGAAAATTACAAATTGAAATCAATTGAACACAAAACGGAAATTGAAAGTAAAACTTTTAATATATTGCAACGACGTAATATATTTTTTATTAATTTGTTTCAAAGATAAAAAACTAAAGACATAAGAGGAATAGTTAATATAAGCCTAGGCCCTAGACCATAGTAAGTCTATGATATTAAGAGACTGTGAAGCAATAAGGTATTGATTGGAATTTGAAGTGTACAGACAATACGTATTTGGAAGGGGAAATATTGGGATAAATATATATTAAAGAATCTCATTAAAATAAAAAAAGGAACATAACATTGTATTTTTTCGCTTGAGGACCCGTGTATGAATTCTGTTTATGATCAATTGATTATAAGTTTCTAACTGAGCTACTGTCTCTGCTCTGTAAATCGGAAAACGGTAGTAGAAAAAAGATCTCTTAAAATATTCTTTAATAAACGATAGGTTTGATGAGAAGGGAAAAGAATGGGACCTCCAAGTATAAATTAAACAAGATAGGGATAGTGATTAGCAAACCAATCACAGTGCTTCGCAACGGCTTCTGACTCACCTTTACTTTAGAATAGACTGCGCCGGGATGGTCTAAATAAGTGTTTCCCAACCTTTTTTGTGCTATGCCCCACCTAAAGTATCTAAAGTATGCTATGCCCCACCAAATTAGATATAACTTTCACAACCAAAAAAAAAAACCACTTTCTAATTTTTTTCAAACAAAAAACAAACAAAAAAACCCACACTTTTTAAGTTTTACAACCAATTAAAAAAAAAAAAATTTCCAATTGCCCCCCTTAACAATCAAATTGCCCCCCTGTGGGGCGTGCGCCCCACGTTGGGAAACAGGGGTCTAAATGCTCGCGCGAGTCTGTTTGCGACCCATGCTATCTTACTCACCCCTATTTATATGGAATAATAGTCATTCTTAACTCAAACCTTGTTAATATACTGAATTCATAATAATGATTTAAAAAAAAAAAAAAAAAACTGAAGTTGATGAGGGGATCGAACCCAGGACCTTCGCGTTATTGGCCCGACGCTTTAACCAACTTAGCTAAAGGCCTCATATAACATGCAACATTCAGGCCACGTACAACTGAGCTAACAGAAGCCGTTGCGAAGCATTGTGGGATATGTGTCCACAGACAGACAAACCGGGGATATAAGGCTTCTTTTAGAAGCTAAAAACTATGTTAAAATATATGTTTCTTACTCAGTTTATTTAGGCAATTTTAGAAATAAACAAGCTTTGATGATTTGTTACTTCCATTCAAATTGTACAGACTATAATTTAAGATGTGCTTTTTTGATTTCAGCTTAAAATTATTAATCACGTTTAGCCTTTTTTATTTCCTTTGCATGTATTTACTACATTGGATTTATAATGGTTAGATCTACGAAGAATTGTGCTTCAGCTACGATTTTGTATGGATTGTATCACTAAAGCTTCGTGGCTTAATTTAGTTAAGAATAATCTTAATTAAATAGATATGTAAAGAGAAAATGAGACAGATAAATACATTCCAGCTCTCCTTAATGAAGTTAGTAAGTCCTAAGAAAAGTTAGAGTAATCTTCAGAAAAGAATGGAATATTCATTGGAAAGGAGAGATTCTTCTTCAGCTTTATAGGAATGATTTTGAAGAATTACTTCTCTTTTTTTATTCTTATTCTAAATCAATTTTCTTCTATTGCTCCTCCTTCTTGTTATGACTTCAATTTCTTTCTCTTATTATTTTGCTTACTTCTTTAGATTTCTTTACAATTTCGTTATCTAATTTAGTAATTCATTTTAATTAAATGATTTTCAAATATTATGCATCAAATATTACGTAACATAAGAGTTCGTCGTGAATTCAGTGACCCTCGATTGGTGGCTTTCCTTTTATTTGACTGATTAGGGGGCGTCCATTAATTACGTGAGGTGTTTTTTAAAAAAATTTGGACCCCTCCCCCTCGGTCAGATTTGGTAAGATGTGGACCCACTCCTCCTCACATGAGATTTTCCCTATATTTTTTTAAATAATTAAATTTATTTTTTTAGACACCCCTCCCTTTAAATGAGATTTGGTGAGATTTTGCAGAATGAAATCTGACACTTGCGCGAGGCTTGTTTCAAATCGGGGAATCCCGGGCATAGACAATATTACAAATAATTTAATCTGTTATACTATGTATATTCTCTGAATTAAAATGTTGAGGTGAGATTTTCATTGATTTCCCCCCCCCCTCCCCATTTTGAGCTCACGTAATTAATGGACGCCCCCTTATTGGTTATCTATGGACGCCCCCTTATTGGTTATCTAAATACATTATTTTATTATTTTATTTAAAATTAACGAAACTGATTTGCATATCTGTATTTACCAAGTAAATTGTTAGTATGAATCCTTTTATTTGATGGGATTTTTGCGTGTGTAGTTATTCTTTGAAATCTGTCTTACAAGTTATTACATAAAAAAGTATAAATAATTTGGAAATTTTCATTATTAAATTTTATTTATTTCAATTAAAGATTTAGAAACTAAAAACAAATACAACAATGAAACAGTGTTACACAAACAGTAAAAACAGAAATATGTTAAAAAAAAACCTTCGTTATGTAATTAACAATTTATACAAAACCTTTGAAGTGATGATATCACAAAACAGCTGTTCCTCTGTAGCTGAATATTTGAAGATCACAGCGCTAGAAATTGACGCTATTTTGCCAAAATCCTTTCAGATGTTTTTATTATTATTTTTTAATATATATTAAAAAAAAATTATTTTATTTTATTTACAAATTCTTATTATAGCACGAGGAAAATTACAACTTGAAGTTCATGAAATACGTATATGAAAATGATATTTCGACATTAAATAGAATTGGAATATTTCCAAAAGAAACTTACAACTAAGTATAAAGTTTAACATTTTATTTACCAATAAAACTTGGTCAAATATTCTTGTTTGTAGCAGATTAACATGGGAAAATTTCTCTACTTTTCATTTAAAAGAAAACTTATTAGTACCATTTATCTTGACTCTCAAGTCAGGGGGAGTAAAAGAATTTCAAGCAAGTACGAAGCACTTATTATATTTTTTGTTAGCTGATGCTACCCTAGGTGTTTTTTTCCTCCAGTTTGGAGAGGACGTGAAATCTCAAAAATTTAAGAACCACTGATCTAAACAATCAGTTATTGAAGAGAATTCCACATTAATCTGCTATTTTATGTACAGAGATAAAATAAAAACATGCTCCTTCCATATCATTCAAAAGCACAAGTTCAGTGGAAGTGAGTTTGTTCATGTTACAGACATTTCTTTGTTAAGCATTTTTTGTTTTCTTCTGGTAAATAGTCGGCTTTGATATTCTCATTTTCACGTTCTTGTTCGTCTCTTCGAAGTTCTGCTTCTGTGGCTTCTAATATGGATTTGCCATTTCCAAAAATGTCCTCTGAATAGACCCGGTCCAGTCTTCGCAAAGTGCCATGCAATCGATCAAATAATGTCAAATTGAAACCGTAATTACAATGGAAATATCTACAGGAAAAAACAGAAAAAGATTGGATGTACTTGTTTGAAATAAATTTTTATCAAAATATTATATTTTAAAAAAGAAAAAAAAATAGTTATTTGCAATGGCTGCTATTTCAGACGCTTGGACTACAAGAAATTCAGTGCAGATATTCTAGCAAGAATAATAGAATTTTTATGAGTTATTTTCAGTGGTCCTGTGATTAAGTCATCCGACAATGAGCAGCAAGGATCTTGGTTCATATCCTTGGTAAGCCATGGGTGTTTCTTTCACTCAGTCTGTACGTCTGAAAGCTGGGAATTACCTGGAGAGATCTTCTCAGTCTTCCCTTGAATTATATCTCCATCTATGATCTGCAGCTATAACTAAAAATTCTCTATAGCACCGCAAATCGAATTCAACTCTTTTGACCTTTAGACAAGCTTTTTCTTTAGTTACCAGGCCCCAAAGAAAGGTTGAATAAGGAACTATTTTTTATTATTATTGCTTTCATTTATTCTTATATTAGCCCAATCCTTGCAGCGAAACTTATTAAAAAGAAGAAAAAAAATACAGAACTTTGATCATCGATTGTTTCGTCAAATGTGGATATAAAATATTGAAATATGGATTTTTTTTACGAAGTGAAGAGAAGAATTCCTATGACAAATTTAGTATTTATTACTGAAAATATTGTTATTGAAGAATCAGTTTAAAAGTTTCGATTTTTACCTTTGAATGAAAGGATTAAGCAGACAGAAACTAACCATTCAATCAAACGTAAAACTATTTGAGTTAAAGTATAGGGTTAGAATGGGGTTTACTATTTTCTTTTCTGTTTTCCATCATAATATAATTTGATTGTTATCTGATATCAGTTGTTCTTTTATCAAGTTTCATTTCAACAGCCAAATTTTGATTTTCCTAATAGAAATTACTTCAATTTCCATATTAAAGCACTATAAATGGAAGGTTGTAAAAGAAATCAAGGATTATTGTCAAAGGAATAATAATAAAATTCATGATAGAAAATAAAAAAAATAAAACTGGATTGAAATGATTCTAACTTACTGGTGATGGTTATCATGGAATGTCGTTTCAGGTTGCCAAGGCCAAATGGGTTTCATCAGTATTCCAGAATGTATCATAATACCATAATAATAAATATACAGCGTTGTGATGAAATACACCGCTGAAATAGAGGGAATAAAAAAGTATTTGAATACTATATTTAAAACATAAAACATTACGAAGAATTAAGAAAATCAATTTTTTACTTAAAATTTAAGAAATCTCCGAAATTTAATGTTTACCGAAACTTTAGTGTAATTATATAGTCTAAATTAATGATAAAATGAACATTCCAGAGAATATATCAACATATATTGATTATGTTTAAGTCTATGAGTACCTAGAGCCACTGGACGATATTTTAATTCTATGATATAGAACTGTTAAGAGATTCAGAATTTCTTTAAATAAAGAAAATCAGCAATCGAACAGAATTTACTAATGGGAAGAATAGAATAAGAAATTAGAAGTTAATATTGTTGTTAAGGCTAGCGTATTCAAATGAGAATAGATTTGTTGGAGTGAGAGAATTTCAAAAGGTACATGAGATGACAAAAGGAAGAAAATGAACTTATTAATAAAAAACTTATGAAACCAAAACTTACATACACAAGATAAATACGTATATATAAATATGTTTAATATAATGGATTGAACAACAAAAAATTTTCTACAATATCAAAAGAGGGCACAAGGCCGAAAAATTAGGAACATTAGATAATGATAAATTGAAAGACTTACCAGAATGAATTGGAACTACAAACACAGGAAGGATCATAAGACCCTGAAGAATTATGAACTCTAGTTCATGCATTGCAGTTGCAGAGAAGGGTGTGGGTTGTTTATATAAATGGTGGATTTTATGGTATTTCTTATAGAATGAGGGTATGTGGAAAAATCTATGAGCATAATAGGCACCAGCATCCTAATAGGAATAGGAAAACATTGAAACTTAGTACAAGTATTAAAGCTAAACGTAAACCAAACTGGACAAATAAAGAATGTTTTCCAGAAACCTATCTTTACATACCTGTACAGCAATCGTACAATATTAAAAACAAATCTTAGTAAATTGATAAATTATAACTTACACTTATTCAATTATTTAGATAAATTACACTTTTTCAACCTTATATTTCAGTTTGCATTTAAATTTATATTAATTACTAATTCTTTTTTGATTAAATTTGTTTATTTGTTTTCGCTATATATCATAGTTTTATATCATAGTTCTTCCACATTCCTGGAATTTCAATAAATTACTGCGACTGAGACATTTTTTTTTTAAGAGAAGCCTCTAGAACAGCTGAATTTTAAGAATAAGATGTCTGTGCGACAACATTAAAAATAAAAAATTTGAAAATATGAATTTTTTTTTTAATTTTTCACTTATTTGAATGTTTAAATCAAGAATTATTTAAAAAGTTATCGAAAAAAAAGAATGAATTGCAATTAATAGGTTTTAAAAGGAAAGAAAACGACGATTTGATTTACCTGATACAGGAAATGAATAGGAATAGATAAAATCAAATACATCCATCCATATTTATCCCATTTATTATACAGAAATGTTGAACCACCATTGCTAACATAGCAAGCCATTACACCGAACAAACACGAACCTAGAATAAACATAACCAAATGATTTCATTAATTTTTTCAGTTTTCTACAATTGTTTAATTGATAATGATATTTAGTTGCTTCAAAGAAAGTTATGGAATTTGACCGTTTATCGCGGTAGCTCATCAAAACCCAGCTTGTAGATATAGTCTAAATTATTTTAAGGATTTACATAAAGAGCCTTTACTGAAATTCATGTACGTTTTCTAAACTTGTCACTAGTAGTTTAAGATGATTATGTTTTATAATATTGGAGTACCATTGTGACCTATATCTTTATCTGCTTTTAGTCATTTCAGATTTTTTTATGTTCCTGTAGTCAATTAGATATTCCAAATTGAATCAGAAAATTCCTAAAACTTGTGTATTACCTTTGAGCAGCCTACAAATGTCGTTCAAAATAAGGTTTCCAAGAGAATTATTTGTTTTCATAACTTAGTTCATATTTCTAGTTTATTTTTTGCTGAAATAATTGAAAATATTATCTTAAGATATTGATTTCTACTGAATCTATTACCATTTAGAAGACATTATTTAATCTACATGAGCGATGTTATTATAACAAAGTCTTACCAATAATAACGTTCTTGGTGCCCAGTTTAATTTCATGAAGTTCTAACTCGGGTTCTAACCATTTCTTAGGTTGACATTTCCATGTTTCTGGATGATCCTTCTGACGAACATAAAACCACCACTAAAGCAAAAAGAAATTATAAATATCAGTAGAATCAGATCTTTCTTAGTCATTTTTTCTCTTTAAATTAACATCCAATTTTAACGTAATTAATTATTAGTTATAAAAAAAGAAAAGAAAACTACTCCTCTTAAGAGATAGATATATATATTAAAGCTGTAAGAATATATTTTCACGTAAAATCTGTAACAGACTCTGTAAACTCAACTATCTAATTTTTAAAGGATAAGACTCAGAGAAATTGTTTAAACCTCTAATTATAAAAGAAAAAGAATGAAGTTGTTTTTTTTTTTTGCACACTTAGTAGATATGGTAAAGTCAACCAAAACTTGATGTTTAAAATAACCAAAGTTTTAATTAGCTTCTGATAGCCATTCTCAAATGGAAGATAAGAAAAACATCAAGCAATATATATATATGTCATTTAAATGTTATTTTCAGTTGACTTTCATCTTTTTAGAGATGTGCAAAATCAATTTTATTTAATATTCTGTAATTACTGCTCCTTTCTGATTTCTCATGGATATTTTAAGCAATTGTTCAGGGACTGGATGTAACTCAAGACACCATGATTATTGGAAATCCTGTCAAGGACTTCGGCATTCAAAGATCTTTCTTAAAGGTGTTGATAAATTGTAGATCTGTTTGTCTACTTAAACTCAGCAGGGACCATTTAAAATGGGTTGTTGGATTATTGACTAATCACTGCAAATTTGACGGACATCTATGTAAAATTGAAATTCCTGTCAATGACACTTATGCAATAGATGCCATAATGCAGATAAGAGTGCTGCTTGTCTTAACTGAGATTGTGTCGTATCAGCAGGACTTAGATTTCGACTCTTTGGGAAACCTTTTCTGCTCCCAGATGATGTTCTTTCTGTTCCCATCAGAAGTCTAGTCATGTTCATTCACAATGCTGGAGGATTAAGGTGGGGATACTAGAATAGATCTTCAATGGTCGAGGTGCTGAGGGCCTATCGTGACCTCCTTATATGAATCTAATCTAATCTAATCCTTGATCCTTAAAATCTCCATATTCCTATTTACTCAGTTAGTTTACGTTTTGTGTTGAAAAGGGGTTGTTGCCCGCAAAGGGACCTGAAAGGCTCCACATTTTTTAATTATTTTTTAAAAAATTAGTTTACGTTTGTTAGGACTTCGATCAATTTATATTTTGTTTTCTTAAAATAACATTTTTCAATTCTAAGAAAAAGAATGTATGAAACAGGAATATTATCTTTTCGTTCTAAATGAATTAAAAAGAAAATGAAAGAAATGAAAGATGTTACTTGAAGATGTATTGAACTAAATAATAACAAATGTTGTTGCTGCTCAACTAAAGGACATTTTGCATGTCTGCTAAAAAAAATTAGCAGACGAGAGATGAAGTGGTTTTCTTCGGAATAGAATAGATCTGATACAAGATAGAAGTAGTGTGAGAAATGCAAAAGAAATTATGTGTCTTTTATCCTTATAGAATGAGAACCTAATATTTGCAGTTATACTCTATTACATTTAGCAAGCTACTATAAAAATACTTAGAACTACTAAATTCTAAGAAATAAATTAGTTCAAGAATTAAATTGTATACTTAAAACCAACTCGATCCTTTTACCTTTAGATCGACCCTATGATTTTTTTTTTTTTGCATTTTCTTGTACAAATAACTAAAATAAAAATTAAATATGAGAATATTATTAATTTAGCAGCGTTTATTTCTATTTTATAATGAATAAATTCAAGTAAACTTACATGAAGAAATCCTCCAATACCAAAATACACTCCAAGAGAGAAGACGTTATTAAAGAGGATATAATACCAAACACCCTCAAGTTTATAAGGTTTCAACGAAAAACTTGGCAATTGATTGTAAGCTTCATTGAATTCCTCAGTATTATTTGATTCTTCGCCATAAAACTGGTAGGTGAATAGTTTTAGAAAATGAACGTAAACAAGAAGGAAGTCACCTAAAAAGATAAGAAAACATTAACAAATAGGAAAAGAATAAACAACATCTAAGATAACGTAAGTCGTAATCACCGTGTTGATAATTCGTATTTTTTTCAAAAGTAAATAAATAAATAAAATATATTTAGATAATGTCTGAAAGAAAGCTTGACCTAATAGTCTTTTCACAGCAAATGAAAGACAGAACAAAAATTGAGGATATGGTTATTGTTTATGAAACTTTATTTATATTTACTTGAATCTGAATAATGAGAAAACTTTGATTTATCTCCTTGGATTAAAGAAGTGGGCGATTTCTGTAAAGCCGTGGTTAAGAGTTTCACAAAGTTTGAGGGAAAAAAATAATCCTTTCGTCCCATAAAATGTTCAAGCATTGAAAAAGTATTTAGGTAACCACATTTACATCTTTCAAAAACTAATATTTAAAATGATGAAAAGAGATATTTTTTGAAAAAAAATCTAATATTTGAAAAAAATCAAAGAAACTGATTTTATAATGAGAAAAAAATTAGATAGACAATGATCGTATTCTATTTTGTCTCTAAAAGATATCTTAAGTACACGATTATTGCAGATTTGCTTCATCTCCGCTCATCAAACACATGAAATAGTTCTATGAGGTTGAATTCACTGGGTTAACCTCATTGAAACAATTGCCTTTTTGATTCATGTTGGTCTGTTTTGTTTTTTTTTTACTTATTTAATTTTCTGAATTTCATTCGCTATTCAAATGATTTTAAAATTCACTATTTCAATTTTTATTTCTGACAATATTACATAATTTTAAATTAAACAATACCCTATCCTCCTTTGCATTTCAAGTCTGTATCTTTTTTTAGTTAGAAAGTTCTGTTTGTAATAATCTCCATCCGAAAAAGGATACGACTTGAGACGTATTTGACTAAAAAAAAAAAGGAAGGGATTACTTACCTGTTTTTTTGCTTTCAAATTGTAATTATAAGTTTTGATATCATTAATCAAATCGCATTTGTTTTTTGTTTCAGGAAACATGAGAGAGAAAAAAATAAGCCTGATTTTTTAATAATAGATGAACATGAGACTGGTGGGTCACATGCACAACAATGGAGGCTAGGCTTGGAGCGCATGCCGATGGATTCAGTTAACTGTTTTCCTGAAAGGTGAAACACACAAATTTTTGATGCCTTATAGAAAGGTAATAATTTTTTTTCTCCGCGACGGGAGAAAAATATTTTGGTGATATCTGCAGCAATAAATATATTGGTGCTATTTCCGGATAATGAAATATTGAAACGATATTAGCGGAATTTCAATATTTTGAATTCTCCTCGAAACGAGAGAATCCTGATGATAAAGGTCAATAACCCTCGATTGCAATCAGCGTGAATCAACGTCGATTATATTGGATGGCTGATGAAATTGAATGTGCATCGTTTCCATTTGCAGAAGAATTGTAAGTAGAAAGCATTTCTTTATTTTTGGATTTCAAGAGGGAATTTTAAACCAAAGAAGAGACCGGATTAGCTAGGGCAGCAAGACTATCGTTCGAAAATGGCGTACAGTAGCGGTTAGAATACCATAAAGCCTGTTTTACATTTACCATTTCACTCGCCATAACCTGGACATTTCACTCGCCATCACCTGGACATCACAGATGTCCAGTAATCTGTCCCAGTTAGAGGCTGGGCTATTTTCGAAGAAATGTCTAGACATTTGATGGCTGGACATTTCAAATAGCGCTCCTGGTGACGAATTGTAGAACTTGGAAGTCCAATCGATTTGTATCTATTTATTCGAAATTACCGATTACAAAAATGATTTTCACGATCGGAGGGCAAGTTTTCCTTATGTTTTCGTGGATGCTTTCATAAAATGTTACATTATTAATCAAAATCGTTTCAGAATTTCGGCTTGAAAATTCGAATCGACAGCGATCCGAGACCTCGCAAAGATATCGCCATTGATCGAGATTTAACGAGACTGAGCTATTTATCGAAACTGATTTATCGAAACTGAAAACAAAGAAACACAAAACGATGAAAAAAAACATGAATATTTCCTATTTTAATTAATTAAAGACATTCTTTCACCTATCCGATGCATTGACTAGATGGTTTTTATATAAATCACTGCTATTTTTTTCGTAAATAAAACGTAGGCATGATGACAATTGAGAAGTGTAAATGTTCCGTTTGATGGAAGGCGTTATGGTAAGTGTAAAGCAGTGCACTAATCACTCGCAATCTATCCTGACATGACCTCCGTTATGGCTTGCATTTATGGCGAGTGAAATAGTAAATGTAAAACGGCCTTAACTGGGACAGATTACTGGACATCTGTGATGTCCAGGTGATGGCGAGTGAAATGTCCAGGTTATGGCGAGTGAAATGGTAAATGTAAAACAGGCTTAAGATTTATACCGAAGAAATTGTGTACAAGAACTTTGAACATAGATTAATTGTGCGAATAATTAAATGATTAATTTCAATATAAATACCCATGCGGGGTAAGGAAATATTATTTAACACATAACGTGAAAAATCATTAGCTTAGCATAAGGTGTTAAACCTCGTCGAACGTAGATAGGTGCAATCAAGTCAATCGATAGGAAAATAAGATTAAAGACTTGCCAACTTTAATACTGTTATATATGATTCCTTAAGATAACTTTTTTATTAATTCGCTAATGTTGAATTATTTATTGAACATTTAATGTGAATTAACTTTGTGTGTAATCATCGTTCGAATAGAAGATTTATCTGATGACTAGAGGTTAACATGCTATTAGTGGCATAATTAATTCAAATAAACTTTTGAATGATTATGAAGATGTTATATTGTGAAGGGATAAATGAATTACAATTGATTTTTTCTCTTTCATAGACTTTTATTCACAGATTTTCAGCTAGAGATAAGAAGATTTATTAAACAATAATTTAAAGAAGACTCATCGCATTCTAGATTAAGAAGTTGTTAGTCGGAAAGGAACTGTTCAATTGTATTACGTGGACGATACATATTCAAGCCGAACTTCAGGAATGTTGATGTTATCGAAGAGAGATTTATGAACTCTAGACTTTTACCCTGTGTTAAAATAGATTTTGTAACTCAAGGAAATGATGAGTTTAATTAAAAGATGTTTGTTATAAATTTTGGCAACTGCTTCTGCTATTATTCTGATTAGATTTTAGCTAACACTAAATCGAGGTCGGAACTAGATAAATATATTTTTGTTGATAGAGAGTTTAGGGATTAATAAAGAACGCAAGATAGTATCAAACGATTTATTTACTCCCGACAACTGGAAAATATTTCCACATATCTATCACGACTCTTGTTTTGTTTTCCTTTGGTTGAACGACCATCCATCGTAGACCCCCTCAAATTCCAAAATTTTGAGTAGGCCTATGTTGTTCCTATAATAATTATTTCCTAACAGAAATGTTATTGCAGTACATAACGGTTTATCATTTACAATTCTTTCTAGGTCACGTTCCAACTAAATTAAGGAAAACTAAAGAGGAAAAATAAGGAATTAAATTAATGTCTGCAGCTTAAGTTTATCGTCTAAGTTTATCCTTTTATTATTTCTCTGCATTAATATTAAGCTCTACTTCAGACAGTAAGTCTTAATTGAATTCCAATTGCTTTCAGGAATTTATCACCTAAGAAATAAGATCTGAATTAAAACATCTCAGTAATTCTCCGATGGTAAATCGTAGAAAACTTTTCATATAAATGTTATATAGCGATCATTTTTTTCAAATCATATTATCTTGAGTGATGGAGACTTGATTTGGCAAGTGATCACTTGTCTGTTCTATAAAAATCCCGTCAATAAATTTCAAATTATTGTCTCAGTGGTTTTTTTTAAAGGAAAGGAAAAACAATAACACGGGGATGAAAAGATAATAAGAGCAATTCGTTTTGAATTTATTGTCGGGAAACGAATTTTAGTTAAAGAGAACAGTAATAAACTGCAACTTAAATGAAATGAAACTTTGTGGCTTTACGACATGTTATTTTCTTGGCTTTAATTCAGAACCAGTCCAAAGAAACCTCGTAAAAAAGTAGTGCAATGACGAAAATGCTTAATATCTTTTAAGATATCGGAATTCGTTTAGAGGAATTTCATATTTAGAATTTCCAATGAATTTTCAAACTAATGTCTAAAATAAAGAAATACTTACAAACACACAAATGTTCATTTAAATTTTTTTTTATTTAAAATCTTAATAAAAATAAAAATATATATATACAATACGAATAAAATTTAAAAAAAGTCCTTGGACGTTTCAAAGGCACATGGCCTCCATCATCATCAAGATCTCACAAACTAATGTCTGTGGGGTTAAAGCTTTAGAAGTGTTGAAGCTCATTGACAGTTTTTATATTAGCGGTCTGATAAGAGGATTTATGTCATTTTGTAAAAAACCTTAACTTAAATTATTTAAGGTTTTTTACAAAATGATATAAATCCTCTATCAGACCGCTTAAAAATACTTTGAAGCTACTGTTAGATCACTAACAATAGAAAGAACGATTACATAATAAGAAATTGATAGTATTAAAAAAAAAGATAAAGACGGTTTTATTAAAATCCATTACAGATTTCTCTGGACCATTGCTAAATGTTACTGTTACTGTATGCTTTCTTTCTATTAGGTCATTGCAACCATGAATAATTACAATCCAGATTTATTATAATGACCTGAGACAGAGAAAGTACAGTATTTAGAAATATTAGCCGCTTTACATTTACCATTTCACTCGCCATAACCTCACCATAATGGTCGCCATCACCTCGCCATCATACATGTCGAGGAGATTGCGATAGATAGCCCCTGCGCTATCTTTGAAGAAATGGCGCCATTCGAGATGGCGACGAATTGTATTATGACTCAAAACGTATAAAAAAACAATTCGGGATAACTAAATTCATAAACATTTATTGTTAACCGCTAATACACAAGGTACACTAATATCGCATTGTTGTACATACCAGGCTTTGTCCGTTGCTATGGCCATAAGTAACCGAATGTTTGTCAAGCTTGGCGTTGGGGCATAGGTCTTGTCGTAGTTAATGAATTTTCTTTGGGTAAAACCGTTGACTACTAGTCTGGCTTTATATTTATCGATTTCCCCGTCCTTATGATACTTCACCTTAAATATCCATTTTGTGGATAATGGAGTGACAAACTTCGGTATTTTTACCTTCTTCCACGTTTTACGTGTGTTGATATTTTCAATTTCCTTATCGATGGCATTTTTCCAATTTTCTGAATCTTCGCCATTGATAGCCTCTTGATATGACTTTGGTTCTTTAATCTGTACAACTAATGCTTGAATACTATTGGATCTCTTTACTGTACCGGATCGTAATTTCATTCCTTCTTCCAATGCTGGTGTGGAGTCGACTTCACTTGCTGATTCTTCCTCAGACTCTTGTAAATCTTCCTGCTCACCCTTGGATTCATCGGACGAGGTGTCCTCATCACTTGCATGTATGTTTAGTCGAATTGCATCATTGTATTCTTTCAGTTTAGTGTCTTTAGCATTTATTAACGTTCTTCCAAGTACTCTTTCATTGATGGATGCATTCCCGGTTTCTTCAACTTTTCTTGTATCCGGGAACCAGACTTTATACCCTCTAACTCTTGGTGCATATCCTATAAGTATGCCCTGACGAGCTCTATGTTGAAACTTGTTCGTCCTTTTTATTTTGGGTATTCTAACGTATACCATACTCCCAAACTTTCGAACATGCTTTACGTTCGGGTCATACTTGTTGTTGTTCCATATTTTTACGGGAATTTCTTTATTTACACTTTCATGAGGAGTTCGGTTGCACAAATAACAGGCACACTGGATTGCAAAAATCCAAAACTCTAAAGGCAGCTTTGAAGCAATCAATAATGTTCGAGCTATATCCAGAAGTGTTCGATTGAACCTCTCGGCTATTCCATTGTTTTGTGGAGTATAGGCTGATGATAGTTGATGCTTTATGCCTTTATCTTCAAAAAATTGATGTAATTCAGTATTCACATACTCCTTCCCTTGATCTGACAATACTTTCTTTATTCTTTTGTCCATTTGTTTTTCTACAAATTCTACAAATGCCTTTGTTGTCTTAGTCACATCCTCCTTAGATTTCAACAAGTAGACGAACGCTCTGCGCGAGAAGTCGTCAACAAAAGTCAAGATATAACGGGCTCTATAATGATTGGCGATATTAATTGGCCCACAAACGTCAGTGTGAATTAGCTCCATTATTTCCGAACTCCTTATGTAATTTAATTTGTGATGCGGCTTATCAGTTAGTTTACTCAACTTGTATGACTCACAAATTATTTTCACGTCGATGGAAGTGGCATCTAACCCTCGTAATAGCTTGTTATCAACTGCAACCTTTAATTTCTTGTATGAAAGATGACCAAGTCTTTCATGCCACAAATCTGCTCTATTATGTAGTGTCTTGGTTAGAGTGACGCATTCATCTCTGTATACCTGTACTTTAGCATGGTACAAATTTTCATGCAATTCTCCTTTCACAACTTTGTCTCTATTTCGGTCTGACACTATATACGTGTCACTTACTATGTGTTGGATAAAGTTGTTTTGTGCCAGTCGTGAAGATGATATTAAATTTATGCCTAGATCGGGGACGTGATAGACTTCATTTAGAGTTAACATAACTGTTTTATATTCATAAACATTACTCTTTAGTTTAACTCTCCCCTTACCAATAGCATGAACGGGCTTAATTGATGCTCCGTGTATCTCCACAGGTGTTTCAAATGTTTTATACTCCGAGAAATCTTCTTTACTACAGCATAAGTGGTGTGTGGTTCCACTGTCCAACAGCCATGTTTCTTTACTTAAGTTTCCCAGCATACAGGTATGTGTAGCAGTTATCATTACACCAGAATACGACTTGGTTTTAGAATTCACAAAACTCTTTTTCTTATGTGCTTTCTTCTTGTCTTCCACCTTAGAAGTATCATTATCTTTTCTAAAACGGCAGTTTTTGGCAATGTGCCCTATTCTGAAACATGCGTAGCACTTTCTTTTCTCTTGATTGGATAATCTAGTCTTATGTGTTTTTACCTTATAAGTATTGACATCCTCAAAAGTACGCACCTTTTGAGTATTCTTTCTTTTTCTGTCCACCTCATCTAGTATTCTGTCAACGATGATATCAAATGTGAACTCGGGAGTATTTCTAGTCAGCATTAAAGCTTGTGCTGTGGAGTCATAATGTGACGGTAGTCCAGACAGGATCATAAAACAAAGTTCTTGATCATCTACAGTACCCCCTATCTGGTTCAATTCCTTTAGCATTAGTTTCACATGCATTAATGATTCCTCAAGATCACCACTGTCTTCGAATTCAGTCATGTTGTATAGTTTCCGTTTTAAACGGGAGATCTTCAACAAATCTAACTTATTATACTTATTATCTAATTCTAGTATCAATTTACTAGGGTCGATATTTTCTTTAATTAGAATCTTGTATCTGTCCTCTAGCAATGCAATTATTGCTCCATATGCCTTTTCAGACTTGTCTTTAAATTTCCTCTTTCCCTGTTTATCCTCCAGGTTTTCTATGTCTTGTATTGACATATTGGCCGCACGCCATAAACCATATTTCATAAGAATGTTCTTCATATTTATGCGCCAAGATGCATAATTCCTACCATTGAATTTAGTTTCAATGTATGTGTGTGCAGCTTCGGCCATTGTGTCATGTATTATATTCAATACAAATAGTCAACTTGTGTCTGAAACAATAATGTGTGTGACACGCTTGAAAAAAACTTTAGATAATAAACTTAATTAATATTATTCTGAACATAGGCTAGCGCAGTGGAAGCGTGCTGGGCCCATAACCTTTTACTTGGGAAAATCGAATATTATACTGAACATAGGCTAGCGCAGTGGAAACGTCGATTAAAAAAAACCCAAAACCTTTTATTTGGGAAAATCGTTAATACCTTTGTATGGTTTTACTTTCCCTATTATAAAATGAATAATATGTAGCAGACCTTATATGAGTTATTCCTTTGGCGAACACACACACAGACACATTTAAGGACGTTCAACAATTTATTGAAAAATGTATTGAGTTCCAATACTCTGACTAATAATACTATTATTAAATCTTGATTTTATGATATGATATTACATCTAGTATTCATAATGATTTATCGAGTCTATAGAAAATAGTTCAATCCGTAATAACCAGTTGTATAACAATGTTTATATGCCACCGTATGCGATAATCTATTGGTTTAATTCACCTTATGATCTATACATATTTACTGATGAACAATCAATAAATAACGACATGAAAATAGAGTTAGTTCCAATTCAAACTTAATACTTTATCGTTGCACTATGTTTCAATGATATTTCATTGTTTAATAGTCACTTTAATTATGTGGAACGTCATTAAGAAATTCATCACTTTTCTCGAATAGAAGTAATCTAACACTGCTTTAGTAAATCAAATATTCATAACTGTTTATTTGATGATTCGATTTATTTTTAGTTAAAGTTAATCACACTGCTGTCTTGAGAATAATAAATATTTATCCCCACTTCACTTCGTCGAATTTCGTCACATAAAGAACAATTAATTTCTCAGTTCAGCTTTCAGAATACTAATATTTCTCTTTAATAGTAACGTTCTTTAATTACGAAACACCGCCCTGAGCATTGATTCTTCATTCACGGGTTTAATAAGGAAAATCTACTTACAATTTCTTGATGATACGAATTTCCTTAACGGCAGTTTACCCTATTCGAATTTTGCTCCATTGAAGAATCGGCATGTATTTGTCGAATTTCGGTTCAATGAAGAGTTGACGTTCTTTGTGCCATGCATCCATGATGCACAGTAATAACTAATGGACTGACAAGTTTTATATTTGCTTAAGCCATCTTCAGTTTGTTGAAAAACTTTGTCAGTAGAGATACATGGCCGGTCACACCACTCGCTGCCATTTTATTATTTTTTACACATTTTTTCATTACTGCGCATGTCACTTTTACTGCATGCTTGAATGACGTCATTATTTGTAAACAACCAACGATTTCTCTTTTATTAAATTTCTTCACCTCTAATAAACAATACAATATAATGTTCAAGCACGATTTTAATAATGATTCATATAATATTTTCTTTACTTCAGATCCACAATTACTTTCTCCAAAAACGATTAATTTAATTATAAAGATGACCTGAGTTACACAGATACCATTTTTATTGTAAATAAAATATTATTCCTAACTCCATCTTTCCAGGCACATTTTCCAATACACCTACTTTGTTACGACTTTTCTCAATTATAATGAGAGTGACGGGCGATGTGTGCATATATTAGTACTTTTCCATATAAAATAAATAATTCCATATTACAATTAAATCCACCTTCAACAGATTTTACAAATCCATATTCGTTTACATTCATATATTGTAACCCATCTCAACCCCAGACATATACTGCACCTTGACTTGACATAAATAAAAATTTATTATTGAAAAATTTCTCATAAAATAATCTTACGACAGCGATATACAAGCTGAATTTCAAGTCTATGTCAAATTCACGTGGACTATCGATTACAGGACAGGTTCCTCTTAATAGATTAATATACCGCCAAATTCTTTAAGTTTCAAGAACTACTACTACTGCTCAAATAATAACTTTACTATAAAAATAACAGGGTATCTAATCCTGGTTTATATAATATATTCATAACTTCAATTCCATTAACATTATACTATAAAAATTTAAAAAAATTCCACCTTAATTTAATCTTACTATAACACAATTTATAACACAATTTAATTATAAAATTAAAAAATTTCATTTAGCTTCATCGTCTAACCGCGACTGCTGGCACGTCTTTAATCAAGCTTATTACATTTAACTAACTATAAATTATTGTAATATGACGAATTGTAGAACTTAAAAGTCCAATCGATTTGTATCTATTTATTCGAAATTACCGATTACAAAAATGATTTTCACGATCGGAGGGCATCTTTTCCTTATGTTTTCGTGGATGCTTTCATAAAATGTTACATTATTAATCAAAATCATTTCATAATTTCGGCTTGAAAATTTGAATCGACAGCGATCCGAGATCGCAAAAAGATACCGCCGTTGATCGAGATTTAACGAGACTGAATTATTTATCGAAACTGATTTATCGAAACTGAAAACAAAGAAACACAAAACGATGAAAAAAAATGATGAATATTTCCTATTTTAATTAATTAAAAACAGTCTTTCACGAATCCGATGCATTGACTAAATGATTTTTATATAAATCAATACTATTTCTTTCATAAACGTAGGCATGATGACAATTGAGAAGTGTAAATGTTCCGTGTGATGGAAGGCGTTATGGTAAGTGTAAAGCGGTACACTAAGCACTCGCAATCTACCCTGACATGGCCTGCGTTATGGCTTGCATTTATGGCGAGTGAAATGGTAAATGTAAAACGGGCTTAATGCAATCATCTCATTATTAGTGACCAAACAATGTTTCAAAAATCTGATACGAACTTAAATAGTGATTGACATTTATTATCTCAAAGAATAGTATACAATTGGGAATTATTTCAATCAACAAATAAATTCGAATTATTGAATTAGTAGAAATGTAAAATTCTTTGAGGCTTGACTTTTTATATCTATTAAATAAATTAAAATATTTTTATTAAATATTTTTAGTGGCCCATTTGGTAGCTATTGTGATAGCAACCAAAATCAGTAGCTTCTCATTGACCGCTTTAAAATGATTCACCCTGTATCACACAAGGATGGCATTTAAAAAAGGGGAAAAAAATGTCATTTCGATCAGCTTATAATGATTTCCTGTTAGGCAGCAATTTAATTTAGCATCTGTCTATTCAATGCCTTATCAGTAAAATTCTACAAAGTTTAATACCAGTTATAACGTATTCGAATATAACGAGATAATGCACGCTGTCCTTTCGGTAATGTTTTGACTGTATTTCTATATAGTCAAGAAAGGAAGGGAAAAAAATGCTCCTTTTTATAGAAAAAGGCTTTAATATTCAATAATAAAAAGCAATTTAGAAATTTTGAATTTTTTTGGACTCCAAA
>JAFIDM010000003.1:62739736-62755257 GCA_023159025.1 Thereuonema tuberculata
AGTACAAAAAGAAAATTAGAAGATTCATGTCGATAATTTTCTTTTTTCATTAAATAATGTGGACCCGGTAGCCGAGTGGGTAAGGGCGGTTGGCTGCGGGTTGGAGGTGGCGGGTTCGGTTCCCGGCCTAGGCGGAGGGCGGGAATTTTTCCACGCTTCTTTCTCCTCCAAACGGGTCCTAGGGTCTACCCAGCCCTCTGTAAAATGGGTACCGGGTTTCTTTCCCGGGAAGTTAAGGCGGGCGGGCGTCGGGCTGACCACTCGACCTCAATCTAGTCCCGTTGGTCTCGAAACGCTGGGAGCCTTACCTCCCGCGCTCCCGTGGGCCTGCATGGCCTGTTTATGGGATTGCTTAACTTTTTTTTTTATTATTAAATAATGTATTAAAAATGTTTCGGAAAGGAATGGGAAATTTCCTAGCTGTGCTTTAAATATCTTTGGTTGCCTAATTAAGATTTTAAAAGTCAACTAGTGAAGAAGACCCAAGAGATGACGAAGGTTTAAGTTCCCACTATCCACAGCCACAAGGAGGAGAAGGCCAGTCCGTTACTAGGCTTTTATTCAAGTCTCTGTTTATTTACTTGTTAAGAATATTAAAGAAAAAAAAAACATTCTAGGGCAAACATCAATATTTTACTTTTTAAATATTTAACTATAAAAAAATGAAGAAATACTGAGATTATTTACAAATTTTGTGTTAAAAAAAAATAAAAATAAGTAAAATTTAAAAGAAATAATATTAATAAAATAAAGGAAACTATCAAAACGAGAAAACCTTTTTAGATATCACTTTCTTTGTTGAAGTAATAGTATTTTTGCGATTCGTTTGAAGTTTATAATAATTACATTGATAATTGGCGTATTTACAATTTTATAATTGATAGAAAGAGATTGTTTGCAGGAGGACCTGATGCGGTTTGGAAACTTCATTTCAATTGTAAATCTCAGGTCAACTCAACCTACTATCAATGAGTGGATGAAGAGTATTTTCTGGCGATCAACAAGAACAGATCATCTTCCTACATTCTTTTGCAATGGGTCGATAGTGAATTTAAAAGTGGTTTCACTGAACTGTCTGATGGGATTGTATTTACGAAAACTTATAATTTTGAACAATCGTTATATCGCCTTTGGCATAAATGAGATATTCGTGTAGTGGTGGCCAATATGTAAGTAGTCTGATATTAAAAAAAATGCCCTAAACTGAAATAATAATACCAAATATCGATTATTTCAATTACGAAGAGCAAAGAACTGCTCTAATGTTACTCAGAAACAACGATATTTTTTACTTCAGAATAAATTGTGAGCTTCACTATGAACAAACTTTTACCTCCAAATTTCTCAAATATTTTAATCTGAAAAAGCACAACTGGCGTTTAAAATTAAATTAAAAATAATATACATCTAACGATATAGATGACATATCTTCAAAGAACTAATAAGAAACCAATAAAGTATGATTATCAGATTTGTAATCTATTATTCATTATTATTATTATGTAAAAGTTTCAAACCTTGGGTTTCCCCAGCAAAGACAACATGGCGGGTCAAGGACCAAAGCACATATTGCTAAGTGTAAAGACGTGTGGAAGAATGATTAGGGATGTGTGGTTGTGTCCATAAATTTCCTAACTATGCGTGTTGTGTTGAGTACCACAGCCTTCTGGAGTTGTGCATAAGTGTTTTTATGAAGTCCTAGTGTGCTGAGGCTGTGGTGCAATGTTGAGGCACCAGACCAGTGGCGGACAGAATGATGGGTACAACACGTACTCGGTCCTGCCTCCACTGCTTCAGGAGCTCGTGTGCTAGGTCTGTGTATTTACTTATCTTGTCTGCGTGAGTTTTCTTCATGTTCTTGCTGATAGGCACTGCAATATCAATGAGATAGGTCTGTTTGTTGACCTTATCAACAAGTGTGATGTCAAGTCTGTTGTGATGTATGGTTTTGTCTGTGTGAATGGGGCGGTCCCAGTACAGCTTATGTGATTATTATTATTATTATTATTATTATTTTAATTATTGAGCTTTTATACAACTAAGGATAATAAAAGCGAACATAACAATCTTCACTTTTCATTCAAAACAAGTTACCTATAAGTATAATTATGAAAAACTTATGTTCTTTCATTCAAAGTCATTTTATTTTTAATGCGGCACAGTTTGGAATTAAAACCGAAAGCCAATTTCTCAACCCAATCAAAAGAAATAAAACAATTTCAGCCAATTAAGAAGGCGAATTTTGATCATGTGACAAAATGGCGGCTATATTGTTATTACCATGATTGTGCGGTAAGATGATCTTCTAGTTTATGAGGCGTATAGAAGTGTTATAGGGACATTAATAGAAATAGGTTTATAATATAATATAATAGGAATTTCTTTAATTATTTTACAGAAACATTTTTACAGAAACTATGCATTTATCTCCTGAAATCGCAGATACGAGTGCGGCAAATAAGCTAATGGCAGAGGTTAGTTCGCAGCCATTGAGGTTAGTACAGACTTTCAATCACAACTGGTTCAAATGCGATGTATTATTTGTAAAATTTGTGATGGTATCACGAAAAAAATTTCCCTTAGAGGGCATCCAATTAATAATTTCATTAAGTTAAAACTTCCATTAAATAAGACTTGAATTATATCAATACCTGAAGTGTGCTTTTATAATTCACATGCGTTAAATGTATTTATTTAACTGATATTCGTCAACTTTTTGGTGATTATTTTTAGTGAAACATTATTACTTTTATTACTAACTATAATTTAATCTGTGTGAAGTATAGTTAGTAATACATTTTGCAGTTCGACTAAATTACCTTTGAAGAAAAGATACTAAAATTTGATTTCATGTTTGATTCGTTCAAATTATACGATATCTTAATTTCATTCAATAATTCAGTAAGAAACTATTTCACTGAAAACCACTAAATCCTTCGTCATCAGTCAAAAAGTGAGGTGACCTATTCGTTACGGTTACCTGATCGTAATGGTAGTTTACGCATTTTTCTCAAATGTGACTTAGAGATTACTGCCGTTGTTATAATCATCTCTGCTTACATGACTTGATTATAAGTCCATTTAATTGTTGTAGTTGTATCTTACAAATTAGAAGTGCTTTTGATTGTGATTTGTAAAATAATCTATACTTTTGTAAAAGTATAAATATATACCGTAAAAGTAAATCTATATTTGAAAGAATAAAATACAGTAAATGAATTGAATTGAAGAAATGAATGTAAATATTATTGAAAACTGATATTGCTTTTTCGCATTTCGTAATGCTTATTTCTAATAATATAAGGATTAAAATAGAGGAGGATGAATAGAGGAGATCTGAGCCTATTTTTTTTTAAAGATTGTTGAGAAAAGTGGTTTCGAACTTATGCTCGTTCATCAGTCTGATTTAGATAATGTCTAGTTAAACGTCTATTACTGTATATATCGTTTAGAGAAACGAAATAATATTATATAAGTGAAAAAAAAAATATTAACATTTCGATACTAGCAGAAATTGCTCGGAATTATAAGCAACCTCTCCCCAAAAATTTTATGATTAAATTACAGATTTTATTGATCCACATTAAACAAAAAAAGAGATAAAATACCTCTTCGAAGGAAAAAAAAATTAAGCTGTTTTAGGTATTTTTTTTTATTTATTGTGTCAAAATCCAACTGGTAGATGAAGCATTTTAGATAATAAGGAAGTTAAACAAGATAATTAATTTAGACAGTGTCAAAAGCAAAGCGGCCCCATAATACAGGTAACCCCCGAACAACACGGTACTTGAAGAACACGAGTTTCGAAGAACACGGATACCTTCCCCCGAAATACACGGTTTTAAACTACACGATTTTCGAGTAATTCTTTTGAAAAAGAATAAAATACAGTTCATATATTATTTGATAAAAAATTACAATAGTTAAAAATTTAGAGTAATTTCGTCAATTACGTCAGCGATTAATGAACTTTTAACCTATTTAATACTTTTAGTGTTTTAGAATTATATTTTTCCCAATTAATTTGACTGAATAATTTATATTTTATATAGTTTTCCAATCTTAAACAAAAATTATTCTTCAATTTATTGATTTGAAAGATTTTTAACCAATTGTATCGAGTTATTTTTTCATTATTTTGATTATTTTTTTCCTATTGACATTATAAATGTTATTCATAATTATTTTATCAATAATTTTTTCTTTAATAGTAAGTATTTTAAATTTTTTAAAAATAAAAATGTTTAGTTTTATATTTAACAAAACAAAATTTAAAACCCGTAACGTTTTTTTTTATTTTCACACTTGAAACGGAATCCCATTTTTTGTAGTCTCAAACAACACTGTTTCAAAGAACACGGAACCAATTAATCGTGTTCTTCGGGGTTACCTGCATGCACAATTTTATAAACAAAATTTTATCGGACGCGACCACTTTTAACCCCCCCCCCCACAACTTCTGGTCAGGGAGTGGTCCTAGAGGTCTGATTTTTTGGACGTGGTCACCTACTTTTTGATGCTGAACACAATAGTGAAGGTTTCACTCTAATTTCTCTAATCGTTTGGCCACTACAAAGTGTGACATTCAGCATGTATACCACTTCTGACTCCCAACTTTCGGTCAGGGAGCGGTCCTAGAAGAATGATTTTTTTGGACGTGGTCACCTACTTTTTGATGCTGAACACAATGGTGAAGGTCTCATTCTAATATCTAATCGTTTGGCCCCTACAGAGTGTGACATCCAGCAAGCATAAAAGCAAGAGCGGTCCCCTATCTTTTACAGGCAAGCTGTAACCTAGGGGCCCCTAAAAATGCTGATTATATCACTTCTTTGGAGATTTTCTTTTCAGTTACGGGAAGAAAAACTGAAATTTACAGCAATAATAATTTAATAATAATAATAAAATATTTTTTATTGAATCAGTGAATGATATCATTTCGCAGAACAGCTAAAAGGCAGCGAATATATTTGAATCACTTGTATTACTGAATTTTGTTCAGTGATTTAGAATTCTCTGTACAAACTTTGAAGTAAGGTCAGGAATACAAAAACAAATCGTATTCATCCACCCGGATGCGCTAGAAGGAACACTAAGGTTCAGAATTAAAAGACAACAAGGTAGACAACATGTTAATTAGCCCTATGTTTACAATATGACAGTAAGGTGTACACTTAAATAGATGCTCAAAGTTCTTTCTACCAACAGTAATACACGCTTCACAACGTCGATGCATGGGTTGCCGAACAGTGCAAAAACACGAGGCCTTTCGCGAACACATCCAGCTGCCACAGCGTCAGAAGGAATGGGGGTCTTATAGATGAACGAGGGAATCCCAGAGGAAAAAATCAATGCAGGACAAATCGGGTGATCGTGGTGGCCAAGCGCCCTCTAGCATATTCAGGTGGTGTTTGCGGACATACGTTTTACATGAATACGGTTTGTTTTTGCATTCCTGACTTATCTTTAAAGTTTGTACAAGGAATTTTGAATCATCCTGTATTATTTTATCGGGTTTTAATTTTTCATTGTTTTTATAGAAAAAAACATTAAAACAGGAGCTGATTTAGGGTTTTATTTCAAGGGGAAGGAAGTTTCAGAATCGGACCATTCATCCGGAAAATAAAAAAGATCTCAAAGAAGTTTTTTTGGAGATGTGGTGGGAGGCGGGAACAGGATCCCTTCAAACTATCAAACAAATCTCTTATTTACTTATGGTTAAACAAATAATAATGAAATTTGTTGAAAATAAAACGAAGAATCCCGAAACTTAAATTGTTTTGAAATATAAGGATTTCGACTTTAAAACTTAATCGGTTGAAGTAAATTTACTTCTTTCATTATTCTCATTTATTACTTGCCTAAGTTATTAAACAGTGCTGATGAAATGGAGCATTAAAATTCCTATTTCGGTGATTTTCGAAAAAGAAATCAAATTTGGAGAGAGGTTCAGAGATGAAGAAAACTGGCAACGAGGCTTATCGTGCAAAAGAAATAAAATTTAACTTGCATGAATTGTCGTTTGATCTACCACTGTTTGATCAGCGAAATTATTTTGACATTGAATTTATAAATGTTTAAAAGCGTTTTATTGTCAGCAGCATTGCTATTTTACGAGATTAATTAATAATTAAATCCAAATTTCAAGATAGTGCAAAATGAAACTTACTAAAACCACTTAATTTGACGAAGGAATGCACTGCTCACAGCAACTGTTTCAAGGTTACAGGAAGTTATCAGTCGAATTGAATCGTGTTTCTTACATAACGATATAAGTCATACCTTAATCTTTCATGGAGTTAAAAATTTAGCCTTTCCGTGTGTATGTATAGCGAAGTAATCGAGGAAAATAAAAGACAAAATATTCGAAAAAAAAGTATCAAATAAGCTTCTATTAGATTATCACAATAAATTATCCTTCTGGATTTTGCGGAAAATCGTTCTTTTGTATTCTGTCGCTAAAGAAAATACATCCATCTTCGAGGCTTTCATTTGAGTTCTTTAAGTGATCTGGCAGCTTGTAAAAATTATTTTTACGCTTAGGGAGCGTTCATTAATTAAGTGAGCTCGAAAGAGGGGGGGGGGGGTCCGGCAAAATTACACCAAATCTCACGTGAGGGGGAGGTGGGGTCCCACCACAGCTTAAACAAATCTCACCAAGAGGGAGGTGGGGAATGTCCAATTTTTTTAAAAAACACCTCACATAATTAATGGACGCCCCCTTATAAACGAACTCAACAGCAATTTTATTTGTCTTTATTAACTTATAACAATCGAATTCTTCTGGACCAATCGTAACACATTTCGAATTTAGGGAGGGAAATTTCGAACAACCATTGTTGTTGATAGCTATTCAGTGCACAATTGAGCATGTGCAGCTCACTTGTAATGCCACCGGCATATTTATAGAAAAGTGTCATTATAGCAATGGATGGTTAAATATAGTTTGCATAGTGCTACTGCATTTCAGATAAAGCTATTCGAAGTTTTGAATTAATAAAAATATTCGACTTTATTTTCGACTCATTACTCTACCTTTTGTTTCTCATAAAAAACAATCTAAAATCTAAAATTGGCTGATGAAGTCCAGGGCAATCCACTCCTATGCCGGACGAAACTGTTCGTTTTTGTAATGTATTTTTTAAAAGTTTTTCCAACTCATTATTTTTTAAAAGTTATGTGTGTCAGTATTATCATTAATTATCTCAAAATATTCTAAAGAAAACATGGCCCATTAAACGACAGTAAGTCCAGCTTTCAAGATAATCGAGTCCGGCTCTATCCAGTTTCTTTAGCACACTTTTTAAGCAAACCTTTTTAACCTTAAAAAGCTTCACTTCTCTTTCATCAAATTACATGATGCTGTAAAATTAATAATAGTAATACGTTGATAACAGAGTTAGTTTATCGCATATTAAGAACAGACATTGCACTAAGAGTATTATAAATATAATCAAACAAGAGATATGAAATTCAACTCAAGCTAATGTGTTATATTCTGCTACTAAAGTTGAATACAATATTTTCACAGTGAATCTTTCATTGAAGATAACACTTCAACGTAGCTTACAATATTATACCACTTTAACTTGATCCAAAAGTTCTTAACTTTGTTGGTTATATATCTGTTCTTTAAGTTTCTTTAGCATGATAAAACCTAAACTTAGCTGTATCTTCTCTCTATTATATATTTCGTAATTAGCAATTCACTTCTAATCATCATCATCATCATCATGTGCGATCTTCGTATATACGAAGTTACGCGGTCTACGGAACCTTTAACTTCTAAAAACACTTGTAAAAAGTCCTGAGATTTTATATACTCATAAAGTTCATATGAAGATTCTAAAGTTATATTTAAAAAGTTTAACACACACAAATAAAGTTATTTATGCTTCACATAATCTAATTAGCTTTCACTTACTGTTCTTAGTAGCACATTAATCCTTGTAGTGTATATATCTCCCTTTAATTACTCTCTCACAGGAACAATAAGTGTTAAAAACCTATTTTGTACTTGAGATGCACGTTGTCTATTTGTTGGATAAAAAGATATAAACAAAATATCATCACTTACTTATTGTACTATTATTGCGATATACAGATTATTATCTCCAATAGAGGACGAAATGACCTAAGTTCCATTGATGAATTCTCCTTTAATTCCATTGAGAAAACTATTTATTTTGGTCTCCATAATATCTGTATTACGATCATCAATTTCTAAACGAGGCTCCTAGTAACATTCGAACTATCTCTTATAAAACTACAGAAACAAAGAAAAGTCATTGTTTAGTGTTATACTTTTGTATCTCAAAGTATTTCGAATGATACTCTGCATCAATCTGATGTAGACAGATTGAATTCATATTTCAGTAGGAAAAATCTATCCATCCAAACAGGCCCCCTCCCACATCAAATTCCGGTTACAGGTACCAAATGCAATACCGGGGGTTACAGGTACCAAATGCAATACCGGGGCTTCCCCCCCCCCCCATGTTATCAACAAAATCATAAATTCTTAGCCAAAAATACCGCGAAAATAAATAAACAAAGTTATAATGGAAACACATTGGAATTGAGAAAACACAAAGACTTCACACTTCTTTAATCGTAGTCGGATTTTAGTGAGATTCCTCAAAAAAAAAAAAAAAACAGATATTAAGGTAAGTAAAATGCGACTAATTAAAAAAGAATTGTGAAGTCTTTCTGTATTGATAAGCATGACCTTAATATTTTGTTTTGTGGAATCTCAGGAAAATCCGACTAATTAATAAAGATGGAAGTGTTTGTGTATTCTCAATTGCATTGTGTTTCTATTCTAACGAATAGATTGTTGACATATAATTAAACAAACACATTGTTGAAACAAGAACGAAATTAAAAGAAAGAAATTCACTGTTATTTAACCAAAAATTCCATTGTTAAAAATTATGAATTAATTATGATTAGGAATTAAATAACCCTTCACTTGATGATTTTGTTTCTTGATGGATAACACACAATAGTGATTCCTTAAAAATACTGTATTGAGGTAATGCTTCTTAATATACAAAGTTAGTTTAGTTTAGTTTATCCAACGCCCGTCCGTGGCTCCTCAACCATTGGACGTCGAGCCTCCCAGTAACGACCTGTGATGTCTTCTACCGGGACCGTTAAAGCTGAGCAAACACTTTGGTGGTCACCGTCCATCCGCCCGAGGTTACACAGCGGATAGATGTCATCTCTAGCTAGGCCAATTCGGTGAAGATGGGCCTGCAGGTAGTCATGGCCAGTAGTCAATCTGAAGCGGGCGACGGCTTCAGCTCTTTCGAGGTCTCTTGGGATCGGTCCCCTTGTGGCGAGGTTCTCCCACTACCCATGCTCATGATCTTGAGGTTTCTTGGGGTGGCGTTGTTGATGGAGACGTCAATCAGGTTCTTGGCTCTATTCAAGGTAAATGGTACATTTGGTTGCTCGGACTGCGCCCCCTGTTTGGCTTTGGCGTCTGCTCTTTCGTTGCCAAATATACCCACATGACTAGGTACCCATTGTAGCGCTATCCCCCACCCATCTGCAATGGCGTCAGCTATTTTAATTCGGCACTGTATTGTTCGCATGCATTCTGTTGGGGCGTTGCTGCTTAAAGCTGTAATTGTAGCCTGGGATTCGATCAGAAAGACTACTCTTCCCGGGACGTGGAAGGTTATAAGCAATTGGCACATTGCCTTATGGACCGCGCTTACTTCGCCATCATAGTTAGTGGCATTTTTCCCTACAGCCTCAGAATTTTCGAAGAGGGAACAGTACCAACCTGCTCCGGCTCCGTTGGTTTCAGGGAGATAGGACCCGTCTGTGTAAATATGCATCCAGTCACGTGGAGGGTATCGATGATTGATGGTCTCCAGGGCGTGTTGTTTTAATTCCATTGGGCTGGCCTCCGCCTTCGTTGATTTCATGTAAATGAGATCAAGTCGTTTGGAGGGTAAAGCCGCTACCACAGTGCTGTAATGGAGCAGGGGTGCTGGGTTTTCCAATGTGATATGATACTTGTTTATTAAAGCTTCCGCGTGTATGATAGGCGACATTTGTGTTTTGAGTCGCTGCGATGCATTTATAAATCCAGACCAGTGGCACCTATCGACTCTCTTTGCCATTTCCCAGAATTTTAGCGTGTACTTGTCTCTACGGCTGTCCAATGGTGCAATGCCTGTTTGTAACTGCATAGCTACTATTGGCGTAGAATTGGCACCTCCCGTGATAACTCTAGTGCATTGTTCTGCAATATGTCTAGTTTATTAAGACTAGATTTACTTGCAAGTGAGATGACCTCACTGCCTTATTCCAGTACTGGACGAACGTATGTTTTGTAAGCTGTGGATAGGACGTCTTGTGTGGCCCCCCACTTGGTTGCAGTTAGCCTTTTGGGGAGATTAATACGCTTCTGGCCTTTTTGCACTGTATCTATAATATGGGGGTTCCAAGACAATTTTGTATCGAGGCTGATTCCGAGATATTTCGTAAGTGAGGCTTGTTGCAGTGGTATACCCTTACACTTGAGTTCGATTTGAGGGGCCTTGGTAGACATGGTATATAATTGGCACATTGTTTTTTCGGTACTGACCTCCATTTTATTCCTGTTGGCCCATGATTCGAGGTTGAGAAGAACATTATTCATTGCTTCTGCTATAGCGTGGATGTTGCCGCTTGTGGCCCATATGAGTACATCGTCGGCGTAAAATAAGCACGATACCCCGGGGACCTCTTGTATGGCTAAACGAAGATCGTCTATCATAATGTTGAAGAGGAGACAGCTTAAAACTGCCCCTTGTGGTAGCCCTTGGCGGAGTTGTTTATAGGGAGAGACAGAGTCAAAAAATTTGCAGCGGATGTGACACGCACAGCTTGCCTTGTACGGCCGTAAAAATAATAATAAAATAATTACCACCTGCTACCAATAATAACAACCCAGGGCGGATATCCTAAACGAATGTCAAGAGTGTGTGGGTGTGTCCTCCAAATGTGGTATGTGTGACGTTTTCACCAGGTGCTGGGCCCCTATTACCCTAATGAATAACGAACCACTAATAGCCAAGCTTATTAAATTAATTGGAGACTCCCCCCACCTCCTAAACTGCCACTGAGCTTTCCCAATGCATGATACAATCACAATAAAAAAGGAATACCTCTCTGGATGTTATATAAGTTCTAAGAAAATGACAAACAAATTATCGTTAAATGTAATACACTCGTCTTAACCAAGTGTTTAACTTAATCACCCGCTTAAACCGTTAAACTGCTTCCCTCTCCCCCCTTTAATGAATGAAGCACTCAACATCTAATTTAAAGTATAAAATAACACACACTTTTATTCATATTAAAGGTAAGACAAATGTATAGTGTGACAAAGTAAAACAGTTCTTCTTTTATCTGAAAAAATACAAAATGGGAAATACACACAAGTAACCCAGGTCTCCCCGGAGAACAACTCCTCGTTACTACACCAATGACCTTGAGATCAGCTGACCACAAGCCCGTCCTCCCCTCGCGAGGTCAATCGACTCTCGCAACAAAACCATGTATAACTAAATACTCAGAATCGCCAAAAGCGGACATCTATTAATTAGTTGCGATTCATTCAACAAAACATTACATGAATATGTATATATGACCAATACCAAACAAAGTTATGATCAAAAAATTAACAAACTCTTTCAATCTTTACAACTCAATTAACCCTTCCCCTGTCACAAAATTCGTTTCACCTTGTATATGTTTCCCTTCCCCGTAAAATACACTCTTTATATTCTCTGAACACTCTGAAACATTAAATATAGATTTAAAAAAAAAACAGTTAGTAAATTGTTGTACTCGGCAGAGTTCCTAACAATGGCTTATCACCTGTATGAAAATGAATAGTGCATGGATATAGGAGAAAACACACAGTCTTATTTTTCCCCGAAATGATTGCTTTACTTTTCACACGGCCGATATGTTTACACCCCATGTGATGACTAAATGTTCGGACGAAAAGACGGCAATAGTAGCCACAGTTCGTACACTGCTGAAATGACGCGCACAGAGTCCTTTTCTCTGACAACGTTAGCGTCAGCTACGACGATAAAACACAGGTTACTTACAATAAAGAAGCTCTAGTTGAATGAAGGTCGATGAGGTCCGCTTTCTATCACCAACCGCTAGATTTCATTAGCTACGTCTCGCCCGTCTCACCACAAGGCACCAATGGAACTTGGGTCCCGTCCGTCTCAGCCAGTCTTCGGCACCCGGGTCTGTTGAATCGTCCCGTTCACGGCAAACCCTGTCCCTTTCGCCAAGGCGACGTCTCGGATGAAATGGGATTCCAACTTTAGATGTTCTCGAACATCTCCGTCCGGAAACGAAAATTCGGCATTTATTGAACGTCGAAATTTTAATGCGTGGAACTCCGCAGATAACACTAACCGTCCTCGTCTAAAGGCAGCGGCTAAAAGATGTCCGATCGCCCGCATCGGCGGACTGCGCCGTATAAAAAACGCCGGCCGCGTGCAGCGGTAGACGACCGTAGGGGAAGGCCGTCTACATACACCGGCGGAGACACGTCTATTCACTTCAACAAACACCGACAGAGTCCTTCTCCATTCTTTTTACAACTGCCCGTCTCGAAGCACTTTCAGTTCCGAAACTCGAAACTGTCATGGGTCACGCCAATCAATCGAGTTCATTGAGTTCATGTGACCTTTCGTGAATCCCCATGTTGCACACGGCCTCCGTAAACGTCACTTCCTGTTCGAACTTTCTAGATCGTTTGACCATGTGACTACGGCCGATTCAAACGAGAACATTTTCCCACGCTTTGTCTCAAGATAAAAAACAAAACCGTCATGGGAAAATAAAGGATCAGTAAATCACACACACTATCAATTCCCAATAAAACGCTTTCAAAAATTATTCCTTTTCGAACAAATCGTTTAAATATAATTCCTTATTTTAAAATACCAATACAAAAATCAAATTCTTTCACAAAGGTTAGTAAAATACACAATTTTGTATATTTGTTAATAATGTGACTAACATCATTAAATTGGCCCCTTATTTAAATAATCAACGAACATCTCTTTTCATTCACGAACATTATCCAAAGAATCAATAAAATAGATTAAAATTTAAAAAATCCCCTAGTTGAATGCTTCACCGTAATGGAGTCATTTCCACTCCGTTACAGATGTTGCGCTGCGAGAGGAAACTTTTTATCCACTTTAACATGTTCCCTTGCACTCCAAGCTTTATTAATTTATGGGTGAGCATTTTACGCCAGCCCTATCATAAGCCGCTTTAAAATCGACTAGGACGGCAATGGTAGATTGTTTCCTATGGAAACCGTCCTTTACAGCTTGTGTGAATTTAACAACTTGGTCCATAGTTGATCTGTGCTTTCGAAAGCCAGCCTGACAGTCGCTGATTGCCCCCTTTTTTTCCACGTATTCGCGGAGTCTGCGCTCTACCATTTTTTCAGCATCCTTGCAGCAGATGCTGGTGAGGGAGATGGGACGATAACTGTTCCAACTGTTGCAGTTGGCCGGTTTTCCTTTCTTCAATAGTGGTATGATTTCGGCCTTTCTCCACTGATGGGGCACTCGACTGTTCCAAGATAAATTGATGAGCTTTAGGAGGGTCTTGGGAGCTCGTTGCCCGAGGTTTTTTATGAAGTCCGGAAATATTCCGTCTGGTCCAGCTGATCTGCCAGGTTTCGTTGAGCTGATCGCAAGGGAGAGCTCCTCAACCGAAAATTCTTTACTAAAAAAGTAGTAATCGTCTTCGGTTTGTCACGATGGATTGATTTCATCTGCGATCGCTTTTCGTTCCTCCCCGCTGACATACATTCTGTTGCTTGCTGCGAAATGTATAGTTAGTGCCTGGGCTACATCTCTAGGACTCATTAGTAGTTTGCCATTCACATTGATTGGTTCCCAGTGACGGGACAATTTATCATTGTTCAGACGGGATATAAATTTATGAGCCTTTAGGCCATCTTTCCTAAAGTCCAATTTAGCGACGAAGGCTCTATAGGTCTGTCTTTTAGAAACAATAACTGCACGTTTCAGCTTAGCCTGTGCCCTTCTCAAGGCTATACAGTGTTCGATGTTGTGGCTGTTTTCCGCTCGTCTTCTCGCGATGTTCCTTTCGTTTTTTAGTTCATCTAGAGCTACACTCCAGAACGGTGAGTATTTCTTAACCTGTCCTCTGGGTATACTCTTTTCAGCCGCTCGCAAGATTCCTTTGATGGAAACGATCGGCAGAAGCATCCGAGTTATCATCGACGATATCTTCCGTTACATACACGTCAGATAATTGAGAAAATTTCGTCCATTGGGCTTTTTTAAAGTTCCAGCGGGTGATTTTTCGAGGTTCTGGTATTCGATTTTTATATTCGACCTGTAGATGTAGTAATCTAAGACCGCATCCATCCATTGGGTCTTTCAAGGACAACAGTGCTCTGGGTGACAAATTCGCATGCACAAGAGCAAGATACGGGATCGTAGTCGAGCCAGTATATGATAAGAAGGTAGGTCCAGAAGGTGTTCTTGTAAGGGATGTGCAATCTAGAAGATCTTCGACTGCTTTCCCCGCTGCACTGGTGGTTGCATAACCCCATCTGCGTGAGTGGGCGTTAAAGTCCCCCAGCACAATTGTATTGCGATGTTCGCATAAGTTATATATTTGGTCAAAGTTCGGCACATTGTGGGGCGGGTTATATAAGCCTATAACTTTGAAATGAACACCATTTTTCCAGGAGTCTATGCATATGGCTTCAAGTTTGTCATTCGTGTCCATGTCATGTATAACCGTTTCCTTGCTAGCAATGGCACTCCTGACAAACGCTATTATGCCGGAGGCAACTTGCCTTGATCGTTTAATAGCATACATTGTATATTCGGGTATTTCATAAAAACAAATGACGTCTGTGTCCGTGGAGGCGCCAGCTTCGACAATGATAACAATGTCTGCGTCAAATTTAAAAACATTCATCTTCAACTCACTATGTTTTGATTTGCTCAAGCCTCCAGCGTTCCAAAAAAGTACGCGGAGGTGATTGTTAATGCCCTTACAAGGGTCATTTTGATGGCTTGTGGCGATCGCTTGTGGCATGTGGAGGCTCGAGAAGCGGCGGTCGCTGTAGCAGCTTTAGCGTTACCCAGGGTGCACCACGAGGAGGCCTGCTACTTTGCACCCCTATGCAAAGTATAAAAATATACAAAGCGAATACATTGTTGAAACAAGAACGAAATTAAAAGAAAGAAATTCACTTTATTTAACCAAAAATTACATTGTTAAAAATTAATTAATTATGACTAGGAATAAAATAACCCTTCATTTGATGATTTTGTTTCTTGATGGAAAACATACAATAGTGATTCCTTAAAAATACTGAGGTAATGCTTCTTAATACACAAAGTGAGAATGGAAACACAATGAAATTGAGAATACACAAAGGCTTTACAATTCTTTATTAATTATTCGGATTTTACTGAGATTCCTCAAAA
>JAFIDM010000003.1:62755657-62777238 GCA_023159025.1 Thereuonema tuberculata
TTGTTTATTGTAGTTATTTTTATTATTTCTTGATGTATTCTGAATGAATACCTTTTTAAGTTCTTGGAAAATAGTCTTTATTTCATAAGTTTTCATTAATTTTAATATTTCATTGTTATTATTATTCTTCTGTTTAATGTTTATTTGATTTTTTAGAAGATTCCATATTTTTACATTAGGATTTGGATCATCTTCAATTAAATTTCTATAATATTTTTTTTTTTTTTTTTTTATGTATAAAATTTTTAAGCCAATTTCTTTTTTTTTTTATATTTTCTTTCTACAATTTCATTGTTCCTATTTTTTTTTATATTCTTTGAATAATTTATTTTTTTCATCTGTATGTTTCATTATTTCGTTATCCATCCATGTTTATATTTTGTATATTTATAGACTTGTCGACTGAATTTTTTTTATATTTACATTCTCTTCTTTTAGCTTTTTTAATAATTCTATATAATTTATTTATAATTTTATTTGTATCTTGATTGTAATTGTTTTTAATTTGAATAGTCAGCTCGCATATTTTTTTACTAAAGAAATCATCATCCATAGGATAATTATATTTCATACTTTTTTTTATAATTCTATCATTAACGTAGTCATTTAATTTATTTATTTCAAATATTATACCATAGTGGTCGGATATGTCCCATTTGATTGTTGTAGCCATTGTTCCGGTATTTTTTATGTCTGAAAAGCAGTGATCTATATATGATTCTGAAATATTTGTCCTAGTACTTGCAATTCTAGTGGGTTTATGAACATGATTTACAAAACCATAGCCATAGAAAGTTTGCAAATAGTTTAATGTTTGGTTATTTAAAACTTTTTTATAGATATCTATGTTTGCATCCCAATGTAAATTATATTAGAATTTGCTATGTTTTTTATTTATTTTATATTATCTTTTAATTCTTCATTGAATAATAATTTATTCGTATTTGGAGGTTTATAAATTGCGTGAATTATTAAATGGAAATCGTCAGAGGTACCTTCTTTATATTTGCATGTGATATTTTCGTACGTGTTTGAATTACATTCAATAGTGGTTACATTTAAATTTGTTCTATAGTAAATGATAATTCCACCTCCTCTCTTTCCTGTTCTTAGCTTATAGATTTTTGAGAAATCTGGAATGTCAAACATAAATGATTCTTCCTGCTTAATATTTACTTCAACTAAAATTATGAATTTTAATTTATTTATTTTATTTTGTATATTTGCAACTAAGTATGAAAAATTAGTTTTTAAACTTCTTATGTTTAAGTACAGTAAGTTTAATTTATTGTTTTCCGGATTCCAGTCCTTGAAATTTTCCGTTAATTTGAGTTTTCCTAATTCAATTTGATTTATTGTTTCTATTTTTTTTTCTTTTCTTTAATTATTAATTAATTTTTTCAATGTCTTCATCAGTTTGTATGTGAATAATTTTTGAGTTTTCATTTTTTCTTACTAGAATCTTTGAATTTTTTATCCAAACAAATTTATATTGTTTGTTTCTTGCAGCCATTTTTGTTTGCCACAATAAATTTTTTTGATTTAGTGTTAGATTTTCCTTGATATAGATTTTCTGTGGGTTTTTGTTCTTAAAGATATTGTTGTTTAAAATTAAACTTTAAAATTAGGAAAAAAAAATATTTATCTTCGGAGCGATAAACTTCACGTCCTATCTGTCTCGACGCATGCGCCCCTGATACGTCTGTTATGTTAGTTAGTTAATATGTTAGTTAATAAATAATACTATTAATTATCATTATTTAATTTAATTCTCCCATCCACCACATCAGAGATTAGACTTCGTTTTATTTCTTTAAATGTTATTTTTTCTTTTTGTTCTTGTAAGTTTACTTGTTTAAAAATTTTATATTTTACGTAGTTATCCAATCTATATCCAAAATTGTTACTGATTTTATCTATTTCGAAAATTTTATTCCAGTTGTTTCTTGTTTTAGAAGCATCATCTACTATTTTTTTCTTCTTTTTATTTCAATGTAGTTGTTTATTACAGTTTTATAAATAAATTTTTCGTTTATTTTTAGTACGCCATATTTTTTTCTTATACTTTATTTGTTCTTTTTTTGGTTTATATTTGTAATTTGTATAAACATTATTAAATATTTTCATCGTTATTTTATTTATGTTTTCCATTTGTTGTTTTGTGATGTTTATCCAGCACTCTAATCCGTAGTTCAACAGTGAATCAACCAGAGATTTGTAAATTATCAGTTTTTGTTTGAATGGAAACGTTTTTTTGATGTGATAAAAAAGATATGAGTACGATCCCAGTTTACCCATAATATAATAGTATTGTTTGTTCCAATTGAATTTATCATTAATATGCACTCCTAAATATTTGTAAGTAGAAATAATCTCTATCTTTTTACAATTACAATTTTTCGTTGGATTGTTGATATTTTGATTTATATTTGAACATTCTATTTCATGTAGATTAGGTGTTAAGTTGTTATTTAATTTTCTATTTTTATTTTTGATTATCGTGATTTTTGTCTTTTCACCATTTATTTTCATTTGATTGTTAAATGCCCATTTATTTATGTTGTTTAGTTCATTTTGCAAGTTATCATGAGCTTTTGCTTGTATTACATCAGTCGTAATTAAAATTACGTCATCTGCATATAATAAGATTTCTGCGTTACTTATATTTTTACTTATTGAGTTTACATAAATGTTGAATAAAAGTGGTCCTAAGTTTGAACCTTGAGGAATTCCTCTTCTTATTTTGTAAGTTTGGCTAATTTTGTTTCCAATTTTAATTTTGAACTTTCTATTCCTCAAGTAATTTCAATAATTTTGATTTCGTTTCCTCTTATACCTATTTGATTGAGTCTTTTTTATAGAATTTTATGGTCGATGGAGTCAAATACCCTTTTGAAATCGACAAAAGCTATATCCTACCTTCGTTCAATGATTTGTTAATGTACTGATTGACTTTTATTGGTAAATGTGTTGTACTCTTAATTTTCTTGTAGGCATACTGGTTATTATTTAATAGTTTCTTTTGAGTTATGTAGTTGTAAATTTTTTTTGATAAATAACTTTCTATTATTTTTGATATGTTGGATATTAGAGCAATTGGTCTATAGTTGATTAGATCTTTTTGATCTCCTCCTTTATAAATTGGAATCGTGTAAGCGATCTTCTATGAATTTGGATAAATTCCTGTGTTGTATATTTTTTTAAATAGATCCTCCAAAAAAAATGGATAAATTTTCTTTTATGTTAATGATATCTATTGTATTTATATAGTCTGGACCGTAGGAGAATGTTTTTTTTCTGGTTTTTTTATTATTTCAAGAATTTCATAATTATTTAGAGATAATAGAACCATTGAATTCAGTTCCGTTTCCTGTTTATCATCATAATTATTTCTTAAGTAATTGTTTTTTGCATTGTTTTCATATATATTCTTAGTAAACTTTTTACTTAGATTGTGAAATAATATTTTGCTATCGTAATTTTCTAGTAATTTTACTTCATTTTTTTTTTTTTTTTGTCTTTCTTATTTTGTTTACTGATTATGTTGTTGTTTAAAATTTTCCAAATATTAGAGTTTGCATTTGGATCATTTTTTATTAAATTTCTATAGTATTAATTTTTTTGTTTTGTAATTTGGTTTTTCAATATGTTACGTTTTTTCTTGTACTCTATCTCCAGTTTTTTGTTATTTTTGTTTTTAGAATATTTTTTAAATAAATCATTTTTTTCCTTTATTTTGTACATTATTTGCGATGTCATCCAGCTTTTTTTGTGTCCAATATTATTCTGTTCTTTAAGGATTTTGTTATCATTTTTCTTGTTTACATTGTTTATAATCTTTACTTTTGCTTTTATTATTAGTTTATTTAGCTTATATATAATTTTGTTTGGGTCTTCTATGTTTTTCCTTTTTATTTCTTCGTATAAAAAATTTATTTCCTTATTTAAATAATCCGTATTTATTCTAAAATTTTTTATATTATTACCTATTATTTCCTTTTCATTTGTTTGCATTTCGTTCCTTTCCATCTCAATCACGATACCAAAGTGATCTGATACGTCCCAATGTAGGATACCAGCTTTGATTTCAAATGACTCTGAATTTACGAAACAGTGGTCTATACAAGTGTTTGTTACAGATTTTGATGTTTTTTGCTTATCTTGTTGTTTTATCTATGTGATTTCTGAAGTCAAAGTTATATAGCATATTTGTATATTTTAAGCTTATTTTATTATTATTTTTTTCATCTATGTTTATATTTGTGTCTCCTATACACATTAAATTTTTATTTCCATTTTTTTTTATATTGTTTATATTGTCTTTTAATTCTTTTATAAATAAATTTTTGTTCGTATCCAGAGGTCTATATGTAATATATATGGTTAAATCACTTGTTGATAGCGAGTTTTTTTTGAAATCACATATTAGGTTTTCGTGTGAAATAGTATCTTCACTTCTTGATTGGACATTTAAATTTTCTCGGTACCATATTATAATTCCCCCGCCTCTTGAACCAATTCTCAATTTACTTAGTTTATTGAATCCCGTTATATTGTATAGAAATATTTCTTCATCCTTTATATTGACTTATATATCCTTTATATTAACTAGTATTATTATGTCTATGTATTCTATTTTTTTGTTGATGTTTGCCATTAAATATATGAAGTTGGATCTTAAACTTCTTATGTTTTGGAATATTATTTTTAGGGCCGTCCATATATTACGTCATCGATTTTTATCCCCCCCCCCTACAATCACCCTACCGTCATAATCCAATACCCTCCCCTCTCTCGCAAAATGACGTCATTTTCTAAAAGCTATAAATGCGATGGATTACTTCGACAATTAAAATCCATTAAAATTGTAAAGGTAATTATTTATTTAATACAGTAGAACCTCGATTAACCGAAGTGGTCGGGACCGGATCTCCGTCGGTAAATCGAAAATTCCGGATAAAAGAGAGCACTTAAAAATGGCCGTCAGGAGGCCGCAAAAAATGTAACACTGTATTTTAAACATATACACATGTACAAAATAACTAAATGCGGTGTTTTTAATTATATTTCATAATTATAAACAATAAATTTGTTCAATAGATATCACACAAGTCAGAAAATTCAATGTAAATGTTTATATGACATATGATACATTCTTTACATTTAGTCCAGTCGACAGGTAGGAAAAAGTGGGGTTAGGTGGAAAAAGGTCGGAAGTTAATGAAACTTTGTTTAAAGTTGGTGATTGTAACCAGGAACGATAATTACAACAACATTTCATCATAATTCGGGTATAAGAGAAGAAATAAGGTGGAATTCTGCAGTTTTGGGCATTTTTTTAGCGAATTTTAAAAAATTACATTTTTTTCGAAGCGCCATATCTCAGTAACGAATTGACATACAAACATTTTGGATTAGTAAATATTGTAGGAAATTTAACGCTCTACAAAACATTATAGGGATGCCTTTGCCATAGGACGTAAGGGAAAAAAGTTAGTGAGGAAAAACCGGAGAAAGGTCGAAACTTTTGCAGTTTTCTCCCCCTCCTCCTCTTTTCGCATGGGGTCCTCGAGGTCCAAAACTTGAGAAAATGTTAATTAACCACCCCTGAACAATATCCCAAAGTTTCATTAACTTCCGACCTTTTTTCCACCTAACCCCACTTTTTCCAACCTGTCGACTGGACTCATTTTTTCGAAGCGCCTTATAACGAATTGACATACAAACATGTTTGAATAGTTAAATTTGTAGGAAATTTAACGCTCTACAAAAACGTATAGGGATGTTTTTGCCGTAGGACGTAAGGGAAAACAGTTATTGAGGAAAAACCGAAGAAAGGTCGAAACTTTTGCAGTTTTCCACCCCCACCTCTTTTCGCACAGGGTCCTCGAGGTCCAAAACTTGAGAAAATATTAATTAACCATCCCTGAACAACATCCCAAAGTTTCATTAACTTCCGACCTTTTTCCACCTAAAACTACCTGTCGACTGGACTAATTGGCTTAATGGAAGTTTGACGTCTTTTAGCCGCTCTGTCCCGAAGTTGTTTCAGTAGCATAAGTTCTGTAGAATCAAAGTCAGTCTGTTGCTCCAACCACATCAGTCCTTTAGCAAAACATTCAAAAGCATCGGAGTTGCTTATTTTAGAAGTTTTGATCACATCATCTTCATCCCTTTCGCTGTTATGGTCATCGCTATTGTGTTTTCGTTTAGTGGGATCCATGCCATAAATACATTTCCGTAAAGCCAACGCTTTCTGAGACAGAAAGTAGTCAATAGAAAGGCAGAAGGCAGATGGTCTTGGAGACGAATGGAATTTCCGACAGGAGGGGGGATGAGGGGAAGAAAGAGATAAGATATCGGCATGTCGGCACTGCCTGCAGTAGGAATAGCTGCCGCCGAAGATGACCTTGAAGTGATATTGTTTATTTACAAAAAAACAAAACAAAAAAACCGACGTTAGTTAAATGAGGTTCTGTTTAAAAGAGTTTCGGATAATCGAGCTTCTACTGCATTTTCCCATTGGGACTTAACCCATTCCTCCAAATTCTGAATCGCAGGCATGGGATTCGCTACAGGATCTCCTGTTGAGCTCGGCTCATCCACGTCCACCTCAGCCCACTCGACATCAAGTGCCTGCCCCGTGACGCTGTCCCCAATAGCAGAATTTTCTGTATCAATCTGCAGCACCAGTTTCAGAAGCCAAAATTTCGGGCAACTCCAAACGATATAGAGCCAAGCTTACTATCATAATAAATTACTGTCATTTTAAAGCAAAATTTGCATTTTAAAATATATGGCCAATAATACATGTAGACAATAAATAAATATTTATACAGTTTAAAATTGAAATTGCAGTTAAGGCAAGCTAAGAGAAAAGTAATACCTGAAAGTAAGTAATACCTCAGGCTGAAAGTAATGTAACTTAAACACAGTTTAATCTTTCAAAATTATTTATTACATAGCTTAGTGAAAACATGGTAAGCATTTATCTGAATCATTAATAACCCTACTAACTTTCGAAGTAACAGCATGTTTAAAAGCAACATTTGTAGACACATGCTTAAAATGAAAGTATGATATCCCATATTTTTCAACTAATACAACTTTCAAAAATTTGCGTACATGATTACATCCTCTTTCAGGACCATTAAGCATAATTAATACACGCATATCTGATGTATCAAAGTCTTCCAATGAGCCATCATTACCTCTTGGTCTTTTTACCATCACATTGCTTATTACTGACCCCCAACTCTCACATATTGCCTCTGACACAGGAATTGACATACAAACGAGAAAAATTTTAGAATAAGGGGGAATTTATTCTTCAGCCTTACCATAGATAACTTAAAAAGCTTTCGTAAATCACAAAGGGACCCTTCATCTCTGTTTTCAGATATTTTATGCTGCATCGAAGAACATAGCTCTTTATATTCAAAGAAAAAAGTGTCCTTATCAATATTTGTAAGGCTAAAAGAATTCGATCTCCATCTACATTTCTTAAGCCATAACCATTTCCACCATGATGCTGGACATATCCATATCTCGCAGATCCGACGTGGCCGTTAAGGTCATCTCCCAGAACTAGATATTCCTCCGGGCCAACGGATCGTAGGTGGGCATCAAGGGCGTCCCAGAATTCATCTTTCTGATCTTCTGGGCATCCAGATTGCGGGGCATAGCACACGACGACTCGAAGTGTGTTTGCCTTGGACTCGATCTTAATGGACATAAGTCAGTCGGATATTCGGTATACATCAACGACGTTGTTGCGATGATTCGCAGCAACTGCAATCCCGATGCCGTTCCAGATGTTACTAACGCCATAATAATACAGCTTGTATCCTTCACCAATTCCTCGGGCTTTTGCTCCTTTCCATTTCGTTTCTTGAATGCACACGATGTCGATGCGGCAATTCTTCAACATATCTGCCAATTCTCGGCTTCTTCCATACATCGTTCCAATGTTGATGGTCGCAATCCGAAGATGATGGTGGTGGTGGACTAGCTTCTTTGGCCTGCCTCGTCCATGGGCAGGTAGCCCTCGTCCATTTCCCAAGCCCTAACATTTTGTTCCAAATTTTGACTTGATATAACCATTGATCCGATAGAACAATACTTCATCCGATCCGTCGCTCCATCTGTCGTTGAAGACCTTCACTGTTAGCCAACTTCCCCTAAGGTTGTTGTTTCCAATAGGCACCGCGCAGAGGTGGTGATAGGATTTTGCCTACCGTTCTTTACCTTGATCAGACATTATATTCTTTACTTTCCTATTCATTTGGGTTTCAACAAAGGTAATAAATGATTGAGTAACTCTTGATATGTCTTCTTTAGATTTTAGTAAATATACAAAAGATCTGCGTGAATAATCGTCCACAAAAGTTAACACATATTCAGCACGACAATGATTTGGGATTCTTATGGAATCACATACATCAGTGTGTATTGTTTCCATAATGTCAGCTGTTCTTACTTGCTGTACTATATGATGCAGAATGTCCGTCATTTTTCCTAATTTACATGAATCACACACTGTACTTAAGTCAATTGAGGTATCATCAAGTCCACGTAATGAATTGTTTTTCATTACTAATTTTAACTTTTTATATTACAGATGTCCTAGTCGCTCGTGCCAAAGATCTGATCTGTTGTGGGTCGCTTTAACACATGATACATGTTGTGACTTGAGTAGTTTCACTGAAGCATAGTATAAATTTGCAGATAATATTCCTTTTAGTACCAATCTTCCTCTTTTATCTGACAGTATATACATTTTACCTTCCAAATGTTGTATGAAGCCTTTTTGGGCTAATTGGGTAGATGATTGACTCCGTGTTCGGGTACGTGAAATACATTCTGATGTATCAGTATAACTCTTCTACGAGGAGATATTTGCCATTCTAATTTTACTATTCCTCTACCTATAGCTTGAATAGGCTTCAACGACGCACCATGAATATCAACAGGTTCATAGTTATATCGACAGGTTATTTCACTGTAATATTGAAAACTATCACGTTTGCAACAAATATGGTGGGTGGTTGCACTGTCCAACAGTCAGGTGTCATTGCTTAGATTCGCTAGCAAACAATTGGAACTATCAGAAATGGACACACTGGAATAAGTACCGGTATTAGGTTTGTTAGTTGAATACTGCTTTCTTTCCTGATTTCCACGGTTTTCATCAGCCTTCATTCTAGACTTAGAAGTAAATTTTCCTCTGGAACGACAATTGCGAGTAAGATGTTCTTATTTATTGCATGTGTAACATCTTCTTTTGTCTGGTTTATTTACATAAACTGTGGAAGACTTTGTTGGATACGCATTAATTTCCAAGTTATCCTGAACACAAGCACTTGTCTCTTTTCGCCTATCAAGTTCATGTAAGACTTTGTCCACTAGAATGTCAAATGTAAACTGAGGTGTATTTTCAGTTAGTAATAAGCCTTGGGCAATCGAATTTAATTCCGACAGTAACCCAGAGTTCCTGATCACTTACAGTTCCACCTATCTGATTTAGTTCAGTTAACACTAGTTTCAATTCATAATTTCAGTTTCTAAAGAGTCACAAGACTTGAAATTGGTTGGTTCATACAACTTTCTCTTCAAACGAGTAATTTTCAGAAAATTCAATTTATTATACTTATTGTCCAATTCTTTTATTAGAAGACTCGGTTCTGTCTCTTCTTTAATTAAAAGTTGATGACGATCATCTAACATAGATATTATGACTCCATATGCTTCTTTTAATATTTTTCTTTAAATTTACGCCTCTCTAATTTATCTTAGATTTTCTCTATGTCACTTTGGGACAAATTTGCCGCCCTCCAGAGACCGTCTCGCATGAGAGCATTTTTCATTCCCAATCGCCAGAAAGGATAATTTGTACCATTAAATATTGGAACAATGTACTTTTCAGTTCCTTTTTCAGCCATCATGACTATAGTGCTTATAGACTATATGGGATACAATAATTTGTATCTATAATAATGCTTGAAAATTGATCATAAGTCAATCCTTTAATTTCACTTACACTATATATTGTGTAAAAACACTAGACATGCAATTCACAAGGCGCAGTGGAAGCGTGCTGGGCCCATTGAAGAAACAACTAGTGTATTTTTTTTATTTATATACATAAAGTAATTTATTTGTATACATAAGCTTTAATTAAAAGTTCAATAGTTCTTTGCAGGTAAGTTGAGTGACAATCATACGAATCAACTTGATTTACGAGTGACACTTAATATTTGCAAAGTTCGCTCCTCTAATTAAAAAGAGAGTTCACTTAAACTTGACGAACTGGTGATGCACAAAAGAAATGTTCCTTGAAATGTTTCACTTAATTTGCTTAGTACTTGCACTAAATATTTGTTGCCTATAGTAGCATTTAAGAATTAAATTCACTTTGAATAATTCCTATTTTATTTATCACTATTACGAAGCACTTCAGAATTATACTCACTTCGCATAATTCTTAGATTTAATTAAATCACTAACGGAGCACTTAATATCGAGGAGCATCTGCTCTAATTAAATTATGTATTATTTTCACTAACTTGCGGAATCAATATTTTAATTCCTTAAAACACTATACACTAATAGATTTCGAAACTTCATTTCTTCTACTTCTTTAAAACTGAATACGTGACTTCATATCTTCTGTTCTTTAACGTTGACAACGTAACTCCGTTTCTTCTTATAGTTTGAAAGTTCTTTTCTGTTAAGTAATTAAATAAATAAATCTTGCTTATTCACAGTTTACATAACAGGTTCACTTTGTGACAGTCAATCCAATAGTTCCTTTTCCAGAATAGTTTCCTAATCTTGCGTCTTGCTCCATAACGTTTAATTGTTGACACTTCCGTAACTTGGAATACCGCAATGCAGTAGATAATCCGGGCATACCATTGGTCATATTCATTCGGTCCGTTCCTGTTGCTTCTGAGAGACTTGACGCTGCATCCACACGTTATCTTCTGACGTCGATCACAATCAAGTGACTTAACCTTATGGCCGCCATTCAATTGCTGTCACTAGCGACTCTGACTGAGATCGAGGCAAACTCGGGTTTTTATCTTCTTTTAACATGACGTCACAAATTTAATTTTAATTTAAATTTTCATTTGAAGCCATCATAATTACTTAATAAATATTTCAATAATATTTCGTTCCGAAATATTTAACTTTATATTTATATCTTCACTTGTTATATGGATAATTGCCCAATTTAATCACATTTTATATTTCCATGAAACGAAACATAATCATGGTAAGAAAAGCGTTTCACACCTGTACAAATGAAAAACTTTTTGAGACCAATCTACAAACGATACAAAAATTATTCATACAAAGCAATTACCAAGCACAATTCTTAGAAAAATCTATCCAACGGACCTTGAATACTATCTACAATCCGCCAGAAGAAAAACAAAGAAAAAAGGCAACATTTATGCAGCCTTCCCATGCCATCCGGAGCTCTTCGTTCAACTACAACAGATTTTCAGCAACACAGACGTAAAAATAGCTTACACCCTAGACAATATATTAAACTACCCAATTAAGAATAATATGAAGGACAAAAAAAAAACGAGGATAAGAAAAATTGTATATACCTAATCACATGCATGGACAAAGAGTGCTTCTATATTGGCAACACCGGAAATAAATTAAAGCAACGGATATTGAATCGAAGCGACCAGAGGATGGACCAATCAGCAAACACCTACTAGTTTGTTTTCCTTTCCAAATTATTTTCAAACTAGCAGCAAAGCCTGTCGCACGACAGGCATAAAAAAATCTGAAAAATCATTTTATTATCAACTATCAAATATAAAGTAAATGTAATCTAAATTCTGCGCTAACTTGTGAACGAAGCTTTTACGGCAAAAATGATTTTGAGTTTCGAAATCGGCGTAAACAATTGAATAAGTATGCCAAATTTCATTAAAATGGATGCAGTGGTAACAAAATTATTTGGTTTCGAACGTATGTTTTGTTAGAATTTCAGTTAAAATTTCATGGAAACAACATGGAATGACACAATGAACTAATATTTTCATCCAATTTGAGTACATTTGATTCAATGGTATCATTGAGAACCGTTGGATCTATCTGAATAGCTTAATTATTCGAGTTACAGACAGCTTATTGTGCTTTAATTCTCTGACAATTTATAGATTTTTTAATTATCTTTCTTCAAGTAATTTAATAATAATGCATTGTCCCATTACAATATTAAATAATGTAGATGTCATATTGTTTCCTATTAATGATTGTAGCAACTAAACTCATCTTTGTATAATCTAAATACTGCGCTAACTTGTGATCGAAGCTTCTACGGCAAAAATGGTTTTGAGTTTCAAAATCAGCGTAAAAAACTGAGTAAGTATGCCAAATTTCATTAAAATCGGTGCAGTGATATCTTAATTATATCGGGTTACAGACAGACCTTTGTATAATCTAAATACTGCGCTAACTTGTGAACGAAGCTTCTACGGCAAAAATGGTTTTGAGTTTCAAAATCAGCGTAAAAACTGAGCAAGTACGCCAAATTTCATTAAAATCGGTGCAGTGGTAACAAAATTATATCGAGTTACGGACAGACCTTTGTATAATCTAAATACTGCGCTAACTTGTGAACGAAGCTTTTACGGCAAAAATGGTTTTGCGTTTCAAAATCAGCGTAAAAAACTGAGTAAGTATGCCAAATTTCATTAAAATCGGTGCAGTGGTAACAAAATTATATCGAGTTACGGACAGACAGACAGACGAACTTAGCCAATTATATAAGTTGATTTTGTAACCTTCGTTCCAGTTGAAAATGATTTTGGTTGAGAAAATCGAAAGACTCCAATTTTAGTATGTATATTTATTATTTATTTATTACTAGTTGACCCGTGCGAATAATTCGCAACAAAAAACCACCTTTGAGAAATAATAAACAAATCCAACAGATTGTGTGCATGTTAGTTAAACACATTGTCAATAAATGGCGTCTTCTCAAGTTTTATAAAAAAGTTGACCCGTGCGAATAATTCGCATGGTGTCTTGATCAGTCACCGAATGGTAATGTGGAAATAAATAAATGAACAGATTGTCAATAGATTGCCTTCTACATTTTTATAAAAAGATTTTTAAAATAAATTTTTTTAACGAAAACATCAATTTTAAACAATCTGTTTATTTTTCATCATTAGCGGTGAACGTAATCTTGAAAATATCTCAATCATTGATTTTGATGAAGTATTAAGGGAAATAAAAAAAACATCTTTGAGAAATAATATATGAGAAGTTGACTAATTTTTATGTTTCTATTGTAATAAATCGTTTATTTTTATTAAAATATAAATCTTTGTTTGTTTTTTTATCTGTTGTTATTAAATAAACGATGAAATATCATTTAAAGTGCATTTTTATTCAAAAAAGGAAATAGTTGAAGGTTACAACGCTAAAGAATATTTTCGTTTTCGAAAAATAAGGCGCATCTGTTAAAGCGTGTCTACATTTTTATAAAAAGTTTTTAAAAATAAAGTTTTTTAACGAAAACATTAATTTTAAACAATTTGTTTATTTTTCGTCATTAGCGGGGAACGTAATCTTCAAAATGATGCCTCAATCATTGATTTTGATGAAGTAGTAAAGGAAATATGGTGTTCCGACAAAAAAAACCCTTTGAGAAATAATATATAATGATGATTATGATTATTATTTATGTTGTAAATACACTTGTAACGTGCTATGCGTCACATAAAAATAATAATAAAAAAAAAAATTCTCTGCTTATCCCCTCTCCAACACTAAACCCGATTAGTTTAACAAAACTTTCCTTTATTGACTTAATGAACACTTGAATAGAGAAAACCCTTTCTCTCGTCTTTATACTACTTTATTTAAATTAAAATATTAAACCTTGTTTCACCTTAATCAATAAAACCAAGACAAGATAAATGCACAAAAAACATCTTTTATTACCAAAACAAAAATAATCCAAAATTATCACTGTTCCCTTTCTTAAACTTTAAAAATGAATGGGAAATTGGGCTATGTGATGACCTTGAAACACAAACAGTAAATAGCAAATAGGTTAACATAACTTCAATAAAACTGGATCCTTTAATCTGTTTAATTTGCTGATTATAAACATTACCACCCCCGCTCCAGGTACCTGAGCCAAATCCAAAGATAATCCCACTCAAAAGAATATAGGAATACATGTATTGTAATGAAACACAAAATAATTAGTTTCGTTAATAATATCTGATTTTTAAATTATCTAAACACTTTAAACCACTAAGTCTTGAAACAGATCAGTTTCCCTCCTTACATTACTTACTAAATTTCTTTTTTTTAACAAGAACACAAGATATGCTTTATAATCTAAAATATGGAATACTACAGGAATTGGTTACTCTAAAAATGATCGTTCGATCTTTTAATCACAATATAATAGTTGCGTAAAAAGTTCAAGCACCCCGACAGAGGCTAGGGAGTGACACTTGGCTTTCCGCCCCTTGTATGCTAGACATCTCCTCCGAATTCTCAGAAAGTCCACTGTTCTTTCTAATAAACATAAGTCCAAACTTTACTACAACTAATAATATCACCAATGTTATCATGATAACAAGCTCTTTTTACTAATTTTAAACCTTATGGTGACTTTAAACACAAACGTTCTTACAACCCGGCGCTGATATTCACTAATTCTTTAACGACAGCTCTCCTTTTATAGTTCTTTCCAAATAGTGAGTGTTTTTTTCACCTTTCCGATTAGTTTCTTTTCCCTTGGTTCTAGAGAAAATTTCATACTCACGAAAATCTTTATTCGGTCGTTGACCTTTGGCGTCTTCCGGCATTGTACTGTCCGGTATCCCTCCTTGACCTGCGGAACGCCCGAAACGAATTTCACGTCTGTTAGAACTAACGATCGAGGTTTCCGAAGCACTGACTGGTCACACAAACGATAAATTTCACCAAAATCGTATAACACTGCTCAAGCACAAGAGGCAAAGTATCCAGCCTCGTAGACGGATGATAGATCTCCATAGCGGACGACCCACTGAGAGCGACCTTTTCGCCACGACGCTGCATGTTCATGTCTCTCGCGAGAAAACTTGGAATACTGTCTTTTTCGCTTCTCTCCCAAAAGTGATCACGTCATGACCCAATCACCAAATCAAAACACAAGAAATCGATCATCTGACCCATTACGTATGGTTTTTGCACTCCACGCTACGGTCGGAAAATCGCAACTATGTCTAACGAGTCACGTGACAGTTCAAAGTTCAACAACTTCCTTCATGGGAAACTTTGTTTACGCAGAATTCCCACGCTCAAGCAGTTAACCAAAACACGGCAATACCCATAAAATAAAATAACTACCGCTTCTTAACTTAAAACAAAATATAAACAAATATAAAATAAATAAATTGACACTAGGTCTCTATCAGCAACACCTGTAAATATTACTATATTAAGAAAATACATCCTTTTCTCCAATTTTCCAACAATATTTCAAACAACACATTTATCTACATATATAATTTTAAGAAACAGACCATTTTTTCATCAAGCCCAGTTTCGCCATTACTCACAAATACATTTTTCATCCACATACAAATGCGAACCCACGCCGCAGGTAAACACCGACTTCCCCTGAGAGAGAAAGGGTACAAACATACTGATCAAATCAATTTCAAAAATTAAAAATAAAAATTTTAAAATTTTAGAGCGTTACATGGTCCCCCCTACTGAGAAAAAAAAATTATTTATTGAATAAAATTTTTTCTATAACAAACAAACAAAGCCTCGCACGCGAATTGCCGCCTGCTCCCAAAAGCTCCTCACTATCAACACAATGGCTTCGCCGCACAGCACCACGGCCTTGGGACAAACAATAAAATCACCGCAGTGATATCAAAAGACAAGCGTCCCTACTTAATGGCTCTACACCACTCCAAGACCAAACAAATAATAAAAAAAACATAATCTATTAATGCCTCTCGGCAAAATAAGTAAAAATGTGGCGGGTTACCCCGACAATAAGTTTGTCGCCTCTTTCCACCATTCCCATCTGAGGCACACAAGACAGAGGCCGGAAGGTTCCATCACTATGTCTCACTAAACCCAAGTATCAAATTTCCACCTGCCTTTACAGGCAAACATCTCACCTGGTTTTTGTACCTCTGCTCGACGCTTAATTTGGAATAGAAAGCCAATTGGGGTCGCCCACGATGCATCGAGCCCGTACATCGCAGACGGTCGTGAATTTAAATCACTCTACCCTTACCCCTGGTAACCATAGGATGGGAGGGGACCACTTCCCTCTTCCTCGTGTGGCGTCTCCTTACCTTACTTTCGACCACAGGTATGTCACGGTCGGGTTCCTTGACCTTTTACCTAGCAACATATTGTCGCATGTCAGCTATGTGAGCCCTCCTTTTCACCGAAGGATCAGCTACGAGCTTTAAAACATAATTCAATCTCGAAACCACCTTGTGTACAACGTACGGCCCATCAAAAAAGTTCATTAGCTTCGCCGCCCTTTTGTCTACCTTAGACGATATCGGATGGCTTTTCAGCAAAACTAAATCACCACAATGAAACCTTACATCCCTCCTTCTTAAATCATACCTAACTTTGTTTTTCTCAGCCAATGCCTTCCTCCGTTCATCAATCTGAGTCTTAACCTTTTTAATTTTATTAGCAACGCTATCCCTGCTCACACTCGTAACATCACTCTTCTCCCATTCTAAATTCGAATGAATCTCGAATTAAATTCGAATGAAACGGCTTAACACCACATAAGAAGGACTGTACCCCGTAGCTTCACTCACTGACCCTCGCATACAAAATAACAACTGATCAAGGTAGCTTTCCCAACGAGAGTGGTTTTCTTGAATGTATGATCGGAGCATAGATTTAATACTACCGATATACCTCTCCGCCGGATTCGACTGCGCATGGTAAGGTGACGTAAAACGATGATGAATATTGTAATCATTACAAAATCTACGAAAAACACCAGATCGGAATTGGGATCCGTTATCGCTAACAATATTATCGGGAAACCCGAACCTGTAGCATATGCTTTTTAAGAATCCTACCGCCCTCTCGGCGTTCGCTGATTTCATAGCGATCGCCTCCGTCCACCCAGAGTAAACATCTACTACTACGAAAATAAAACTATTTCCTTTGTCACTCCGCGGCAGCTGTCCCGCAAAATCTACAGCCAGAGTATCCCATACCCCTTTTTTAATGGGTATGTCTCCCGTTCCCAACTTCCCTAATCTAACATGTTTAGACTTCTGACACTGATCACATGACAACACAAAATCTCTCACATCACGGTACATGCTAGGCCAATAAAACTTTTCCTTAATCTTATGGAAAGTCTTGAAACACCATTGTGACCTCCCACCTCGGGGTCTTCATGCCATAACCTGATAGTATCCATCACCATGTCCCGGGGCACAACCAAATTAAACCGTCCCTCCACCTTCCGCTTACTCCACCTACGCTTCAATAACAACCCCTTCTCCATAATGAATTCTCCCCTCCGAGATTTCACCTGCCTGTCATTCTCAATTTCTGATATCCGTTTGCGACAATACCCGTCATCGCGCTGAGATTTCCCCCACCTATCGCCGTCCACCTTCATCCACCTACAATTAACCCTCGACAGAGCGTCAGCAATCACATTATCCTTCCCTTTACGATGACGGATCTCGAAGTCATATTCCTGTAACCTCATACTCCACCTCATTATACGGCTGGAAACGTCACGACGTGATTTTAAATATCGTAAGGCACTATGATCGGAGTAAAAGACAAATTTACTCCCACCCACGTATGACCGGAACTGCTCCACACTGAACACCACAGCTAAGCACTCCAACTCCGGCATTGAATAGTTCTTTTCCGCTCCAACCAACCGTCGGCTTGCGTATGAAATTGCCCTTTCTACTCCCCCACACTCTTGCAACAACACACCTGCAATTCCTTCCCCGGAAGCGTCACTACAAATCACAAATTCCTTATTAAAATCAGGCTGTATCAAGATGGGATCACACATCAACCTGCTCTTCAAGTACTGAAATGCTCCCTCCTGTTCCTCACCCCACACCCACTTTTCACTTTTTCTCAACAACCTCCGCAATGGTTCATTGACAATACTCACTCTCGGAATAAATTCCCTATAGTAGGAAACCATACCTAAGAATCGCTTAAGCTGTTTCGGGGTCCGCGGAATCGGGTACTCTACAATAGGCCTAACACGCTCCGGTGAAGGTTTCATCCCTTCTTTATCAACTCTAAACCCCAGAAATTCGACCTAGCTTTTCCCAAATTCGCTCTTATCGTAATTGACTCGTAAATTTACTTCATTTAACCTGTCAATCAAAGCGCTTACCACTTCGATGTGGGATCGCCAATCCGGCGTTGCCACCATTAAGTCGTCCATGTACCTAACTACGAATGGCTGCCACTCAGCACCTAAAACGTCATCTAAAACTCTATTTAGGCATGCTGACCCGTTCTTCAACCCGAACGCTACCACGTTATAACAGTAAGTCCCCAGCCCGTAAACCGAAAACGCAACCTTTTTCTTAGATTCCTCGTCCAAGGGTATCTGCCAATAAGCCTTTTTTAGGTCAACGACAGAAAATACCTTGGCTCCTTTTAATTGACGGATTATCTCTTTTATATTCGGCGTGAAATATGAAATTTAATTCCCGAGCATCAATGATAAATCTCGGCTCCTTCCCCTGGCACCTGCGCAGGAAGAACGGTAGGCTCCAAGGCGACTCCCTTTTGGAAACAACACCTTTGCGTTCCATATCCAAAACAATTTGTTGGATAGCATTCCAATCACTGAGAGAAAAATTATAAGGTTTCCTCTTAACTGGGGGGGTGTTCCCCGGTATCGATATGATGCGTATACCCACGATATTTCTCATTAGTCGCGGGAGTAATCGTCCTCTTAAAATCCACTACTCGCATCAGTTCCTCCCTATTGCTATCCCTATCTACTGGAGATCCTACCTTGTTAACCACACATCTATTGCCTACCCTAACCACGGCTTTTCCGCCTCTAAAGGATATATCAAACTCATAATCACTTAACGCCGATAATTCTATAAGGCCATCTCCTGTACACCCAGGAATAATGATAGCCTCGAAATTGAATTCTATTCCCTGTCTTGTATTTGACTTACACCCTCTTGGATAAGTACTCCTTCTATCATGTACACCCGATCGGTAAATTGACTACTCCCATCTGCTAAGATCACTTCGGTATTTCTAAAGTAAAAGTCAAATCCATTTTCAATTAGATACCTTTCCTGTTTCTCGCTGAGACAACAGTAATCTGCACCTGTATCCAACTGACATCTTATAACCCTTCCTCCTCTCAGCCTAACACTAACAAAAGGGGCACTCTCACCTGTTAACTCGCCACCACCTCCAACACCTCTAAAGCGAAACGTACCCTGGTGTTGTACACCACTGACGCACGCCCCACCCCCGCTTCACCACTCCACCACTCACTAATATCAAAAGGGAAGGTTACTGGGTCTCCTCCTTCCGGATCGGAGTTTACCCACCCCCGTTTCCCTGATTCCTCCGGAAGCGGCAATAACAATCCGTGGCATAAATTCCCCTTCGCCCGCAACGAAAGCAATACACGTCTCTCGTCTGACTAGACTGATCTTTAACTCTTCCCCTAACTGAACCCCTCTCACTGTCCATACCGTCAGTGCGCCAATTTCCGGCCGCCATATTTGCCTTAGCCTGTGTTGAACTACCAAAATCTAAATTGGATTCCGCGCGTTTTGCGTATTTAAGGAAGTCTTTAGTGGTTTTGCATTTATCCAGGTAAATATATCCCCGGTACTGCAGCAACATGCCCTTAAATGCTATTCTTACCGTCTCCTTGTCGTCAAAGACGAATCGGAGCATAGCAGCCTTCTGTCTAATGCGACTTAGAAAAACCTCTATAATTTCACCTTTATTTTGCCTTAAATTCTTTAACATTTCATATTCTTCACCTATTAACTGCTCAGGTATATAAGCCTTCACGCAATCCGCTTCTAATTCCTTCCAAGTTCTCCACTTCGGCAAATTTTCAAAAAACCAGGGTGCCGCTCTCGCATGAATCATGCGTATTAAAATTTCCTTCAATTCAGGGAACCCAATGTCGTGAAGTTTCGCACACAATTTTACTTCTTCCGTTTCATCATTATCTCCCCTTTCCTCTTTTATCACGTATGACTTCATTATTCGACTGTCAGGATTTGCTTTATCTATATCGTCCCACAGTATTCCCGCTACCGGTTCTTTCTCCTCGGAGTTTCGAACCTTTTCTAATAAAGATTCTACTTTCTTTCTTTTATCTAAAATCGACCCTTCTCTTTCTTCCCCTATTAGTTCCAACAAAACATCTAACCCCGACATTTTGATTTGCTCTACCTTCCATTACAAATATCAAACCATTAATCAAACCTAAATCTACTTCCCTTTTATCGTGTCCGCCGTCCGCCATCTTGCTATTCACGACAGATTTATCAATACTAACTAGGCTCAGTGGAAGCGTAAATCAGAAAGAACAAGATTACACTAATAATTATGAATATCGAGGATAATGGAAAATGATTCGAAACCACGACTCTGCTCACCACCTTTGTAACGTGCTATGCGTCACATAAAAATAATAATAAAAAAAAAATTCTCTGCTACCAAAAGAGGAAAAAAAGAAACAAAACAACACTACCTTTACCTGATACACCCTATTGGGTTTCGGCGGGTCATGGTTTCGGTGGCTTCTCGGGGGGGGGGGGGACTCCACAGCAGCTGGGCCCATATGATTACTACAGATAATCCCCTAATTACTTATCCCCTCTCCAACACTAAACCCGATTAGTTTAACAAAACTTTCCTTTATTGACTTAATGAACACTTGAATAGAGAAAACCCTTTCTCTCGCCTTTATCTGGGGGCACGGCAGTGCCCCCGCCAAGACGAGTCGAAGACAGGAAGGGCACTACGTACCTTTTCTGGAAGTGTTTCGTCGTATTTTCGAACCCTCATAGCTTCGACCTGGATAATACTAGAGAGCTCAAATTTTCAGGATATGATGCAGTTACCAGACTAATGAAATACGCTAAGTTTCATTTATTTAGCTTTTATACTTTGGATTTTATTAATACCTAAAATATATCGATTCCGTCACTGACTCACTCACTGACTGACTCATGATCATCAAAACCTCTAGGGTACTTCCTGAAGTCCTAGAAAGCTGAAATTGGTATGCAGGTTAGGATTAGCACACAAACAACAAAAAAAATTAGGAAATATGTAACTTTCACCCTCCAACCTCCATAAAGGAGGTTCCAGTTCTTTATTATATAACAATTTCTGATAGCTATATCCCACCCAAAACATTTCATGTAAAATAAGTTGCCAAGACTCACATGCTCATAACACTTTCACTGTTAAAAAGTTATCAGATCTCATCTTACAAAAAGAAATGAAATCCCACCCAAAACATTTCATGTAAAATAAGTTGCCAAGACTCACAT
>JAFIDM010000003.1:62798584-62895991 GCA_023159025.1 Thereuonema tuberculata
GATCAGATAATCAAGATTTTTTTTTAATCGAGTGAAACGTAATATCTGATATTAAATTGCTCTCTTTCCTCCTCCGCAATCTGAGTTCAAAACGATTATCAGGCTAAAATAACCCAATGTTTTATCTGAGCATGTACACAGGTGCAGATGCACTGACAGTGTCTGCTGCCGGGTGTACACTTCCTCAGTAACCTTGCCTCCAGTACATTTGCACTTGGAAGGTGAGTACACTCGCCCGCGAATCACAGATAGTAGCATTGATTCACTTCCTAGTGAATACTACGGAGGACAGCCCTTTGGAACTCATATCTCACGTAATATTGATTAATGTATTTTGATAAATAGCAAATCTTTATTTGTTTTATGTGTAAATAAACTTGGAAAAAAAAAAAAAAATTGTGGCGATGTTTAAATTTCCAGTATATAATTAACAGAGATCGAATCAGAGAAAAGACGAACGTGTTTCGTAAAATTGTTCCTATTTTCTCAAGAAATGAGTCAATATTTTAAATAAATAATCGAATAAAAAAAATAGCAAAAAAAATTGTCCATTCCCGAAAAGAAGTGGTTTACAAACAAATCGATGAACTTTCCAACGAAAAAAACTGATCCAAACTTCTAGAGTCCCTCCATTTTCGGATGGAAGGGGGGGGGGGTTAACCTCTATCAACCCTTCCCCTCGGTACGCCAATGCTCATGACTATGTTTAATGTAATGCTAAATATTAGCTGTATTTATTTGTATTGTATAAATTTATTTTGATATTTTGCTGTGTTATTTCAAAAATTAAATTAAAATTAATATTGTCTCTCTTATATTTAATTTAAAATCCGGAATGGATCTAATTTTATTTTAAAACGGAAAACTATTAATTTAGAAATTACTGTAATATACTTGTCGTTTCAAAAATTATATCGGTAATACCAAACAAGGTAAAGTCCGTGAGTACGACTTTAAATCTCAGTATCAATGCAATCAAACAAATTAATTAGTGGTTTAATGCGTGTTAACATATAAAGTGGAATTCAATCAAATTGCACTGAATTCAGTTGTAATCTCGACAGAGAGATAACTTCAGTGCAAATATTTCCTTCTATATACGAGGCAAATTGATGATCCGAAGATGATAAACTGCTGCAATCATAAAAGCAATCTTTTGATTCTGAACGTAAAAACTCGAGTACCTACGGTCAGTGGTGTAGCAACGCTTTTGGGAGCAGGAGTTCCTGGCCGTGGCCCCCACCCATTATTTATGATACACATTTTAAATTTTAAATACAAATTCGTCTCGTTGTGGGGCCCCTCTCACGCGGGGTCCCGGGACGGTCCGCCCCCCTCCCCCCTCCCGGTGCTACGCCACTGTCTATGGTATTACGTTGCTATCAATTGAAATAGAAATGAATACAACTTTACAATAACAATGTTATTAGTACAATTACAATGCCTTTCTCCATTCTTATCTAATTTCAACTAATTTAGAACATGCTTTTTGATCTACTAAAAAGTAAAAAAAAAAGTTTATAAAGAACTTTATGTTCTTGGAAAATAATATGCTTACTAAAAATCTGATTATATTTTTTAGAAGGAAGCGTAATCTATCCAGTAATAACAAAAATCTTAAATATTGACTTTTTAATGTTTTGACTATTAGATTAGTATTGTAGTTTCCATGTCTACAAAATATAAGCTATAAATAAGGTGATCTTAAACGCTTGCTTCATTTACCAAATCTAAACAGTCAATATAATTTAAACATGATATTTCAAATTTTCTTATCGATAATATGACTCCACTTTTAATTATGATATTCGATAAACATCAAATAAACTGAAAGGTAGGTAACTTCGACACGTGTATGGATTTTTTTTTATTATTATTATTATTTCTATTCTTTTGTAAATAATTAGGGAAAAACTGAAACAAGCATCTCATAAATAAATAAGATAAAAGACAATTTACAAGAATATATAAAAAAACCTATTCCTTCTTCATCTCTAATAATATTCAAAAAAATATAATTAAATGAATCAAACCGGAACTGTCATTGGAATCATCTATGCTAAGACTGAGGCTTGCATACTTCGGCCACATAATGAGGAGAGAAGACTCTCTGGAAAAAACTACCATGCTTGGGATGGTTGTAGGAAAAAGAAAAAGAGGAAGACCGAGAACAAGGTGGTTGGATGTTATCAAGAAGGATACAAATTTGAGCCACAAATGATCGTGAAAATTGGAAAAAGTTTGTCCACCGTATCACCAAGAGTCGGACACGACTGAATGGATAATACAACAACAAAATTGATTTCTTTCATATCTGTTTGTTTCTTTTTCGCTCCACTTTGTTTCTCCCAAACTGTTCGTCAGAGCAAAGAAAAAAAAAATCCTTTCTCTGTAAATGCTCTAGAATTTCTAAGGATATATTATAATTAATTAACAAAAGAAATAGAAATTTCGTAAATGTGTATAACTCGCTTTTATATCAGAACAGAATTCATCAAATTCATTACCATGTTAGCGACAAGAAACAACCTAAATTCATCTTTTTCCTCGCATGACTACTTTAATTCTCTTGTAGCAGTAAATAGAATCAAAGTCAGTAATGAAGTAATACATTGTATGATGAGAAAAACCAATGGAAGCACCACGAAGGAAGCGTCCAATTTGAATAAAACTTTGTAAGTGCCCTTTGGATGCAGAATTGGAATTGATTCAGATTTCACAGGGAAAAACAAGTTTTTATTGAATATAGCAGCAACACTATTACATTATTTGTAGTGTATTAGTATATATATCCTGATATACAATGTATAGAGTGAAACACAGTCCATTGTCTTGTGGTAGATCACGCAAGCTTGCTGCAACTGTCTGATCTTCGATGATGGATGCAGTTAAAGTGCTAGCATGTCCCAGACATGGTCGATTGGGGATAAGTCTGGGGATCTGACTGACCAAGGAACGGTTTCAATTGCTTGGAGGCACTGCTGGGAAACAAGTGTGTGAGAGTGATTATCAGGTTGGAAAATTGCTCCTGGCAGAAGTAACACAAAGGACAAAACAACTGATTACAGTAGTTTTAAATGCTATGTATTTAAAGTTCCTCGAATCACTATGAGAGGGAATCCACATCATTCTACTAGCTGTATAATTACCCGGACAATATTACCCGGATTTGAGCACTACCCAGACCGCCTCCATATGCCTATGGTCATCTTCTGCAAGGCAGAAGTGGGACTCATCACTAAGCACAATACTTTTAGACCATTCCAGAGCCGACATGTCTCTAGGGCTTGGTGCCACTTTAGACTGATATTCCGTTGCTAAAGTTAAGCTAAAGTGTCCCACTACAGGCCTATGGGGCCTTCGGGGTCGCGGGATGTAATGCTGCCAGCGTTCCGTGACCAACTAAGTTGAGGTCGGGTGGTCAGTTCGACGCCCGCCATCCTAAACGCACGGGAAATAAACCTGGTACCCTTTTGACAGAGGACTGGGTAGATCCTAGGACCCATTGGTGGAGAATGGAGCCGAGGCCGGGATCGAACCCGTCACCTCCAACCTCCCTTACCTACTCGGCTACCGGGACCCACGAGACTCTGTTACACAGATACTTCGATTACGAAGCTCGCACTTAGATGCATTCCAAACCCACCACCAACCCAAAAAACACCTTATCGATCTTGTAATGGAAAGACTCTTCTCGTCGATGAAAAGAATAATTTGTAGTTTTGCTTTTCAGCCACAAGACTGCACGCAAAATTTTCATAAGTTTGAATGAGAAGGATCTTGAAAACAAGCCAAAATATCAAATCTTTTCAACCAATCACCATTTCTGATTAGAAAACCATTATAAAACTCTTGTTAACAGAAGATCGGATACAGTACACTAATACTTTTATTCCCGTAACATGGTCTATTGGAAATTGGTTCGACAGAAATGGAAATATCAATATAAATCCCGTACTGCTCGAAGTAATTAGAGAAATTTATGAAAATAATGTTTCTTATTTAAGCAATACCTATCTAAAGCTACCTATGAAAGGATTACGACAGGGATGTAGCCTGTCCGAGACACTGTTCAAACTTTTTACAGAACAAGTCTTAAAAGATTGGAAAAAAAGCTGCCAGAATAGCAATTAATGATCAGTTTCTTTTTACTCTAAAGTTTTGCTGATGATCAGATCATTTGGAATTCATGGTGAAAAGACTAAAAAAGACGTAGGAGATATGAGGTTTAACTGTTAATTTTCAAAAGTCAGAATATTTGTCTATAAACAGCAACGAAAGTGAAAATTTAGTACTAAAGAAAAGAGTTATAATAAAACAGGTTGAAAATGATGAGTGTGTACGAGTGATGATTAATAAAGCTGAAGGTTCTGGTAAAGAAGAAATAAAAAAGAGAATTAAACTAAGTAAAAAAATTGTACCGTATTGGCCCGAATATAAGACGGCATTTTTTTCCAAAATCCCATCCACGAAAGTACTATTTCGTCTTATATTCGCAACCAAACTTGGAGCGCGCACGAAACCAAAACCGAAACCAAGCGTGCTCTGGCGCTGAAGCAACACCACCTGGTGGCGTTGGCTGAAGTCGATCGTAGGCCTAACCAAAATAAAAAAAAAAATATATTCTACTACGCTTAGTGGTGTTGTACTTTTTTGCAAAAATAGTTTAATTTAATTTCATAAATGACATTTCGCCTAACTTAGAAGTCACAAATTTAACTAAATATTACTGACATTAAGCCTATTACTGCAACCAAAAGTATTAATGATTTCATCATGAACTGGATATGGGAAGATAATTTGTCAACAAACTTTTTTTTAAATAATTTACTAGAAATATTTGTCGAATTACGCCTTGTTAATAGGTATAACGTCTTATATTCGCGACCAATAGTTTTTTTATCAAATCGGAGCTCAAAAAACGCCATTCGTCTTATATTCGAGCCGTCTTACATTCGGGCCAATACGGTATCATGCTTATATTCAGTATGATGGGATAAGGAAAAATACAAAGAAATACATGGGAAAGATGTTGGTAGAATCAGTTTTGGAAGATGGAAGTGAAATTTGGGTAATGACTGAAGATTTGAAAAGGCGAGTAATAGCAATAGAAATGATTAAAGCTCAAGGATCTTTCGATTGAATTATATGAAAATTGAAGAAATTAGAAATCGAATGGATGTTTACGTAAAAATTATCTGTAGAATACAAAAAAAAAAGGATTAAATTGCTGTGCAAACGTGCTTTGAATGGAGGAGAAAAGGTGGCCCTAGCAATTACATCTATGGAAACCACCAGGAAAACATAAAAGAGGATAACCGAAGAAATCACGGCTTGAGGGAATTCAGAAAATTTTGGAGATTAGAGGATTCAAAATCCAAGATACACAGAACAGACGGCTTTGGAAGATGGCAATGTGTTGTATAACCGGATGATCATAAGTCAAGGAAATATGTTCTAAACCGTTTTCGAACTTTCCTATCTAGGGATCGGCCTTTCAAGAATTTTTCTTATGACAGAATATCCCTTGACACAACGTTAACAATGTTCGTGATTGTTGTACGCTATTATAAAGAAAAATATTATTTAAATGAATAAGTTTAATAAACATTAAATTAATTTTTAATTTTGAACCGACCGGTACCTGACCACGGACTACACTTTCTGGGACTCTGTTCTACATGAATTGATGGCGACACCAACTTTTGATTAACCCACGAAACACAAGGTGGAGTTGAATTCGGACCCTACGACTTTTAAGGTCGATATACACATGAATGATTTTTTTTTTTTGGTTGATGAGGTTTGTGGTACCTTTCCCCCAATTGTCTTCAAGCTATTAGAGAGGCAAATAATGTTTTGACTTTTCCTTCACTATGCTTATTTAACATTGGATATATCCGAGTCTTATGAAGAATCCAATTCCCCCCCCCCCCCTTGTCTTATTTGTTTGTTTTTACTTCTTGGCGCTTATGTATTTTGATTAATTCTGGGTTTCGAAAGATATACAATGACGAGATCAAGAAGAGTTAGAGCAACTGGAAGAAGACGAAATCTTACCTAATTAATCTTATAGTCGAGATGAAAGTTTACTCAGTGGCGGATTTAGCACTTGAGAGGCCCTAGGCGCAATTTAATTTTGAGGCCCCCTCTAAATATTTTTTACAACCAAAAAAAATAGAAAGGAAATACTTGGGTGGATGGGGCCCCTAGGCTGACTGGTGAGGCCCCCTAGGCTTGCTTTTACAACCAAAAAAAAAAAAAAGGAAATCTTGCTTTTACAACCAAAAAAAAGGAAATAAGCTAAATAATTTTTAAATTTTGAGGCCCCCTCGATATGTGAGGCCCGTGGCGCGCGCCTCCTGCGCCTAATGGGAAATCCGCCACTGAGTTTACTGAATGACCATTGAATACAATAAACAAAAGTTATATAAATTGTAAAAAAAAGAATATTAACCGTTCAATTGTGTTTATTATTAATATTTAGCCTTCAACAGAAATTTTGATGACCAGAAAAACCATGAACTACCAAGGGCCGAATACGACCACTTTGTTCTTTTGTGTTTCTTTTTGTTTATTGTATTCAATTATCATTCAGTAAACTTTCCTTGTCTATCTTGGGTTAACTTTCCTTATAAATACTATGTGTATTTGTCAGTTGCTTCACAAACACAAGCTGCTGCAGCATGTATTCCTTTAGAAATAAATCGATTTCCCAAAGAATTCTGAGCTCACCTAGCTGTGCTATCATTAAAATAAACTATGACTGTTAAAATTCCAAAAATTGAATTAAAGACGATTTTATCATTTTAAATTATATGAAACATATTAACATTTAAACAAGGGCTGATTGTCTTTACATTTTGTATAGTTAGAAACATTAATAGAAACAGTGCTTATTTAATGAGTGATGAAAAATACAGTCTGACTAGAAGCGCCAAACAGCATGACGTGATCTAGTTAGGACTTTGCGATAGAAATAGGGCAATTACGTTTCTATTTATAAAAGTTGAGTTCTGCGTTAATATAAATTAAAAATTTATATTTTAAAAAATATAATAAAATATTTCATTAATCATAATTAATCTCGTTTTACAATTATTTAGCAATGAGAAACGTAACCGGAATTAAGTGCAGATCATATCTGGTGACTCATCATGGCGGTGTCATGCCCAAACATAAGAACAATTCTGTAGCAATCTTAAGGCCAGTTCTGTGTTTATGAAACAAACATCTTTTTGAGGTTTATAATCAGAATTCCTTATTCTTGCTCTCGTTTCTCTTCCATTCTTAATAAAGATTTATTACAGGAATTATTATGTTAATACGATTTAAGCTTCATTTGTTTAAAATTGATTACTCATTCGAGTACGTTAAGATATGATATTTACTTGCAGTAACTTTAGTTTCTTTGGTGAATTTCAGGAATATTTCAACACATGTCAAGCTTAGAAATGCCACTTTCCAACGTGCCCGAGGAGTTCTTGAAGAACCCTGTGGCTCGGTTTCATGCCCTCAACGAAATTGGAGCAGCTATAGAAATTGATCACAATATTCCCCCTCGAAGATATTTTCGTTCTGGAATGGAAATGATGCGAATGGCTAATGTGTATTTCGAAGAAGGAAACTTAGAAAATGCTTTCATACTTTTTTCAAAATTTATAACGTGAGCAAATACCAATTTTTTTTTACTTTTCTAAACTCTATACTAAAATTATATTTTTAACTCTTAAAAGGGATAAGTCATTTGAATTTCATCAAACAACAGTTTTATGAATACTTGCTGCAAAGATAAAGTGATAATAAAGGAGTAATTAAAAAAGAGAAATAACCATGAAGTGAAATGATTTTTATTCTAAGAAAATGTTTAATTAAGAGTAAAGTAACTTTTAATTGTAAGGGTGAATTTGTAAACTTGAAGGAGATATGATTTCATATATTTTTCCCATGTTTACAAATTAACTAATCAATTTAAAAAAAAAAAAAATATATCAAAAACTTTACATTTAGCATTTTTATTTTAACTATTACAGGAAAGTACACTGAAATTTTTATTAAAATATGTAAAACATTGAAAATTAATTTTTATGTAAAAATATGTTTTATATTACTAGCAGTAGTATTAACAATATGTAACTGTTAATGAAAAAAACAGTGGAAAATTGAAAATAAAAAGAGAGAAAGTCTTCATGCTATATTGTCATTCAGAATAGCGAATAAGCATTAACTGTTATGTGATAAGGGATTTTCAATCATTTTCCTTCATTATCGAGTTAGCTCTTTTTACGAATGAAAAGATCTTTACATTTTTTGAAGGGAAAAAATATTTTTACATTGTTGAACATAATATAGATTAAAATAAACACATTTTCCAGATTAATATGCTAATACGGTAATAACTACTAGCATAAGTAAAGTATAATGTTAGATAATGTTTTCGAAAATTCCAACAAATTTTGAACATCCAACTGAGTTGATTCTTAGTGGATGATTAGAATGTAAATTAAAGCAGAGTGATCAGATCAAGTCCAGATAAAAATATATATTAATAGAACAGCATTTATATTTAATTACTAAGGTTTAATGCTTTTATACAAAAGAATTTCTTGTGACATTATTTCAGCTTCAGATATAACAGTTTCCTTTATATCTAACAAAATTTGTATTTTCTTTAAAAAGAAATGATGATTTGAAGTTTTGAATTACATCTAAGGATTTTTTTCAGTCTGTGCCTTTTTCAAAATTTACAAACAAACTATAGGTAGATTAATGTCACGTAGGGCGAGCTATCTGCCAAGCATTTGTTGTATTTACTTAAAAGCAGAGGCGGATTTAAACTTTTGCCGCCTATGGGCTATGCCAGATATGCCGCCCTTCCTCCTGACCCTTCTGTCTGAATATATCACTAGTAAACTACACTGATGTTTATGTTCAGTTTTGAACTAAGTTACTGATAATTTACAACTCGTCTATTCGGTAGAATTTACTTACTCATAGTATGAAAACAAAAATATATAAATATATAGGCCCATAATGATGCATTCCTTTCCTTAAGTACACATTCTAAAAATATATTGTAAAAAGTTGTTTAACAGAAAATTAAACATCAGAGTTAATTTAAATAATTGAAATATATTTCGTACATAACAGTCGCAGAAGATATGTATTAGAAAGTAAATACGGGTATAACGTCACTGTCAGACAGTCCCCCGCCGCCTCCCAGGCCTGAGCACTTTAATGCAGAGTCTACCCCCTTCCACTTGAAACCTACGGCCAAAGTCATCACTCACCCGATTTCCCAGGATATACACTCAAAGCCAAAAATAAGCTTTATTCGCGTATAGTGTACAGACACATCAAAAAGCCAGGAAATGTCTGTTTCTTTTTATGTTTCCCTCATTTTCTGCTTGTAAAACGACACTTAATATTTTTGAATATTATTATTGAATAGTACAGGATTTTTGTTTTCTTCCTATTTTTTTGCCGCTCCCTAAAGTTGCCGCCCTGGGCTACAGCCCTTTTAGCCCTCGTGTAAATACGCCTCTGCTTAAAAGGCTGCTGTCATAATTATTTGGCACTGTAATTGAACAATCACCAACTCCATAAGACAGAGTGGGTAGTCTAGTCATTCATTCTCAGCTAACCCTGTGAGAGGCTCTTAAGTTTTTGGATGAATAGAGATACGGACACATTAGATAAGAACAGTGGATGTACGTATGCTCAGAATAAGATAATTGATGAGAGCTAGTGCTTTGATTCTTTGTTACTAGTGAACTTCAGTGTGGTTTGTCGTTGTACTGAAGATGTAATACTGGAAATATATTGATTAAAAGAATTTTCAAAATTTATGTAGTAGTTTAATTTTAGTAATTGACATAGGCTACATTAGTTTTTGACTAAAAATTAATTGATTTTTTTTATTCAGTTATTAATGTTAAACGTTCTTTAGGTAGCCATTATCAATTTGATATGAATTTTAAATAATTATTTAGATATCATTTTTCGAGCTAACTTTTATGAAAAAAGAAACTAAATTTACCCATATCGTGATATTACATTTTCGTCCTTCCTTTTAGACTCAAAATTGCTTTAATTTGAAAAATATTCTAATGAATTGCCACATGATCTTCACAGTAAATCACTGTGTAAATATTTTTTTTCTTCATTTGTTTAATATTCATTTGAAATCTCTGTTTACTAAGTAACAGTAAAGCCTAATATCTTTTTATACTATTTTTGAATGATTCTAAAAAAATAACTTAAAAAATAATACCGGTATCTATTTTATCTCTTACTTTCGCTTTTTTTTTGTTTCAATTTTATGTTATTTTTATAAGATAGTAAATTTAAATAAAAATGTTGATCATTACCTTTTTCAAATATAACTCAAAAATAACTTAAGTCAAGATAGTTAAAAGTCAGGAGTTTACTGTTACAGTGAAGAATTGTTACACAGTTAAGTAGACAGTTGTGTATATAGAAAATATTACAGTTATTGTAAAACTTCTAATATGGACAAAACTTACTTTAACTCTGGTACTGATAAAAATAAGATTTTCGAAATTTAATTCTGAAGGAAAAATCTACCTGATGAAAAGATTGCTTGTGAAAATTACAGAAATTGTTATAATTGCATAAGCATTGTAAAAGAAGGATTAACAGCTTGATGCGTATTTCTTATGAAATTATTATATGTATCTGGATAAGTATTATATTCAGATGAAACTGATCAGCCTTCTTGTTCAGTTCATTTATTCTACATTGAAAGTTCCTGGATAATTAGAAAATTCTAGAAGCAGCATATACTAAATAATACTAAGGGAACAAGTGTAATGGGAGTGAAAGATTGATTGATAAAAAGCTTAAAAGTTTTGTTCATGAAATGACTGGAGACATAAATAATGTAATTAATTTTCCTTTGTTAAGCATCAAAGAACAACTAAATAAAATGAGTAGTTTTGGAACCATGAATTTTTGATTTGTATAACAAAAATCATTTTGTAGATTGTTCAAGCTGCTTTGCTGCTTATTTTAAGCAGTATTTAATATTTATTTAATACTAATAAAACAACCCGTTCTTCGCTCGGGTTAAAAAAAAACAAATGTTCTAATGTTGATGATAAAGAAATTGCAATTGCGAGATCACTTGGAACTTTCCCGGTTGGTACAAAAACAACAAAAAACAACAACAACTCAAAAGGTCTGATCTCATTACAAATCTATATCTATCCAGAAAACCTCGTAGAAGTATTTTCGAACATTGTGTGCCCATCCACTCACCGTCCTCCCAGTGTACACCCGTTGTTCCAGGTTATTTGAATTTTGTAACGTCATAACCCTATCACTTCAAACCTTTCCTAGTTCGTAAAAAATCATCTGATCATTACAAATCTATATTTAACCCGAAAACCCAGTCGCTATTATGCACAACAATATTTTAGTTGTAATTGTTGTACAACATTATTTGTATAGTTCCCATTGTCGCCTCTGGGTGCATATGTATAGCGCTATTGTGCAGAACAGTAATTTAGCTCCAAGTGTTGCATAACAATATTTGTGTAGTTCTCATTGTCACAATAATAAATCCTACAATCTAACAATAGTAACAAAAACAAACTTTTAGTTTTATAACTTCAAGCAAGGGTTTTTATCCTATCCCGTGGGAATTTCGAAAAATCCTGAAAAAGGGTTTTAGTAATTATAATACCTACTTACATGCCAAATTTGAAGACTCTACTAATTATAGTTATGGAAATAAGATAACTTTCAAGCACAAATAAACCCTCGTTATTCCCGAACCCATGGGAATTTCGAAAAATCCAGCCGTATTCCTTGTCTACATTATAACGGGAACCTCTGTGCAAAATTTCAGCTTTCTAGGTCCAACGGTTTGGGCTGGGCATTGCTGATTCAGGTCTTGTCTTTTTATATAGTTAGAAGATTTAATATTTGTTTTAATATTAAGTCGGAGCAGCAGTGATGATTTCATTACTAAAATTTATCGGTAGATTAAAATAAAAGGTGGAATTTCAAATGTGTTTCTTGTTAATAGTAATTCTCTGAAAGAAAGAACCATTATAATTTAAATTGATCATTAATTTTTTTTAGTCTATTTGTTGAAAAGCTACCAATGCACGAAGAATACAAATGTGCTGCTAATGCTGATAAAATCAACATGAAAAAGGTAATTTTCTTTCTCATCAATTGAACGTCTGTAAAATATATTCTTAATAATTTTTCTCAATTAAGAATTTGATGTAGCTTCAATAACTAAATTATTTATCCATATTAAATCTTTTGATAAAGTAAGGTAAGAATCTTTTAAATTTGCTTAACAGAAACTTAAGGAAGTATTCCCTAAAGCAGAGAAAATTAAAGAAATATTAATGGAAAAGTACACGGAAGAAACAGAACAGTGGCAAAAGGAAAATGTGAGTTTGCTTTTTATTTTATTTTTTATATATATATTAAGAATTACATTTTCACAGGAGTTTGATTATTTCTCAGTGTTTGTTTTGTTTTTTTAATAAAATATTCTGGCCAATGTTTGCATCTGACCAGCAATGAACCTAATGAAAAACTTTCCTGCAAAAGGGGAAAAAAAATGAAGATTTGCAATAGTCTGTCTCTTCATTGTTCTTTGAATGAAAAGATCACATCAGTTGATTGTACAACACTTTTATTATATAATGTCTTTTATTATTGTCCCCTAAGGATATCTGTAAAATGAAAATAGAAATTTTATGGAAAAAAGATAGGGCAGAATAAGAACGGCAATCACAATGTAAACGAACACGTGTTGAGGATTCCAATGACAACACTGTTTGCTACTGTTCAGAACAACAAATAAAATGATTGTGCTTAAAAGATCCCAATGTTTCTAAAAAAAAAAAAAAAAAGAAGAAGAAGAAAAAAGAAAAGAAAGAAAATTTGACTAATTGTATTTGCCTATTTATTTGAAAGTTAAACCAATATGTAGAGTGCAATCTAAAGAAATTTAACCTAAATTGTCAATTTTGAAGACTTAAAGTACAATCATTTTATTTACATAAATTGTATTTTTTCAGGAAAATGCTCATATTCGTAGAAATAAAGTTTATATTCATAGAGTTATAAAAGTGATAAAATTTTTCTTGTTAAATACAATTGGATATCATGATGGTACCATGAAAAAGAAACATCAATGGGTAAGACATAAATAATGTCTTTACTAAGTGACACCTTAGAATAGCTGTTTCACGCTTATTGGTGATCATCAGCTAGGAGTAGTCAGCAGTAAACAGCAAGGTCTCGGTACAGAGGCTAATAGGAACATTCGTGGAAATCAATGTTTGCTTAAGCTTTGGAGGCACCACCAAAGAACGTATAAAAACTCACTCAACTTAATACACTCTTTGGCACCACATTGATTTCCATGAATCATGAAAAGATTTTGTGCATGTTAGAAAAAAAAGCTTTCATCTATTTGTAAGTAGCTAGGAAGTTCTTTAGTTGTCTAATGAATGTTAACTATAAAAGATAAAAAAAAATACAAGATATGGTTGGCATATATAAAAAGAGGAAAAAAAGTTTGTTCATTCATAAAAGTGTTTCTCGGTTATGGACTTTGATGCATTTTGGTCCACAGTCCATTGTATATTGATGCAGTTTGTATTAAAATCAAAAGCGATCTTCCTCCGAGCCATTTGTAGAACAAAAATGATTTTAGTTATCTTGATCACAGATGGATGGACAACAGAAGGATGGCTGTTTGTGCCAGAAATTCTTACCTGTTGATCAGATTTATACCAAAAATAATTTGGGTTCATCCTTATAATGATTTATAAGGATTTCTGAAATTTCAGCTTCCTAGGCTATGCAGTCTTCATATTATCATGATCACAGATGGATGGACAGTAGACGAACGAACATGTGAGTTAAAAGGAATTGTAAAGCTTTTTATTCTAACTTTTTTTTTTTTTGCTCAGATACGTATTTAGGATCACAAATGTTAAACATAACCTATAATATTCGGTTGTAGCTCACTACCATATGAGAATCATTATATGTCTAAACAAAACAATAATAAGTAATCTCCACCCACAACTTTGGTCTTCCAAGGTGGGGAGAAAGGAGAAAGAATGAGTGGATTTAAACAAAACTATTGTCTAACACTTTCAAAAGCAGTTTGGATGCCATGATAAAAACTCATTAATCAGAAATTAAATTTATAACCTAATGGAATTCAGAAGAATAGATTAGACATCCATATAGTGATAAACTGGAAGTAATCGTCATGTATTCTCCTGTTATGATTTTGGGAAGTAGAATAACATGGCATTCCAAGTAACTGTATTGCTCAATTATAATAAATCATCTTTAAATCAATGATAAACCACTTTTGAAGAAAACCTTACTTTCCATTATTAGGAATGAAGAATGAAGCTTCTGCATACGCTTAGAGCCTTCTTTCATTCAACATCAGAATACTTTAAGCAGTAACATTTTTTTAAGTATAATTCGAATTAAAATGAAATTATCTTTCTTAAATTGGTGAATGTTTGTGGAATTTTTTTTTAAGTTCTTCACTTTTCATCAGTTGGGAGTCTGGGTAATTCTCTTAATCTGTCATTTCTTATTTTATCCTTGTGTTATTATTCTGTGTGATGGCTGTAACAAATTTCATTTCCATTGCTTGGATCTTTGATCTCCTCCCTTTTTGATAAAGTCCATATACTTCATATATAAGTGCATATTGGTTCCAGATACAACCTGTCCGTAACTTCTTTACATTTTCTTGGAACTTTTTCATTCCATAATAGATGTCTGAAACTCTGTTAGAAGCCTTCCTCTTGTTTCACTCGCCTACCAAATTCACTATCAGTTCTATTATCATGAGTCAATATGTAGGTAACTGTGTTCGAACTCTCAGTTACTTCCATTTTCTGTTCTTTTACATATTTTTTTTTTCCACTTTTTTGATGCGAGCGTCTTGTCATTACCATGACTTCATTTTTCTAAACCTTTTCTCATTTCAACTTTCTGAACTCCTCAGCCCATACATTGATTTGGTTTTGGACTTCCTCCTCATTACTTCCCCAAATGACTTGACCATCTGCAAACACTGCTGCATTTACTACCATTCCTCTTAATGACTTACCAGACAAATTTCTTGTGTGTGCAATAGCTCATAATGTTAAGGCCGTTTAAATAACCCCATATTTAATTAACTTTTTGAGAAAGCTTATAAAAGTTGAAAAGATGTTAAAGTAATGTTGAGCGATTGTCTTTCGTTTTATTTTAACTTTTAAAAATAAATTTAAAATTCAAATAAATAGCTTAATGATCTATTAGTATTTTAAAATTGAATTTCCATCTGCAGTTTGAAGACAGGACTTACACACTTTGCCAAATAAACACTAGTGTAAAGTTTTCCTCCTGCTTCTATGTTGAATTGGTGGAAAGGAAAACTTTGGATGCAATAAAGAGATGGCATCTTGTCCATAACTGTTTCCTAAGTTTTTAAGATGATCCAATCTTTGGAAGTTATGATATGGGATGAATTATATAATATTATATAATTATATTATTATATAGAAATGACAATATTATATGCTTTTTTTTTTTTTCATTATGATAGGAAGTTAAAAAACAAAACAAAGATGATGATAAAAAAAAAATGTACACATATCACCAGCATATAAGAGATGCTACATTTTGTATAATATCCATTTAGCCAATTTAAATTGTGTACACACTCCACATTCTGCACTTAATTAGTACTTAGACAAAATCACTGCAGTTTTTTTTCCTTTTTTTTGGTTCAAATGTTTATCAATGATTTACCAATCTTTCATTCCATGTTAATGGTAAGTTGAAGAGCAGATTATTAGTAAGTTGAAGAGCAGATGTTACTTATGCTTTGGTCATAGCTACAGCCTTGAAATTAAATTGCAGATGCAAAATCTCAAATTATTAACTGTAGCTTTACATAAAATAATTATATAACTTATTATTTTGTGTATTATCATTAATTTTTTTTAATAAGAAAAAAATTCAACCTTTTTCTTCTTCTTCTTCTTGCAGAACTTGCTTTTTCATATTTATAGTAAAGTGGCCTCAGACTTGAAAAAGTCTGGCCACAAAATTTGATCCATTAAATTAGAATAGTAGATCTTTTAAATTTCAGAAGATTCTGTATTTTTAATTAAGATATTATTGTTGTACTATATATTGTAGAGAAGTTTAGAAATAATATTTTTATATACATGGTGTTCCATCACGAAATCGACAAATGTAATTTACACCATGGGTTGATTTGATTTGATCCCAAGATATTGCCACTTCGTTGTATAAAGCCGCAGAATGGAAGCTATCTGATTACCATTTTAATAATCTGTTGATTTATTGATCTGAAATGTAATTACATAAAAATCACTATACCTTTCACAGGTATTGTTCAAACTCTCTACCTCAGTACTGTAAACATGCTGTGACTTATGCTTCCATTGATTGTATTCATGAAACATCAGCAATATGTTGGCTGGATGCTGACAGCTGTATTTAGTTATTGCCTTTAGTAACTGTGTTTCCATGTTTCTGGTTTGCCATTCATGTACACTTTTGATTTCATATAACCTCACGGAATAGAAAGCTAAAGATGATAGGTTGGTGACTGAGAAAGCCATGGCACTTCTTTCTTTTCCTTTCATTGATTATCATATGATAGTCATCAGCTATGCCAGCTAATATAAAAACCAAATAGTGACAGTCCTTAAAAATTGGATCAAACCAGATGTTTCATGTGTTTGCACAATAACAGTGAAGTAGCATTTTAGTCCATTTGATATGTATTACTCCCTCTGTCCCATAATAATAGTAGCAGTTGATGAATTTAATTTGTCCCATAATAATAGTAGCAAAAGAAAATAAATATAGAACGCAACATTTATTATCAAAAAACTAGATTAAATTAAACGATAAATTAAAAATATTACTCCTAATTTTTATTTTCTAGGTTTTTCAATAATTTCGTTATTGTTTTGCAGCTTACGTAATTGCACCTTTATGCTACTATTCATTTTTCTTTTGATGCATCAAGAACTAGACAATTGCAACTCGATCTTTGCTTGAAAACTCTTTTTTTTTTTTTTTTTTTTTTAAAAGGGGGTTACCCCCCTTTTTTTTTTTTATTAAAAAAAAAAAAAAAAAAAAAAAAAACAATTGATTTCGAATCAAATTAGAAAAATAGTTATAAATCGTAATAATTAGGTTAACCTGAAGAAAGAAAGATGTGTCAAAACAAATGACAGATGTCATGAAAGATTGATTTTGATTGAAGACTTCACAATTTTGAGCTACAACATAACTTACAGCTGCATTCGCCAGTAATTTCCGTTTAAATATTCACTTGCTACTATTATTTTGGAACAGAGGGAGTACTTTTTTGCTTAGAATAACCACCCGAACACTCTGGCAAAGATTGTTGTTTCGATGTATCTATATATATTTATGTAGTTATTAGGATGCTTTCAGACAGATGTTTCTTGCTTATGACATTGCTTTTCAGTTATCCTTGGCAACTTTTTATATTTAATGTCTTTTTGTTTTTAGAAATATAAGCAGGCTATACTGGAAAAGGAAAGAGAATTAAAAGTTAAGGAAGCTGAAGAAAAGCTACGTCGTGAAACTGAACGCAGGAAATTTGAACAAGAAAAGCAAGAAAGATTATTAAGAGAAAAGGAAAGACAAAGACATTTACCAGAGTCACAATTGTACGATCCAGCCTATTCAGGAATTGCCAAGAATCCTGTAGAATGGCCCGACCTGCCTGAATGGGATGACTCAGGAAATGCTTCCACAAATAGTAGGCTAACTTCACCTTCTAGTTTATCAAGTACAAGTATAGAAGTTGAAAATTCATCATTGCCAGATATAACTTTAAGGTAAGTATTTAAATTTCAGTTCTACACATAGCACTAAGTAGATTTAGCTTTCATTGTTAATAGGATTTCCCTTTTAAATTGAATCATTGCTTTCTTTTAGGTTTGAAAAAAAAAAGTACTAATGGCTTCAAATAAATGTATATATATATATATATATATATATAAATCCAATACACAAAACTTGAATCGACACCTATTCAAGTTTCGTAATGCAAATATTTCATTTAATGATTTGCAATTTAGAATTCAGAATGTAAAGAATATAAGAATAAAATTAACTTACATTACTAAACATTCAACACCAGATGCCGCTGATGACGTGTTTGTATATTCGAATGTTAATACTTACACAGAAACAGCTTTTTGAAATTAATTTGGTTTTTAAATTTCAGAAAGCTGTCCGGCAAATTTTTTATATATATATATATATATATATCTATGTGTGTGTGTGTGTGTAATTTGAATTCATAAAAACTTTCCAAGGAAATGTAAGTTTAAAATCTTTATTAAGTTTTTAAACTAGGAAAAAATGAAAAAATTCCACAAAATTCCAAGCTTACAAGGGGAATGGTTAGGTTTGACATATCGAAACCTTCCTTGAAATTTTTATCATTTAGTCAGGACCTCAAGTAGTTATTGTATACCAAATTTTAGCTGCCGATAGACAATGAAAAGGTGTAAAAAAAAAGATACTAAAGTTGCAAGAAATAGTGATGCCAATAGTTTATAGTAAGCGTTACTGTACATAAATTTTTCTTCAATTTTTTAATTGTAATACTTTTTCTTTATTTTTATTTTATTTTATTACTTTTTTTTATGTAAAATCACTTTCTTTTAAAATACAAACGTGGCCACGCTTTTCAGTTATTGCTTTTATTTTATAAATAGTATTAGTATTATTTTGTAAATTAAGTATTTTGCTGCACCGTCCGTTTTTCCTTGACCTTGAGTGATCGGCCGGCAGCAGGAGATTGGTTACATTATATGTGTAGCTCAAAGAATGATTACGACGTATCACTATTTCTTGTAACTTGAGCATTTTTTTTACAACCTTTCATTTTCTATCAGCAGCTAAAATGTGGTATACAATAACCACTTGAGGTCCTGACTAAATGATAAACATTTCAAGGGAGTTTTCGACCTATCAAACCTAACCATTCCCTTGTTAGTGATTTTCTTATCTGGAAATGAATGGAACTGCTTTCAGAGTTGACAGAATCTAAATGAGCTTCCTTCAAAATAATTTTCCATTGAAAATTAATGATCATTTCATTATAAGCAATCATTAGATCTGCTGAAAGTTACAGTGCTGTAATGCAGAAATCCATTGTTGGCTAATAGTCATCTCTGTTTTTGAGTTCTTTGTTGTAGTGTTATAACTGATGCAACCTTTTAAAATCTCGTCTTTACTATCCTACTTCAGTCTGCTTTCCTCTTTCCTTTGTTGGAATATATGTTTTGTTTTTTTTGGTCTTCAGGTGTTTTATAATCTATTTTGAGCGTGCACCTGAATATTTTACAACATATCTTATATGTAAAAATAAAGTAGAATGAATGGAAAAATAGAAATAATCTTAGATATCTAAAGTCAGTTCTGTTGCGCATAAGAAAAGATCCTTTAAAATCATTTAAGCAGAATGAAACCAAACAAATAACACACACACACCTTTCAATAAAAAAAATTTAAATGAAAGTAATTTCAGCCTCATTGAAAGTAAATTATATAGTCTTATATAGACATTAATAAAGCCAATGGTATATCTACAGAAATGGTTAAATTTCTGGGATTTTTTGTGTAATCCAGGTGATTTTAAAATTTCTTTCCTCTTGTAGCTGTTCATTCTTCTACAATGCAATTTGACTTGTTGTTGAATGAATTATTGTTTGTTTTAAACTAAACAATTGAGTTAAAAAGGTTACTAAGTCATACATCATCTTGTGAAAAGATATGGAACTGTGAGATGATTATCTTGAATAAATCCTATTGTTGAATGTTGTAGAGTCTGACTTCACATCTGTTTCTGTAGAGATTTATTTAAAAAAAAAAGTAGGGATTGTTTGACATTTTGCCCAAATCTTCTGTAAAAAAAATGCAAGGTCATATTCAGAGTAAATTGTCACTAAACTTATTTTATTTTCACTAATATTATTGACAATTTCAAATAGACAAATATAATTTTTACTAAATATTTTTTTATCTTGTATACATATTGGAGTCATTGCAGATGTCATGGCTACTATTTTTGATCTGCCTAACATGCAGCACCACTGCAATTCCAGAATACATTGCTTGAAAGCTTCTTGGATGTGCTTCTGATTTGCACCCCTAGAGTGTGTATATGTGAAGTAGTAGTTCATTATCCTACAATCGAACAGAAGTGTGTTTCCGGTACCGTTCAAAGATGGAAGTGAGTAAAATGGAGCAGCGATCGTAGTTTAAAATTGCGGTTCTCCATGGAAAAAAATGCATGTGAGTGTCATGAAGAGCTACGAGAAGCATTGGGTGACTGTGCTTTGCCGTATCGAATAGTGGCAAGATGGGTTCAGGCATTCCAATGTGGACGTGTATCGACACCTGATGTGCCACTTAGTGGACATTGTGTGACTCTTCAGAGAGATGTCCGTAATTGAATATTGCTTAAAAGAATACAGGCATTGGACTGTAAAGGAATTAGCTGAGCATACAGGAATGTCTACCTTTACAGTGTTTCACATTTTATGACATGTCATGAAAGTGCTCAAGGTTGCCGCCAAGTTTGTGCCGGAAGATGGAATTGAGGTGATGTGATTTATTTATCAAAGTATGACTAAAAGAAGAGATGAGATTAAGAAGAAGTATAGTACAGTCGGACCTCTATTTAACGAAGTCGCTAAATCCCGAAAAAAAGTTCGTTATATGGAAAATTCGTTAAATAGAGATTCACCTTTTAAAATTACTTTAAACTACATAAAACAGATTTAAAATACATAAATAATAAGTAGGCCTATTATTAAAAAAAGTAATAATTTAATGACATAAAGCATACATTACCACATGCATACTTAAATTTTACTAATAAAGTCTGTTAATTTTGTCTGAGGTTTGTTTTTTTTTTTTGTTTTTTTTGAAAAAGTGTTTTCGCTCATAGTACGTCTCGTATCTTTGCAATGCACTAAAAACCCCTTCAGTATTTTCTTCAAATTGTAATCCGCGTCGGATTGTTACAAATGATTTTAGCATTTCATCATACGAAGGTTTTTTTTTTATTTCCATTTTGATCATCTCCATCTTTATTGCAATTCATTGTTGTATTATTTGTATTTTTCACACTGTCTAAAATATCCAATTCAGTTAGTTTTTTCTGAGGTCTCAACTTCAAAATCAAGTGAAAGATAATCATCAATCAGCACATCATTGTTAATTTCTTCTTTTTCCGTCAGTTGTATCCAAATTTCTTTCATTTCCTCTAAGGGAAGATTAATAATAAAAACATTTCAAGGAGGAAAAAAAAAAATAGATACCACGAAAAATTTCGTTAAATAGAAAATGCACTTCGCTATTTGGAGGTTATTTTACGAAGAAATTAGCAAAATGTTCTTGGTTCCAAAGAAAAGTTTACAAAATAGAGGTTCGTTAAATAGAGGTCCGACTGTATTAAGATTTATATTCTTGCAAATAACTTTGAGGGGTGTTAGCAATGTGCAGAGAGAGAATTCCTATGTTCCTTGTCTACACTGCATTGCCTTATTAAACGATGATTGCCAAATACATGTTTTCCACTTGTCCCATGACGTTCCTCCACTGACCCAGACCACTTTAGTGTTGCCAATCAGAAGTACATCCAGCAAGTGTTCAAACATGAATTGCAATGTTACTGCGTGTTTGGCAGATAAAAAATAGTTACTATGACTTTCCATTCCAACCCACCATATATATATTTTTCCATACACAACAGAAATATAATGAAAACTTTTCCCAGTGTAAAATTTAAATGGGCAAATTTTAGTTAGATTATTATTATTTATTCATTACATAAAAAAATAAATATATTTTATATTACATTTGGAATTTAATCAGTCACTTTTACTTCATAACTTATTAATGAAAGAATTCAAATGCAGTATTTCATGAAAACTGAAATTGTTACATTTTTTTTTCTAGTGTTATACCTAAAATTGACCGTTCCACTAAACCATCCTCCTTACTAAGTCCTGGTACTGGAAGCCATGCAAAACAGGGCTTGCGTGATATTATAGTTCCTCAAATTCTATTGACTCACTTTTTAAATTTGGCAGAAGTCAATACAGCAAAAGGCATTGAGACATGTGGCGTGTTGGCTGGACAGATGTCTCATAATTGTTTCACAGTGACTCATTTATTAGTGCCAAAACAAAAAGGAACTTCTGACAGTTGTTTGACAGAAAACGAAGAGGATATTTTTGGATATCAAGATCAACATGATCTGCTCACTTTGGGTTGGATCCATGTAAGTATTACAGTTTGATGTGTTACAGTTATTAATAATATTTAAAAGCCTTTGTGTGTTCTAAATATTTTCAAGTTAAAAATGTGTTAGTCATTTTATGAGTACATCTTCTTGATACTTCTTTGTTATGCAATTGTCATTTTTCAGTCATTGCCCAGGGTCATGTATGTACGATGATAGTCATAAATAAACACTGAAAATTTTCAGTATCTGAAGTTTTATCTGTAGGTAGCTTTACTTTTGGGACTGAAAAAGCAAAAAATCTTTTAAGCTGAGCAGTAGACTAGTGAAAATCATTAGTCTGTATGTGATGTAACAAAACAGTATTTTCACATTTGTGGATGAAACAGCTAAGTGCAGCATGATTTCGTCACTGAGACGCAAAGAGAAAGTAATAGTTCTGTAATTCACTGAATTGAATAAACCCTTTACAAACAGAAAGTGAAAATAAATAAAATGCACTTACTTGCTAAGATGATGAAAAGAATAAAAAAGATGGTCATAAACCTACAGTTTCAGAATACTCAGGGTATTCCATCATCAGGGACGACACAAACATATAGGACATCATAAAAACATTTAAGACGACACGAGGTGGGACTGCATGATGAGAGTGAGGGAAGTGAAAGGATTAGGGAAATTTAGCAATACTGACGGGCGTTTTGCCCACCGGTGATAGGGTTAAATGCCTTAAGCTGGATTATGTGGAAGGATTCGGATAGGAGGCGGTGGGAAAGGGGTTTAACAGCAGAGAAGTTGGGGGGGGGGGTCCAGTCTCGTTGTAGTGCATAACAGTACATGAATGTTTGGGGTCTGCATTTTTAAAGGGTTGTTTATGCTTTAATGCATATGGATAGGATCGGGATGTTTGTCCTACGTAGCTAGAGGGGCATTGGTTACATGGAATCAAGTATACAGTGTTGAAAGAATTATTTGGTTGCTTGGTTTGTGTGATGTTATGTTGGGTGATTTGAAAGCAAAATAAAATTTCCCACTGCTTCCTAGCCAAATCCTTCCACATAATCCAGCTTAAGGCATATAACCCTATCACTGGCAGACAAAATGCTCGTCAGTATTGCTAAACTTCCCTAATCCTTTCACTTCCTTCACTCACCATGCATTCCCACCTCGTATCGTCTTAAATGTTTTTGTGATGTCCTGTATTTTTGTGCCATCCCTGATGATGGAATATGCTGAGTATTCCAAAACTGTAGGTTTATGTCCATCTTTTTTATTCTTTTCATCAAGTTAGCAAGTAAGTGTGTTTTATTTAATTTCACTTTCTCTTTGTTTTAATACATGCACATTAAGCCTCTTTAAACCCTTTACATCCATAGTGATTTGCATTAAGATGGCACTAAATCATTCAAGAACAGTATCTCTTCTGAAAACTAAAATCTAACTAATATTTGTTAGAAACATCAAACTACACATCAATACATAATAAAGTTTACAAGAAACATAACATACACTACATTAAAGAAAGCCTTCATATTTCTTCATTTTCAGAGAAAAAGAACATTATTTTAACACATCTCCTTACTTTCAAATAGGAAGCACTATGAGATCTGAATTGATAGGATACTGTTTTTTGTTTATTGGTTTTCTTTTGAGAGTAATCCAAATCTTATTCAAATAAAAAGTAGTTGTCTGTCAATTTATAAATATTCACACAGTAAGATCCAAAAATACTTGTGCCAAAAGAAATAGATACTGTATGTTAATGGTAAGCTTTCTGCTTTTCTATATCATTAGTGGTTATTACTTTATTTATAATAATATTAGCACTTCAAAGAAAGAGCCTATATTAAAGATTTATCCTGCACCCTATATGAATTCAGTTTCTACTAGAATCAATAAGAGCTCATATTCTAATAAAAATATATCAATCACTAAATTTTTTTTCTATCTAAGGTAAGTAGCTTTTGAGTTATCGTGATTATTCTCCTTTATTGGCAACATATTTTTGCAGACTCTTTTTACCACTGGCTTATCAATTGAACTGAAATGTCCAAATCCATTAGGAATTGTTTAGTAATACTTAATCCTTTTGCTATAATTTCAATTTCCCTAAAAATATAATTATAAGTTATGTTGAAGACAGTTGATCAACAAATAGATATGTATTGCATTTTGAAACTTCTAACACATCTAGCATATTTTTTTCTCTAATGCATTATCATAGATTTTATAAAAATTAAGACAAAATCTACAATCTGCTTATTATGTTGATTCAAAAAGAGAATGATTTAATCAGGAACAGTTTAGAGCCTATGTTCAGATGAAGTGTCAACATGCATCAGTAGGTTTACCTGGAGAATTGTTGTTCAGTTAACTAAAGGCATGTACAAAAACTTTGAAAAAAATTGTTTGTCTTGTTAATAAAGGAGTAGGAAAGCTTTATTTTTACACTATATATAATTGTTAGGTTTATTTTAAATTGAAAAGTGTTTCTGCTGGTTTTTATGATTTTCATGTTTTTGTTTTTTTTACTTAGAATTTTGATTCAAATGTGAAATTATAGGCTGTAATGTTGAGGTTAAGGAATTAGTGGATTTCACATTTCATTTTTTTTACAAAACAAAATATTTTTTGAAGGCAAAAGACAAATAAAATTTCAAGTAGATAAAATATCAAATATCTAGATTCTTTAGAATAATTTTGAGTACTGAAAATATGGCTAGACAACAACTACAATAAAACCAAGAATGACTACTTCCACTAATAAATACAAAATAATTAAAGTTTTAAAATACAATTAAGATTGAAGTTGTGCTTTTTCAAAAGTTAATTTGCATAAGTGAAACTGAAGTTTCTTTTTGTTCATATGTATTGGTTTCTAATTGACTCTTTACTTTTCTTTTAAGACTCATCCTACTCAAACAAGTTTCATGTCAAGCGTTGATCTTCATACACATTGTGCCTATCAGCTGTTGATGCCAGAGGCAGTTGCAATTGTTTGTGCTCCAAAATTTCAAGAGTAAGACCTTATGATATGAATTTTAGGAAAAGAATGTTGGAAGTTATTTATTTCTAAAATTAAAATTTATTTTTCTATTATTATTTATACTGTGATATAATTAAATCTAGTAATATTGCTACCGGCTTTTGGGGCAATGGGTCTAAAGTCCACAATACTCCGGTGGCAAGGGGGTTAGGGATAGATCTTTATTACGATAGGAGATAGAGCCTTCACCTCAGTGTAACTTTATTGAAGCAAACTAAACTAAGAGTCTTTTATTGACTAAACGTAAACTAAAAGTTCGTGGGAGCTGCATCGTCATCATCCCGTGTCCCACGGGTGTCACTGGGGCTTCGCTTCAGTCTTCACACATACTTGCTCCTCGTAGAACCCAGGGCTTCGGAACCGGCGGCAATTGCTGCGATGGAAACGGCTGGAGATCGTTTCTCTCGTAGTCATTCCCCTTGGTTTTCGATCGGCCCTGTCGTCTGCGGCATTTGGATTAGCTGCTACGGCCTACTGTTGCCTTCTCCCGGCCTTGTGCCTTCCAACGTAATCGCCTCTGACCTCTTCGGTAAACGGAGCGTTTTCAATGGCCCAAGGAATTCTTCTCCCGGCGTTGTCTTCCTAAAGCTGCGGCTGCGGCTTCCTCACTTCGTTCAGCAGACGAGTTACTTCTCCCGGACTGGGGTAGTCTTCGTCGCCGTAAGCCACTCGCTGTCTTCGCTAGGCTTACTCTCAGCTCCGGTCCCAAACTGAGCTCCGCCGTCTTCTCTGGCCGACTGGACTCAGCTTCTCTCGGGCTTCGGAGTATCTCTTGCGGCTCCTTGCCGCTAAGACGGATTCGGCTGTCTCCGGTTAGAGACTTCTTCTCTCTCGGCTTGGCTATCGCCAAAACAGTTTCTATGGCTCCGGTTGGAGTCCCTACTCTCGCGGCTCTAGGTCACCTAACCGACTTCTCGAACATGGCTCCGGGGGAGGGAGAGCCTGCTCTTGCGGCTGCTGCCGCCCAAACAATCTGCTTGAATACGGCTCTGCAGCTCCATAAATAGCCAAAGGCTGTCTCGCACTCAGTCCTGGAACGGTCAACTCCTTCCAGGGATGACAGGTTGGGCGAGTCGATTCACCAGATGGGAGGGTGACCAAATCCACTGGTAACAATATAATTAATTATAATTCCTTCTATAAAGAAAAAATTTGTTATTAATACTAATGTTATTGTACAACAGTTATGTGACATGCTGTTGCATGTATTGAATTTACAATGCTTAAAATTAAAAATTTCAACATTAAAATAATGCAAAATCATTAGTATTTGGAAAGCTCCTAAAAGTAATGAACTAGTTCAGGTTCTACAAATGAAATTTAATGTGCGCTAGAACATTTTACATTAAAAGAAAATAAGTTTTTTTTATTTGAGGGGTCATTGTTTTGTATGTTTGTTGTTTTGTATATTGTCCCATTTCACTGAGCTAGGTATACTGGGCGGATTACATTGATGAGAGTTCAATAAAACTAGAAACATTACTGTCTCTGATTCCCAGTACAAATACCAAAAATAGCTCAGTGAATTTTTGTTTTAAATTATGTGCATTCTTGTTTTCTTTTAATAGTTCACGTTCTATTTCTAATAAAAGAAAATGACTTTGAGAATTCTTTCAGAAAGGGGTTGAACAAATTCCTTTATAGATTTTACAACCAACAAAAGAGAGAGAAAGGGTAAAATTTATGCTAAAAAAAAAATTGCATTTATAATTTGGTTAATATTGATGTTAAACCTGCATAATGCATAAAAGTCTGTAATAATTACAGATATATTGTAAAATCTTTAAAATAATCAGGAAAATACTCACTTCCCACTTAATTCCTATGGGAAAAATATAAACTTTTCAGTTGAAAATTCCTAAAAAAAAATATGTTTATGTGAACTCCTTCTCTGTATCCACCATTTAACGGATAACATAATATGCTGAAATAATCTTTAGCACTGCAACTTAAATGCTGATTATTTATATTTAAAGCACTTCTTGCAACCATTGAATGATAATTAGTATGGAATGAAATTTTTTAATTTTTTGTGAGTTTTTAATGATTTTTCTGGTCATTAGTAAGTCGAAATTTAGTATCCTCCTCTGATCAAAACTCCAGAAGAAATTCAGAATAAAAGTTATCAAAATTACTATTTAAGATTTATATTACTAATATTTACTAATATTTATTAAGTTTAGTTTGTAAATGAACATTAAGTAATTAAAAACAGCTTCAGTTATAGCTTATTATCATTTTTATTATTACTACCATTATAATCTGCTTTATTGCTGTTTTAGGACGGGCATCTTCTCATTGACGCAGGATTATGGTTTAGAATATATTGCTAATTGCCGTCAGTCTGGTTTTCATCCACATCCAAAGGAACCACCTTTATATGAGGTAAAATGCTACTGAATATTCTGTGAAAAATTAAATTGGATTTATTTTTTGCTATATCTTTACATAACAAAACACACATGAAAGCCTAATTTTCTTGTTTATTATTGTATTTTTATTACAATAGATTTAAGTAATTCATGTGTCTTTAATCTATCAATTAATTTCTGAATTATTCATATAAAATATTAATTTTTAAAATTAACTTTTTTTTTTATTCTGTTTTTTGGCAGTTAATCTTTGGCCAATTCATTTTTATGTGATTTTGATATAATACACTCTGTTGCAAAAAAAATGTAGTACACCTAAAAAAGTAGAGTGAGAGTTGTGGAATTCATTGTGCAAATGGCTAGATATGCAAATAATTAAAATTTCATCGTCAATCAACACACACGAAGTTTCTAGAGTGCATGAGAAAGGCACATTCTGGGGTCAATGTATGGAACAGTATTCAGGCGGATAGACAATTTTCATTAGATAGTCTGTGAAGATGCCTCTACGTTAGCAGTACCAACAACTGAGCAAGTTTGAGGGAGGTCGTATCATGAGTTTAAGAGAAATTAGGTGGCCATGCAGAGTACAGTCTTGTTTGGAGCAATGTAGCAGTTAGATTACCGTATTTACGTGCATAATTTCCCCCATCGCGTATTTTCCCCACCCCAGTTTTTGTGGATTACAAAATTCAATTTTTATTTTTATCGCATAATTTCCCCACCTCTACTTCAACGCGTTTCCAACATGACTTTGACTGGCGGTCAACTCACGACGACGCGACAATGTACCGTTACTTCCGCATTTCTCTATCCCACGCTACTTTAGGGGAAGATTCCACCCCCACCCCGGTCAGTACAAGAGCAGACTTCTTCTGAATCAGTACAACAATTTCGAGTGTTTTGTGAAAACGTTAAGTTCGTGAATAAAGTTAAGTTCTCTATTAGCAGGCAGCTGATGCTGACGTCATGCGGGGAGCAGCTATAAAGATGGTGGGCTGTGCTGTGTGAGTTACGAAATTACATCAGTTGCACACACTTCCGTGCATGCCTATTGCTTAACTGTACTTTGAAGAAAAAACAAATGTTGAGATGTGATTTCTTATATTTTAAATGTTGCATGTTAATAAAATTGTTGTTAATTACATTTCTTGCTTTAAAAATCAATATTTAACATGGTTTTCCTTACACTTTCATGATATTTTTTTTCCTCAAATTGAAAAACATCGCGTAATTTCCCCACCCACCCCTTTTTTTGTCAAAATATTGATGAAAAAAAAGTGGAAATTATGCGAGTAAATACGGTATATTGGCAGCAGTGAGTATGCATAACCACCATGAAGAATCTGGATGTTCTAGGGAAACAATGCTCAAGGAATCATGCAAACGTGAGAGCTGCCATAAGGACACCAATGGTGCCCCTATCCTTCATCCAAAGGCACATATCTTCTTCTACACATCATGGGATAGGTGCTCTTCATACATAACTGGCAGAGATGGGACTTCATTCTTGGTGTCGCTTAAGACCTCTATCATTGATAATCCAACATAGTCATTACTGTCTGGAGTGATGTCTAGCCCGGGAATCTTAGACGGTGTCTAATTGGAGTCATGTTATGTTCAGTTAAGAGTGCCACTTTTCTCTTAGTGGAGATGATCATTGTATCGGTGTACGGCAAAGGCATGGTTATTGTTCCAATCAGGCTGCTGTGATAAAGCCACACATGGGGTTACAATCTGGGGAACCATTTCTTATGATAGCCGATCACTTCTAGTTTTTCTACTTGGTACTTTGACAGCATATCTGTATGTTAACAACATTTGCAGCCAATTGTATTGCCTATTCTGTCACACCTTCCAGGGCCTATTTATGAGCATTATAATGCCAGATCTCACATGGCAAGATATCAACAAGCCTCCATGGGGTTCATATCCTTCCATGGCCAGCCAGATCTCCAGACCTCTGGCCAAATGAAATATGTCTGGGATATATTGGGAAGTAGCCATCAAGGGAATGACCAAATTAGCTCAACAACATATTGCAGAATCTGCATCAGGACAACATTAGACTATTATTTTACTGTAGGTCCTACTATACATCACCAGGATTTACTATATATTGATATGATCTTTATAGTGCCCCTGCTCTTAATAAAAGTCATTTTGAAATGAAAATGTAATCATTTCTTTATCTCATAGTCAGTGTGTGTGAGAAGTTTCATAGCGATTATACACTTTCTTCGGGGTGCATCTTTTTTTGCAATAGAATGTATGTTATATAATATCATCATATTTTATATTTATAAGCATATAGATTTATATAATGAAAATATTCATATGGTATTTTACTACATATAAAAATAATATAAGAATTTAATAATATTTTCATCAAATGATTGTTAATAATTATCTAGCATTAAAGAATGAGAGACATCTTAGTATCTTTTTAACATTCAGTAATATAGGAAAATAACTACTTACACATTATTTTTATCAAGTACTATAAAGTGAGCTATTCTTGTGAATTTTATCTTGAAAACGGGCTTCAGGATTTTAATGAAATAGTTGAATCTATCGTTTTCGGGTGCAAGAAAGCAATTTAGCTAGGTCCCAATTTCAGAAAAACTCCTTTAGAGGTAAATGATTGAGCTGGGAACCAGGATATTGTTTACAGTGTTCTTACTTTACTTTAACTGCATTTTATTCTTAATAAATTTGTTGTTCTGTTTAAGTAAACTTGACTGAATTGAGACTGAAATAAAATATAATAAAATAAAAAAAATTATTTTTACCTGTAACAAAATAATAATTTTACTTAATAACAATTGTTAAAACTTTTTCCTTTTGACATTGCATATATTCACTGCAGAGCTGTCTATTTCCCATAAAAGGGGGTTAAATAACCAGGTGATTGGCTACAGTTCTTACTTTTTTTCATTTTATTTTACCGAGCAAAGCTCGGTCTTCCAGTTACTTATTAGAATGAAAGACTTACTGAGTTCTCTGGTAAATTCTGGCTTATTCATTTTAAGAGTAAATTGGACCAAAAAAGTTTTGCCTTTGATATCATATTATTGGTATTGGATTCTACAGATTGTGCTTAACTATCCCAATAAAATAGAAAGCTTTGAAAATTGTCCAGAAAAAACGAAATTCAGCAGTCCACAGCTGTACTGCTCTTCTCATCAGGCAACATTATTAGCCATTTTGGAGGACTGTAGTAGTGATAAGAGAAAGGTGGATGCTCTATGTGAATGTTAAATAATGAAATTAATGACTTTGTTCCCATAAAACTTGATCTACATCCTTAGAATTGATGCTCTCTGCTTGGTGGAGTTGGAATCATCGATAAGAAATTGGGATTGAATCAGACGATCACTGCTGATGTCTTTTTCAGCAACTACAGCATGTAAGTTAGTTGCATCCAAATTGTAATTGGTGATTTTTTCCAGCAGTACAGTATCTTGCCCCATTTTGCAAATCTCGCCAAAATGATGATTCAGAAATTTGGCTGGGAAGTTCTATTGCATGTACCATACAGTTTCAATCTTGTATCATTGGATTATCATTTATTTTTCTTGTTACAGAGGCAATTCAGTCAAGTTTACTTAAACAATGACATTGAATTCAAACATTGGCTCATTGACTTCTAGAATGTGAAATTGAAAAGTTTCTTCAAATATGAAATGAAAAAAAATTATAACAGGTTTGTGTAAAATGAAATAGAATACATTAAAAAAAAAATAACATATTGTTAATGTTAAATTGTGGAGAATTTTATTGGACGATCCAATATTTTTTGAAAAATAATTCCTTTTTTTGCAGCAAAAGCAATAACATTGAAATTTTTTATGAATAAGGGCATTTGACAGCCTTTTCAAGTGATCACCTTATGGAAAAAGAATAATGTCAGTAGAATAAAATTCTACTGTCAGACAATGTGGAAAATAGCCTCAAAATCAGATCCAGTCACTGTAGTAAATAATAAATAGTATTACATAAAACTCCAAATTGAAATCTTATTTATCAAGAAGTACACATTATCTGAATTTTTCAAGAATACAAATATTCATTATAGCTACAATGTATTTTGTTACATATTTATAAGAACCAATTCATAATTGTTCTTGTGATATGAACTAGTATTTTTTTATTGTTATAATTAATCACTACTACTTTTTTATTTGCAGACTTCAAATCATGTGATCATGGAGAATTCAGCCGCGGTGACTGTTGTTGATCTCCGTTGTGTCTAAAGACCATCCATTTTGTAAAGTCATTCCATTTTTGTTTTTTGTTTTATGTTTTTTTTTTTTTAAATATGTAAATTTATTATTATTTTTAACATTGCCTTCTGAAATTGGAGTTTTTGCCAAGAATTTTGGAGAAAAAAAAAATATTTATTTATTTATTTTAAAAGTCTGAAAGAAAAAAATGGCTCTTTTTCATTATTAAAAACTGCTGTAAATATTATAGGAAACTGATAAAATTTTGAAGCTATTATCTTTGAATGTTATCTTAATTCTAGTCTTATTGTTCCCTCTGTAATTACGTTAATCCTTCTGTTGTGTAATTGGCTTTTCACATGAGATAAAAACTTTACAAAATAACATATAAATATATAACTTATGATTTGAAATAAATAAAAAAAATCCTTTATATTCATTTCACCAACAACAATTAACATTACAGTTGATGAAATATAAAGTCACAGAAAGGGATTAAAACTTTGCTGAAGTTTATTACTCGATGATTGCTGAGAAGATTATGCTGGACTAAGTATTTCTTACAAATTTTATCTTTTATAAGAAAAAAATGCAACATTTAAAAAATATATATAAAATATTTTTTTGTAATTAAGAAAGATTTTATGAATTATGCATTTTCATGCATTATATAAGAAAAATTATGAGCCTAAGTTGCCTAATGCAGATAATGTGATTGGTATGCTAGTATAAATGTATAATAATTACTCAGTTCTTATCTGTCCAGAGAATAAACTTTCCCTGGAACTAAATTTGATGATAGGTATCATATCTAGATTTTATATACTACAAATTTTATTTCACGAAATCATACGGTTATGAAATTTATTATTTAATTCTAAATTTAAGTTTTTTACCAAGAGAATGAGAGAGAGAGAGAGAAAAATGTAGTTAAGTATCTTATTGGACCACAGTTCTGTTAAAAGCATTGGTTCTGGTACACTTAACATATAGCAGAACAATCTTCCAACAATTGTCGTACTACCTAATTGTTTATGATAATTTTATGCGTATTGATATCTGTGGATAAGAAACTTTAAGCTATGTTTTGTGCTTTAAAATGGTTTCTTTAGATAAATGCTGAAACTTTCAAACTGCTGATTATTTATTTATTAAGTGAATATATGCTTGGATTATAATAACCTTGTCTTATTTCATTCAAAACATATCTTTTAGATTTTTTTTTTTTTTTTTTTTTGCACAATAAATTTTTTCCTTTGAGGAATTTTGCAGCCACTTGAAAAGAGAACTTTTTTTTTTATTGAGACGTTATATTCAAATATTAATGGACATTACAGGAAGATTATTAACATAATTACAATCAGTATTGTTGCTTAAGAAGAAAGTGTAATCGGATACATAAAATTAATAACTTTTGTAGTTATATTTGCAGATTAATGTATAGAGAACTTGATTTGGAAAGAAAATTTAGTTTCCAAGCATTAAAATCAGTTAATTATTAATGAATTTTAAATCTATGAGTATTTAATGTAAGGAATGATAATTTTTTTTTTCTGTATAGTTATGCCAGTTTTGAAAATTGTAATTGCAGATTTTAACTAATCTTTTGATCTTATCAAAATATTTGTTTATGATACTACAGATAATAGGATCTGATGAAAGTCTGTTTATTTTTAAAATGAAAATGAAGTAAAGTATTTATTCCATGTAAAATTTATTATAGCATTGGATCACTGAAAATGCAAAAATAGATGATGATTAACTTAAGAATTTTAAAAATGCATCGTTCATTGCCACTTAAATTTCATGATTAGCAGCAGTAAGCATTCATGAAAAAACATATAAATCATCAGTTTATTTAATTGAAATATATATTTAAAGGCAGTAATCTTCAGTCATGTTTTTTCTATTCCTCATATTGATTTATCTTTCAAGTACTACAAAATTAAGTCTGTATTTTTAATCAAGATTTATCAAATTACTGCATTCAGTTTCTTAGTTCAGAAGCTGTAGCATATCTGTTGAAAGAGTTTGAAGTTCATCATTAAATGAGGAATGTAATCATTGGTTGAAAACTACTGCTTTATTGTTTTTAAAATCTTTAATTTTATAAAGTATTTTCAAAAGTATATATCTCAATTATTAATAATAATAAAAATTATTATTAATAATTAAAAACAGTTGCCAATTTTATTTTATTTTTATTTAAATCTTGAAAGCCTAGTGTTTCAGAATTCCTGGTTATTAATGCTGTTTTTCGTCTTTATTTTCAACTTTTGTTTTCTAACATAGATATATACCTTACTGCATACATTACAGTAACAGACACAAGCCATTTGTGAAGAATTATATCAAACTAATTAAAATTGATTCCCAACCTCTTCTCCTTGGAGAAACTCATTTGTGAATATCTTGAGGAATTTTCTCTGAGGAAACATTGTGGGCCAGAAAAACTTTACATTGAATAAGTCAGTTCAGTTATTGAAGCTAAATCATTGTACAAGAATATTGATGTACAGAAGAATTAAGTTTTGTTTATTTAACTTTTTATCAGTGAATGCTTACTTATCCCCCCCCCCCCATTTTTTTTTTTTTTTTTTTGCATAATCTAACAATTGTCTGTAGAATCCTGGATGCGATTAGCTCATTTGGTTATTGCTTTGGACATTTTTAGCAGAAATCTTTGGGCACAGCATTATCTGCAAATCAACTTTGACACTGGAATAATGTTTACTATCAAACGTATAATTTGATCAAGCATTGAAAAAGAAATAATCAATCTTCTCGTTAGATTCATATCGTGCATTTTGATAAAAATTGACATTATGAAAGTGTTTATCTCAGCAATACAATACTGAGCAATTAAAGAAAAATTACAAATATTTCCCAAAATTGCTTTATTAGTAACTTGAATTAATGATATTTATTTTTTTAGCATGTTAAATCAAAAATAAATTTTATAATAATGCATATCTATCACATTGTGTCAGCCTTTGCACTTTTTCTTTCTTTTTGAATTTAAACATTTTTGTTGGTATTTAAGTTAAGTTAACCTCATAATTTAATTTGATTTTCTTAACCTGATTTTTAATTTTTAAATAAAATGTCAAATGGAAATACTAATTGAGGAGGAAAATAAAAAAGAAAGACAATCTATTATAAAACAGCTTGTATCCAAACTTATTTGTTTGTTTTTGAGTCGATGGAAATTAAGAGATTTTTATATAAAAGTATCATCTTACAAGGCTGTTATAAAGGATCATGACACTTCAATGCTTTTTACAGTCTTTTTCAGATGGCTATTAAGCAACAGTATAAGAATATCGGGCAAACATATAATAATTCTCCATTTTGCTCTTTGTCTTTATATACAAAACTAATTTTATACCAAGACCTGCATTGTAGTATTACTTAATAGAATTGATGCAATTTTTAGTGAACAGAAACTAATTATTTGAATGTAGTTTATTATTATTAACAAATTTTAAATGCACTGTCGTTTTTCATTATTATATCTTACAGAAGCATTTGTAAAAATTCTGCACATTAGAATGTTCTGCTTGTTAATAATCCATGTTAGACAATGAGCCATTGGGATTAAAATGAAAAGGCCAGCTGATGTTGATTAACTGGTAAAGGAATTTAATGTTGCATAATTTATATTACATTTTTGACCTTTTAATTTTGGGAAGCTAATTGTCTTGCCATTTTTATAATTTATAATCAAAAATGTAAGTTAGTAGACAAGTTATTATGTATCTTTTTTTGTAAATAATTCTGCAATTGAACCTGACAAAGATGCTATTTCTTCTGTGATTTGTATATACAAATGTCTTTCAAATAAATGATTATTAATGAAGCCTAGCCTCTACTTTAGTTAAAATTTCAATTAAAAGTCTCCTGCAAATGTATTACATATTTGAATAAAAAAACCGCAGTTCACTATTTTCTGATTTATTTTTTTCTATCTGCATGGTAGCTGTTACCATATAAGGTATTATACATGTTATGTTTGTTCATCCATCCTTTTGTGATAAAAACAAAACGGCGCATTTGTCCTACAACAGCAAAACTTTTAGTAGAAGGTTCATATGATAAGGAAGATCCCTATTGATTTTGATATAAATCAGATCAATAGTTAAGGGACTGTAGGCCAAAAATCACCCAAACATTTGCCATTCAATTTAGATACGGCAATATCTTTAAATAAATAAATAAATATTTTGCTTTCTTGTAATACATTCTTTTTTTCTTCATCCTCTCATGAGCTTTAAACTTTTTTTTTCCCCAATGTGGATTTTATTTCCAAAATCTCAATTTCTACTTTGTCTGTAAACTATGGTTTTTTTATTCATCAACATCTTTTGTGCGTTTACCCATATGAATATTCAAAAGACATAGCCAACTATGTCCAGCTAGTTTTAGCTGACATTAACAAAACAAGCTTGAATGAAAGTAATAAAATAAAACTTAGAATAGAGTGAAGTGCATTCCTTTTATTCACTAATCTTTATGCAGGGTGATTCACGAAGATATGCAGAAACTTCGGGAGCTCATTCTACATGTAAAAGTAAAGAAAAAAAGTTATATAAACATAGGTCCAGAAATGCTTTGATAGCGAGTTACGGCTAGCGAAAGATTTCGCCCTTAATTTAGTACCCTGGGTGAAATGAAGACTTGCTGGAAGTCTGGGAAGGTAAATTAAGGGGCGAAATCAGTGGTTTCTTATGGTTGTTGACCTGAAAAGTCGAATGAAACATGTCACAGAACTGTATCTCCCAGTGGTTTGAAGCTTATCCCATGTGGAACCTACTAAAAAGTTGGCAACACAATAACAGCTGTTCAACAATAATGTAAATTGCATTGTTTTGATTTATTGTGAGAGCTAACAACTGAGGTGTAGTTCATGTGCGCATTGTTGTACTACATTATGGGCGAAATCTTTCGCTAGCCGTAACTCGATACCGAAGGATTTCCGGACCTATGTTTATATAACTTTTTTTCTTTACTTTTACATGTAGAATGAGCTCCCGAAGTTTCTGCATCTTCATGAATCACCCTGTATATGAACATTTAAATAAATTAAGTTAATAATATTAAAAAACATGGAACTTGAACTTGCAGATCAGCAGTAAGAAATTGATATCGTATCTTTTCAGTCAAAATACTCAAGTGTATAGAGAGCGGAGTGAAGGTATCGGCCTGGACACAAGCATAAACATAAACAAGCAAACAGCCCTGAACTAAGAAATAAGTAAACAAACGAAGGCACAACGTTACAAGATAGGATTAGCACCCTGAGTTGTCAGTGGGATGAGACTGAACGGATCATTTTGTCCTTTTTAGGATTTGTCAGTCATTTCTTCGGGGAGAGGTCCCATTCTTGGGAGCGAGACCCAGGATACTAACCTCTCGCACCTTCTGAGTCTGTCATCGGTGAAGTTTGGCTGGCTGATGAGTCCTAAAAAGGACGAAATGGTCCGGTCCGTCCCAGTCTCTTTCCGATGACAACTTGGGGTGCGAATCCTATCTTGTAACGTTTTTTTTTTTTATCCTATCTTGTAATCTTATCTTATAACGAGCCCCAAACTTGCGTTCATCTTTTTTTATGCTTGTGTGCAGGCTGATATCTACACTCACACTTTTCAGCACAGGTAAAAGACTTATGTATAGAGAGCTATTGAAAATTTGATACTTTTTGGAATAATTGATCCTAGGAACTACCTTACAAAATGATGAAAAGAATTTTGGTTTATAGCATACTAAAAAAAAAGATGACGAATTTATGAAAAAACTTTTAGAAAATGTTAGAGCTTTGACTGAAATTCATTTAAGATTACATTTAGTTCTTACATTCAGTTAAGAACAATTTCCTTTTAGAAAGTCAAAAATCAATAAAAATTGAACAGCATTTTCTTTAAATTCAGGTGTGATACCTGTATATCAGAAAATTGTTATCCTGCTTTTATCATAAAGTTAATAGTGATGTCTGCTAAAATAATGAAAGAAGGGACTATGTGATGGCTCTACATGTTTTATAGAAATATAAAGCTGTTGAATTAGACCAGTAATTGATCTGTTGTGGTTTTGTCAGGGAATTGGTTTTTCTCCTCCCCCTTTCCTCACTTATTTACATAATTAACTTTCATTCTACAGTCAGACCTCGATATAAGGTCACCCCGCATATAAGGTCACTTTTCTGAAGTCCCGGCTCATTGAATTGAATTGCGTATGAGTCGGTTATAAGGTCACTTTCGCGAGGTCCCAAGGGGTGACCTTATATCGAGGTCTGACTGTACTTATGTTGTTATATCTTTTTTGCATGGTTTGGAAACCATTTAACACTTTAATTTTCTGCAATTTTTTTAATTTATAGTTTGGTTGATGCAACTTCAAAATTTGATTTAAATGATGAAAAAGCAATGGAACTATAAGTAAGTCAATAAGAAGTTAGATTAGTAGGACAGAAGGAGAAAGAAGAATTTATGCCGTTGTTGTTGCATTGCTGAGTCTGCAAAGTTTGTACGACTCAACCATAAGAGTATTTCTTTTGAAAATTAGTATTTAATAATGGCATGTTATTATAAAAACAAAAAAAAGATCTTACATGGAACAGACAGGATTGATTAGATTGTCCATTAGTTTTGATATGATGTAAGATCAGTTCTAAACTAAAAACCATAGCTTAAGATTTTCCAGACCTTCAGTTCTGAAAATGAGGATAACCTTATTGCTATTTTTTTTTTGAATGTTTTGCAATATAAAACAATCTCTACAAATGCCCATTTTCAACAAATTCTTTAACAGAATTGACTGTTCTTTTTCCGTTGTCATTTCTGTTTGTACTTAGCACTCTGATAAATTTTAGTTCTAACCATTTTTTCATAGTGATTAGTTCATCAAATTTTTGTCATCCAATCTAATGGATCAATATAATCTTTTCATGTAGTTGGAATAACCAGATATAATTTAAATTGCACATTCATCTGAAAACAGCATCTTTGCACGGGACACTGCATTAGGGAATTGTGCTAACAAAGCACGGCATGCTGTTACGCACTGATCCCGGTCTCCATCCGATAACTCGTTGACGATCATCAGGCAAATGGTATGACTTTTCCAACACGAACGCATGCATTCTAATGTCAACAATTCTATACTAAATATTTACATTTATTACTACATAATAGGGGGTACAGGAACTTCCTGGCCTCACTGTAGAACCAGACCTAAGACTAAGAATTTCAAACCTGGAGCCAGATATTCATAAGTTGGTTGCTGCAAAAGAACATCAATCATCACTGAACGAAATTAATTTCATTTATGAAGAACTCAAGTTAATAAATTTAATTACAGTAAAACCCCGTTATTACGCTCGTCAAGGGACCATGACCTACAAGCGTAATAAGCGGGATAGCGCTATAGACGGGAAATGATTTATGAGATGGGGAAAGATTTCGACACCATTTTACAGGAAACATACATGATTCTGCAATAGATATACTGCAAATATGAGCTTATTCCTATTAAAAAGATCTTTGATTGCGGTTTGCCGGGTGTGTGTGCTACTGTTATGAATTATGATATTTTCAATGTGGTTCAGGTAACTATTAACGTCAATTGATATACCACTAGGAGCAATACTAATATATTTTCGGAGCAGATTTAGTGCACACTTTACTTTTTTACATTTGCAACAAACCTTTGCTGCATCGGTAATTGCATCCCTGTTTTTCATTATTGTTCGCAGACTGGACGAGGGAATTCCTAGAGATTCTGCGAAATCCTTCTGACTTCTGTAGAATTCTCGTTGTACTTACGGAGAATTTGCAATTTTTCACTTATAGAAAGGGATTTCCGCTTCGACATTTTGCACAACTGTATCACAGACCCGCACTTCACAGAGTTCAAAGATTCCCTCCTACCAGGGAAAAAAAAAAGAATCTTTACAGTGTTACATTTCTTTTCGATAAAAAAGCGCTACGAGTGGGATTTGAAGCGTTATAAGAGGGTAAAAGTATACAGAGTTATATAGAAAATTCCAGGGACCGTATAAAAGGAGCATAAAGAACGGAATAGTGCTATAAGCGGGAGCGTTATATCGAGGTTTTACTGTATAACTAAACTACTAAATTTCAAATTTTAATGATAATTGTACTTTTTTTCTAAAATTTGTAATTTATATTACTCCATTAATATTTTTCAACCTATTGTAAAATATAGGCTATTATGTAAAACATGATTTCAGTTTAAATTTTATTTCTCCAGTTTTACTTTTGGGGGCCTGCATAAGAGTAGTAAGAGAGTTAAGGGGGCTTGAACTTGATAAAGGCAGGAACCACTTGACTTAGGCATACACACTATTTTAATAAAATATAAAAAAAATACTGTTGAGACACACATTAAATGATTCCAACAAGAATGTGTGTTTGTTCTTTAAGAATTCAGTCCCTGTAAAAGCTATAGCAACAAACTTAGCTTGATGTACCACGGGCGGATCCAAGATTTTTCAAGGGGGGGGGGCTCCCCCTTGATCCACCTATATGTCCAGAAAAATGCTTAGACGGGAATGATTGGATTAGAGAGATAAGGCAATGCCAGGTACTATAATTAAACAAATAAATTCAGTCTTAATAAAAAAAGTGCTTACTAGTGGACATGTATACAAATATTTGATAAGCATAAACATTCAAATAATAACTTTGCTTTTTTTTTTTCTTAAAGTTAGATTAGACTTTAGTTCTGCAGATGAATTGTTTTTGTTTTTGCTACATCTAATGGGCAATGATTTGGGAGCTAAGATCTGCATGACATTGAAAAGAAGTAGGTTACAATTGAATCGTTAATATGCCTTAATGGTTTTCAAAGCATTTTTAATACTGGTTGCCGTAATCCTTTCTAGTTGTCTTATCTTTACGCTGATATCGGACTTTTTCTTAAGGATGAATGGAGAATTTGAAAACCGTCAACTAAACAAATTTTAAAATTCACAGTATATTTACAACATTAAATGAGTTTTTCTTCAATTGTTACTTATTACAGTTGATGAAGTCTTTTAATTATTGATTTACAGGTAAGTAACTGTACTGTTACCTCCTTGTGATACAAATTTTCAACAACTACTTGGAAGATGAAATAACTACTTCAATAAATAATAATACTTATCTTTCAATTAAAAGCTATTCCAAATCATTTAAGTTTTATTGAGGTAGAGACATACATCCAAAATATCTAAGAGCAATATCAATATCAGTAAGGGAATTGTTCTGATCAATCCATAGTGGATTCCTGGATGTAGAGGCTCTGTATTTATGTTCACTGGGGATGAGTCACTCACTGTTAGTTATCATGTACTGATTTGAAATTAAGAGAACTGATAAAATGTCACAGATCGTATCCCTATTTTTATTATCATTTCAGTTTTTCTTTAAAAGAGGTGAAGGTCAAATTCTTCCTCATATAAATCTTCTGTAGATAACCTACTTATGAACATCTTCTTGGCTGATAATAAACTTTTGTCCCTTTTTTCTTAAGCATGTCTTTCATAAACTCAATTGAAAACACTCTTAATCACTAGTAGAACACTATCAATTTTTATGGCCAGGATTCGAGAAAAATCTCTTTGTTAGAACAAAATAACCGTTTTTTGGATGATGTTTATCAGTTATGGAGAACTTCTTTTTCTTCCTAGAAAACAAAATGTTATGCAACATTTTGATTAAGTTTGCCCAACTTCATCTTTGTCCAAAATCACCTTTTTTATCTCGCCTCTGTAGCTGTTAGACAAAGAAGACTTACCTGAAATGTTGAATAACTTTGTTTTGTTTTTTTTGTCTTTTCTATGCCATAACATAATTATCTCTCCTTTTCTTTTTTTTTTTTTAATTTTACATTTTCTTTTCATTTTTCATTGCACTTTAATCTTATCTCTTTACCTAAGTATAAGTACTAATTAATTTTCTCTTATTCAACCATTCTGCATTTCTGTGTATTTGTGCATATCAGATGAATTCCAGTATTTCTACTGCCACGAAGTCCAGCAGTGCTATACTTTTTGTATTGATTGTTTTAATAGATTTGGCTTTATTTTGGATTTTGTTTCCAGAATCTGCAGCTTCTTGATAATAGCTATTAACCTAAATTGTCTGCAGTTAATCTTTTGATAGTTAATTAATTAAATTAATCTTTATGGCACACATTAAATTTGCAGCACCTGTAATACAGGAGTAATTTTATAATTACACCTAATACGACTGGTTAACAAAATATAAAAATAAAATAAAATAACAACTCTCTGCTTTAAGTTATTTAGGTATACATCATCTTTATATCATTTCTAAAAGATGATTTAATTTCAGTTTGTTAACAATACTTTTTGGAGATAAGCTTTCTTGTTAACTCGATGTTTAAGTAATCTAGAAAAGCAGTGTAAGTGAGACAACATTTAAATTGCTACAGGATTGTGATTTCAGCCCAAAAGAAATTTATGTTAAAGGTTAAATGTTAATTAAGATTTATTGCTAGATATATGACACATTGGAAGTTAGTTATTTTAGTGTAACTTCCAATATGTCACACATCTAGCAAAATATTTGTATGACCTGTGGATGCAGAATTACTATGTTGATGTAGAGTTGCATATATATGCTGATTTACAAACATAAATGTCGGCAAAAGAAAAAATTAAATTCAACTCGAATAAAACAACATAGCTAAATAGTTAATCATAACCAACCTCTAATCTTTGGGCTGGCACGACTGTAACTACTTACATTTACCATTTGGTAATTAACTGATATTGTGATTTCTTTTTAGTTCATTCATTTATCGGGCTACTAGTTTCAGATAAAACTGTTTTAGAGATAATCTTTTCTTTCGGATATTTACACTGATTAAAACCAAATATTAAATAGCGATTTGTTATAAATTCTCAAGTCCGATTAGGCTATTCTGCAGAAAAATCCTCGTATTAAAACAACTTCGAATACCAAATTTAATAATTCAGTTCATCCATTCAGGGAAAAAGATATACGCCTATGAAACTATTGCATGTTTATTTGAATATTTTGATTTTTAATTTTTCGGTGTTACTAAATCCATCTCTCCTCTTCATCGAACCAATTTTTGTTACTAATAGTGATACAGTTTTTAAGTAATTAATTCGCATATATAGGAATCGGAATATTGAAACTAAATTTTTAACATTACAAATGCGCAGTTTGAAGTCTAATTAAAACTTTGATCCCTAAAACTTAAAAAAAAACTAAGATTTACTGATATGAAACGGGACTGAAAGCTTCGTAATCTACCTTCAAAGCATTGAAGCTTTCACATAGGAGAAATCGAGAAGTTTTTTTTGTATAATAAATTGCGAAAACTACTAGTTTTCTTTAGATTATTCTTTTCAAAATAATAATAAAGACATAAAATTTGAACAATTGTGGGAATCGATGTGTAGCCTCCGAAACTAAAATTAGCAACAATAAATTGATATTAATAAATTTGAAATAGCAAAAAGTTAAAAACAACACATTAATAATTAAGACATTTTAGAAACTTTTTTATATAATATGTTTATATAATCTTAAATTAAAGCTGTTGTTGGGATAAGAAATAATTTAGAAATTTCATTGAAAAAAAAAATAACATGAAACAAGCAGACAGTTTTGCAAAAATTTAGATTTATGTCGATTGTCGGAGAAAGCGATTAAACTTATTTTATTGAAGATAATACGGAATCTGAAAATTTTGCTTATGAAATTTATTATCTTTTACACAAACTCTCGAATGTAGCAACATTCAGAACATTTTCATAAAACTGCATAAATACTACACTATCACAGCGATGATGATTGCAGCCGCCATGATGCAATTCCGCACTTCGATATGAAATACATAAAAAAATAATAAATAATAAGCATTATTCTTAAGAAAGGCAGTTATGTATGTAACAAAATTTATAAATGATTTTTAAATTTAGATAGGAATTTTAAATGCATTAATAAAGTTTTAAGATTCATTTGTTCCTTGAAGACTTTTCGAAAGCCCGCTGTATGATTGTGATGAATTCATCCTTACTCCTCGATTATTCACAGGCTTGAGGTAAGGCTTTATTTCTAAATGTTATATCATTGCAAAAACTACACGTCATTTATCATGAAATTTGTTTTTCATTATGAAGTACCTTTATTTAGGTTAGTTTATAATGTGTTGTCTGTTTATGTATGAATTCCACGCCTTGTATATCTTAAGAAGGCAGGGATGTTTATTTAGAATGGTTTTCTTATTTTTATATTTTTTTAACTGGATATTTCATATTTATTTATATCCATTGAATTTATTTCAGCATTTGAAACAGTGTTTTTTTAGGGGGTTAGTTCTGTATACATATAATGGAGTCGTGTCGATGTGAAGTTTTAATTTATATCTAAATATTCGATTCCAAGTGAAAACTGCAGCTGTGTAGGACTTGAGGCGGGAGGGAGAGGCCTACATTGGGGCCTCAACTTAAAGAAGAAAAGCCCAAATAGGGTCTCGGAAGCATAAAAATACGATGACTGAGAAACCCCGCATCAGAGAAGAGATCTGGAAATTTACAATTAAATTCAAGGCCAATGGTGGTCAGAATTTGGGTTGAAATTGAAGTAAATATTTACAAAGAATTAATTCTTCACATTCGGGAAGAGGCTTATTCATCCGATTTATGAAGAAAAGTAGAAATTTTTCTAAGCCTATTAATAATTTTTTGACCTTCTAATAATTAAATTGGAACAACTTTTAAGAATTTGTTTTTTATGTTAAGAATCGAATAAATTTCTCTCGCATTTAATTATGGTTTAATGTGTCTCTACCAATTAGTTACGCACAGAAGTATATATTCCAGTCATGATTGTCATTAATTGATTGTTAATTGTACGAGAAATTTAAGGATAAAATTGGGGAATTGATTTTAAGAAAGAAACGTCAAAAACAATCTTAATTAACACCCTAATAAAATGTTTTTGAAAAAAATCAAGGTCAAAAGTAGAGCTGTCAATTAAATTTTAATATTTCTATAAAACCTCTAGTTTGCATTTGAAAGTACATTTGAGCATCTTATGTATAAAAAAAACCATTCATAACCTTGGATTGATTAATTCATCATTGAAATTGGCAAATCAACTTATTTTTCAAGGTCAGTAACGAATTTATAAGCCTAAAAATATCTATACAAAAAATGAAAATTCAATTTAAATTTCTGTAAATAAAAATTATGTCTTTCGAATAAGATATTTGAAAACTCTCACAATTAAAAAATTTATTTTTTTTTCATTTTTCGGTCTTTTTTGATCTTTCAAGAAATATAACTGTTTAATTATTATTGTTTGGTCAATGATCAAGTTTTCAAATTTTTCCGTTAATATAATAAAATAAATCATCAAAAAATATTAATTGACGTAATGAGCGTTCTTATATATTTTTTTTCCCTGCCATAATAGGATGCACGATTCACACGTAGTATTTACGGTATCTTGCTACAGATTAAGTAGGACATTAATTTCATTTTTGTTATTAAGTCGTATCAGGTGAAAAGATACAAGCACTAATAAATCCAGAGCTTAATTAATTATTGAAGATTAAAGTGTAAAGACAAAAAAAAAATATTTTGTAGATCTTTTTATTTACGTAAGGATTACAGAGTATTAACTTGATTCCAAAGTTTGTAATTTAATAGTTTAATTGTCTGTAGTTCTTTTGATTTGCTTATTTATAAATGAACTGCCTACATATTAAAGCAAATTATACAATTTTTACTTTTAATTATTGTTAGTTTAGTTATTGAAATATTATTCAGAAGTATATGGAATTTTTAAGACATTTTTTTAAAATTAATAATTACAAAACAATATTGTTACTTTCCATAAATATGTTTCTTTAAAATCATGTTACGCTTAAAAATCATCTTATTAATTCGATAATGCCTTGTTAGAGGATAGTTAAAATTACATGAATAAAATATTATTGCCATGAAATTAGTTTAAATAAAATAGAAAAGAAATTTCTTGTTAACAATAGGATATTTAGAACATATTACAATATTTTAGTTAAACTGAAATTTGTTCATTTGAGATAAAGATAATACAGAAATACTCGAGAGTAGTGGGATGTTAAAACAAGCATTTTTAGTAATTTGTTTTTCTAGTTATGCAATGAAATAAAAATGTTTATTTTTGTCTAGGTTTGAGTTTTATTTAAATAATGGAAACTGCCAATAGTTCACTAAATGAAAGTAAATTTTCCGCTTCATCGAAAGTCTAATCTCATCATATTTTTTTTTTTTTTTGTCACTAAATTTGATAACATATCCCCCTCTTTTATTTTTTTTTCCTGTCCTTTGTGTTCATTAATTTTTAAATTAATGAATGAAGCCGTTTACATACGAAGAAATCTTGACAAATTAAAATGATTTCTTGATTTGGAGTTAGACTATTGAAATGTAGTCAATTTATTTTTAAGTTTTAACTTGATTTAAAAATAAAACCATTCATTCATTTTTTTTCTTTAAATCGATTAATATTTTGAAAATCTACATAGACAAATGTATGGAATAAGTATTATTTAAATTTTGATTTTAAGAAAGTATTTGGTGAAGAATAAGACGATAAATAGAAAATTGTTTTCTTTTTTTTATTACAAATTCTAACCTATTTTTTTTATTCAGACTTACGGAATTTTTAGAAAACATGCGTTTTTCTTATCCAACGTAAAGATCCGTGTTTATAGAACTTGTACAATCTGTAGGTCTATCCTCTACAGCCGGGAGTTGTTTGAGGCTTTTTTGAAATACATGGTGTATATAATGGCGCGCAATATTTTTTTAATTGGGGTTCACTCAAAATAAAGTCCATTTTACTTAATTTTGATTGTTGTAAGTAGGTTTTTTTTTTTTTGGTAAAACAAAAACAAATAAATAAAAACAAACCTGTTCGGCTTTTAGCGTACAAAAGAGAGGGGGTAAAAAACAAAACAAAAAAAGCTTTCTTATCAATGATTAAACAAAACTTTATCAAAGTTGGTAGTTTAGGAAGGGCTTATGGATTCAACCCCTAAAACTGCGGCTTCTCCGAAATTAAAACCCGATACTATTGTGGTGTTATCGAACTATTAAAGGCAATCTTATCAGTCATTTCGTTTTAGAAGAGGGTTGTTACATCGCTGCAAATTAGGGGTCAGGCAATTTAGGTGGAGAACTTCCGATCGAAAGAAAAACTAAACAACGTCTAAGTTCTTTTCACTTAGAATAACAACTTAATTGGCGTTTGGGTTTATCTGTCATCGTTTTTTAATTTCATTACTTGAAGATAGCTGATCTTAGATTAGTTGAATTTAAAATTAAGAGGAATTTAGAGGCCGGGAGTTTTGTCAGAGTTGGCAACACATCTAATTCCTTAAGCACTGAAACTTGTTATTTTTTTGGTATCAAGAAGGAATAAAATCGAGAAAATTATGAAAGGTGTTTGAAGACAACGGTCAATCATTTCCTAAAAGAAAAACCCTTTTAAACAACAATGGCAAGGAATCGTTTGAAGATACGATCACACTCAGACCAACTTTTTATCGGTTACATTGGTCTGCGCCATTTATTGCTTGTTGTCAAATTCAAAAATGTAAACAAAAGTTATTGTACTAACAATTCGAGATAACTTTATGTGGAGGGGAGTAGCAATAACGTCAATTTTATTTGATGGCGTCGACGATTGAACCGAAATCTTTATAATCCGAGTGATGCCCTAAAGAATTTAATTGGAAGTTCGTAACTCGTCCTGTCTGCAACGATTTAAAAATAAACATATATCTATGAAATATATAAATGGGCTATTCATCGCCTTTATATAAGCCACTGTTTCTTAAAATCAGGGATTTAATTTTTCTACTCTATATCAGTAAAACACACACATTTTTAAAAATCAATTGGAAAATAACAATCCATTTTTTTCTTAACTGCGCATTTCTGGTTCCATCGGCGAAATTGACCGACTCGGTGTAATCAATCGTTCAGAAAAGAAAGTTAACGTTTTGTTGGCAAGATTTAGGTATTTCGCATAACCAGGATATCATCTGATGATGAAGAGCATTAACAACATACCCAAAAGCAAATACAATAATAAGAAAGAGTTTTTACGACAATTTATTATACATGGGAGAGTTTAGACAAGTGTATACAGAAATAGACCTGCCCTAAATATGTGAATCGTATACAGTGTAGTTTCATTAGCAAACCCTAATTTTTTTTGGCATTTGCATTTAAAGTGTTTTTTTTTCTTTCCTCAGATTAAAAAAAAAAAAAATGTAAAATCATCACAAACTTTAAAAGGTTTTCTTAAAACTTAGTTATGATTTTGTTGGTTCCTTTACAAGCAAGTTCGGTTGTACCGAAGATTTGGCACTTGGTTCGTGGTGATTGTTTTAATTCCCCAGAATAAGAAACACATGCTTCAGCTTCTTCTATTCAAGAATCACCTTTTGACATTCGTATTGTGACGAAAATATTACCGTGAAGAACGTGAGGAGTATGAATTAGCTTGGTAGGAAGCACATGACTTTGAATGTTGGATGGAACACAAAACCATCAGTGTAAAATTCTTGCCAGTTTTTAGTTTTTACCTTTCAATTTTCCAGATCACCAGATTCCTAGAGATTTGTGGATAATGAACCTTTACAGGAGAAAAAAAAATATATTGTTAATAATGTAAAAAAATAAAAATAATTTGTGAAGGCCTGTCCAATGAAACCAAACGTTTTAAATAAAAATATAAGAAGGGATCTTCTTATGTTTAATAATTTGACATAGTTTTTAAGGAATGAATATTTAAACTAAAATAACTAAAATATGAAAATAAACAAAATTAGTTCATTTTCTAAAAGGATGATGGTTATCTTAATTCTTTAAAAGACCAGAAAATAGTAGTTTTCATCATTTCTATTTTGATGTCTGCTGTTTTCCATAATGTTTACAATATCTCGCTGCCTATGATAGACATTTTCAGCAGTTTTGAAATTTACCAGTTGATATACCAAAGAACATCTAAAACGTATGATTAGGTAATTTTTTAAAACCAATTTCACAGGCTACCTTATAATTTTCTTAAGTGCCATCGGAAGTCGACTAGCTGCTATTAAGCAATGTAGTGAAACATCCCAAAAGCGAAAATTATGGATGAAGTTTTGTAATTTTTTCCTTTTCTTTTTGAATAAAAACAAGTTTCTAATAGTACTAAATCTCTTGGTCCCTTTAGTAATGAAAACAGCAGCAGTAATGAAAGTGGTCTCATTTCAGAACTAAATATAATAGCTGTATTTCAACTTCAGTATCTTAAGTCATTTATATGTGATTTTACTTTCCTAGTTATTTGTGTTATAAGTATAAATGTGCAGTTCCTGGATTTATGTGCAATTTTTGTAGACTTTCTGCATTTTCTCTTATTCACGATGATAAAAGCAATTATTAGAAGCCTTTTTTTACTAGAACGAATTTAATGTCGCCTATCAGCTTTAAATAAAATGTTTCATCCTTTTATTTGTGATTTTTATTATACAAGCTATTTTAAATGTTAGAGAAATGCATTTAAAACAAGCATTTTAGGCCTTCTTACGTATATCTCACAGTTAAACCATTCTATTCACTTCTTTTATTTATGTAGATCTAAGCCACAAAAGAGAGATTTATAGAAGAGAAAAAAAGAATGAAAAATTCCATAAATATATAACTTTTGCTAAGTTTGAATTTATTTCACGTATCAAATGACAACGGTGAAATAATCAGAGTAATGTTTATCCTATTGTATGTAAGTCAGACAGTGTTCACCAGCAATCTTTTGTCGTTTTGAAAGTTAACTATCAAACAATCATTTATTATTAATTGTTATATTAAGATAGAAATAAAAGATTACAGTAGAATATTTATACTAGTAATATTTTTAAATTTAGGATTCCAAGGAAAAAAAATTATGAAAATTATTATTACCCCCCCCCCCCCAAATATTAACTTCAATACATGGTTCTGTTCTCGTTTTAAGAGATGATCTGATGGATTCACTATTTAAAAGAATTACGTTATTCTGCCACGTCTGTCACTCGTATCTCCTCCTGCATCAGTGGGGTCCAAAAATTCCTCTAATAAAATGTTTGTCACCCAGTAGTGCATGAAAATGTCACTGATGATAAGATTTTTTTTTTAATTTTTTTTTTCTGTCTGTTTAAAGGAAGTTACAAGAAAGTCTACAGTTTCCTTTAAAAGAGCTTTTTTTTTTCTTTTTCTAAAAATTAGCATATTCTGATTTCTCAACGTCAGTGTAAACGTACTTTACTCTCATCTGAAGAAGTTTTCGTCACTGAATTAGAACACTGTTGCTTAGTTGCTTTTGAAAACCTACTGAGTCGTCATTTCCCTTGGAGATGTGTTTTTCTGAAGCGGTTTTATAGATTTCCCCTTTCTATCCTTACTACAGTAACTCCTGTAGTAATGACTTGAATTTGCTTCTTTTCTTAATAACTCCCATTGATCTGGTCGATACACAGCTGGTTGGTAAGTTTCGAAATATTCCTCAATTTCATCGAAGTTCCTGCCTAAATGAAACCTTATTTCCACATAGAAAAATGTTTATATTTCTATTAAAAAGGTAGGATTTCTTTTAAAGTAAAAAAAATGTGGAAAGTTGCTTTTGCTTCTTACCGTTTGTTAATTATATATATTTTCAAAACATTCTCCATTTTTAAATTATATTTAAAGTCCTTTGCAAAAATACCGGCAAAAAGTCCTTTGTAAAAAAAAAAAATAATCAACATGTAATAGATAACAGATCTTTTCCTGACGAGTCTTCATCACCACAAGAATGATATGATTCATCTGATAATAATTCTTCCTACTCCCCATTTTCTCAATTTTTTTGAAAAAGAATAGAAGTCTTCATTCGATTTGAAAGTTTATTTACTTTGATATAGGAAGATATTTTTGTAAGAAAGTAATTTATGCTGATCGATGTTTGGAAATTTGAGAGAGTTGCATTTTGGATTGAAGTTAACAATACTACTTGTAACTGTTAGTTTTTTGTTTGGGACAATCATCGATTGATTAATAATTTCTATTAACTCTTGTTAAATTTGAATAATCTTGAAGGAATATGATTTATGCCTATATTTTAATATCTCAATCGTACAGTTTTGTTTGATGTAAGGGATAACACTAGTTAGTGATCAGGTTAGCCTTAGAACTCTGGGATTACGGCTTTAAATAGAATATCAGGACAGTAATTGTAGAAAAATTCATTAAAGTTATTTTCTAAAGAATTTCATAGTATATAGTACGATTCTTAATTCTTGTAATTAAATCTGAATTTTTTTGAATACAAAGACATCGTCACGAACTAAATTTTTTAAGGCGTAGTTCCTACTTAATTTGGGACTGTCTGGGGAAAAAGATGTAATGCTTCTTTTTCATAGCAAAATACTGCGTAATTTACTTCAAAAGCCTGTATATTTTCTTTGTAATTTTTATCATAAAACCGAAACATGTAAATTTCAAAGTGTATATGATGATCCGACGATTTAATTTTTACTAAACAGTTTTTGTTGTTGCTCCATGGAAATTGAAGATATCTTGGTCTATCGTGAAATTAATAATCGTCCAGGAATAAAATTGTTTTCTTTTAAATTGAAAGAGTATCCTTTAGTTTAATAGAAATGATAGTATGGGAAAAGGGGCGAGTTGTTTGCATGGTACAAGGATATTTTCATTATTCAACCCACAGATAAATAAAAATGCGTGCTTATAAATGTGTTACAGAGCTTTATAAAAGCCATTGGATTATGTAAGAAGCATGACTCCGTAACGATAAATATCTTTTTAACATTCTTGAAAAAAAAAAAAAAAAAAGTCTCCTTGACGTTTGCTAGTTTTTGAGATCATTGGAGGGAGGAAAAGAAATTCGTTGATGTATTGTTTTCCGTTTATTTTGGATGTCACTATACATTATTATGCTGATATAATAGAGAAATACATCAGTGTCATTATTAGCAACCAACCATAGTAACAGATGTAAAATGACTTGTATTCTGGAACCATTGTTCTGGTGATCTTCAATGCACGCATACGCAATGTAAGGCAGCTATTCTTGCCTTGAATTAAATTGTACTAGTTGGTCAGGGAGTTAGCTTAGAATCCGCAAGAAGAGAAGCGAGGAGAATGCTTTGACTGACTGCCAGTTCTTGACTAATTTATTTTGTACATCTTAGTCCCACTTCATTCTATTAAGAAAGAATTGTCTTCCTTTTCCCCGATTAAATAACGGAAACAGGCTCTGTGATGCCCCAGATACAAATCAAACGTTATTGCGAAATATTCATTTTCAGAGTTTATCGTCCCACCGTCAAATTATGCAATAACAATTAACATTTTTTTTTGGTATCTAATGATTGCGGTCGGAAGGGGAACATACAAGGGATATGTTAATAAATAAAACAGTAATGTTGATTTTGAAAATTTTAATGTGTGAATATTCAACCGGGAGATGATATAGAAATAATTTCTAATCATTTTTTTAATTATAATATTGTATTTATTTATGTAGTAATGATAAATATTTAAAAACTGATAATTGTTTTGAAGCGTTTTTATATTTGTCGAACATTTGCATCTACTGTTGATTATATACAATACTAATAAAGCGAACGATTAAAATATCATTTTTGTTTTGTTGGTAGTATTAGTGTAGGCTTGAAAATATCACTAACCACAATATGATGAATTGCCTCTCGGCATGTACTTCTTTTATTAATAGCGTCGGTGTGACATTGACATTGTGAAAAATAATATTAGATCGCCTGTTGTCTTTCCAATTCAGCGCTGTTGTTGGCTCGGATGGACAATTGCCGATATCATGTGGCTCCTCCCCCTTCCACTCATATTCTTTCTATTTTTAAATGTTACATTCCAATGGAAATATTGCATGGAGAGATCAAATTTCAATAAAGAATTTGTTGTGGTAAAGGCAAGGGAATAATCCTAACTTGGTCACCATTTATTTGCATGTTGAGTGCTTTTAAAGTAGAGCCCCGATTATCCCCGAGTGCCACGAAAAAGTTTTTTAAATACGAACCTAACAAAAAAACCAATTTTAATCCAAGCCAACAACAGGGAAAATACAATAGGCCCTACAGTGCGAAGGTCGAAAATTACTGACAGGTTTATTGTACATCGTGATCCTATAGGCCTTCTCGGAATTTGTGAATGCAAACGTAGAGCAAAGGTTTCTGCTTTACTGTGCATATTTTAAAAGTTTTACATGTTATGTTTTTTATACAATAAAGTGTAGTTTTTAATGATGAAATATTTTTATTTCGTGTTTACACTCATTTTTAGTTTTTTTCGGGTTATCCGCGATTTTCGTTATCCGCGAAGCCCTTGCTACCCAATTCCACGGATAATCGGGGCTCTACTGTATTCAGCTGTACACATACTGTACATCTGGGAGGCCTTTAGGGAAAAAAAAAATGCTTTAGGGCAACTAATAAACATTTCAAGAGTAACAATTGGAGTAGATGGGTACCAAATAAAATTATCACTTTCCTAGCAAAATTGGCTTTTTTTTTCCCTTACACACTCTTAGGATTTTACAAAATAAAGGCCAAGCCGTTTCTCTGTTCGAAATGCTGATGTCATAAAAAATCACAAGAATGGTCATAGAACATTGGTGTCTTATTGTAGTCATGTTTTGTAACAACATTATGATTGCTAATTTATATCCTAAATTTCGGAGGTTTGAATATTTCTGTAGTTACTAATTTAACTATAATTTAATTAACTTTGGGCTTTGTTAGATCTAGACCTACCATTGTTTGTTTTATGCTATTGCATTTATTACATAAGCAAAAGAGTGAGTATTATCTGGTTACTGGTATGCTACTGTAATAAATGCAAAACCATCTGGATAAAATATGCTTCTGTTAAAATCTAAACATGTCCTTAAGTTGATTTGCGACGGTGTATAGACGAACATATTTATAATGAAATTTGCCACAACATTCACTTCATAAATATAAAACTACGTCTACTGACTAAAATGTCAACACGGAACAAACTTTAAAGTTATTTTTTATTTCAGAAGAAAGTTTAGTATAATGTAAAAAAAAAAAAAAAAAAGAAGACATTTCCAGGGTGTTTTGACGTGGAATTGCGCCACCAAAGGGTGAGCATTGAAATTGGATCTTTTCCTATTCCTGCACCGGTTATTTTTCTGTTTTTCTCCATCTGATGGCGATGCCGGATAATGCAACCTTTAGATAGCAAATACAGGAAAAAAATCAATGGTAAATCTAAAAATCTTACTGTAAATCTTAATTGCAAACTTTCTGATGTTAGTGAATTTTGAAATTATTTATTGAATCAAAACAAAGAAAATAAATTTGGGGTCAGAATGGAAGATCAAAGTGAAGAACAACGATCTCCTTGCGTACGGTTAAATGCAATCTCCAGTAATTAAAATGATTAGCATGCGTTTGTTCACTACAACAGTATTATTTTGATGTGTAGAGGTTTTTTTTTTTTTTTTCACAGTCTGGCTAATTTTATTGAGAAACGCCTTTTGTTGTTTTGATCCAATCTTCCATCTTCCTGCAGTTGTTTTTCTTGAAGGAGATAGATGAAGGCGGTAGAAAATAATAGCAAGGCACAATCTTTTCTTGTTGAAAAACATGATCTGTCTTAAGTCCTAAGAGTAGGTCATTAGAGAAATAAATGACAACAATAAAAAATGTCGATAACTGTATCCGATTGAATGACTAATATTATTTGCCATAAAAAGCAAAGTGGTTTTTTTTTTTTTTGGTATTTCCTACTTAGAATTCATTATTCGTTTGTTGCTACGCAGTTGCTCAATGTAATTCAGTATTGAATAACAATAGTAATCTTAATTATCTTGATTAGAGAGATTATGGTTTCTACAGTTTGCTTAAAACTAATAACGGCAAACTTGGAATTAAATAAATAAAAAAAAAAAATGACCTTGGATTTAAAGAGGTCTTCTGTTATTCATTTGAAAATTGCGAGTGACTTGACATAACTCGAGTGTGACCGAGAAAAATTTAATTAGCATCATTTTCGTTCTTGTTCTGTTTTTTTTTAATCCCTCCTCCTTTTCATTTTTTTTTTTTTTTTAATGCACGCAGTTTAGAAAAAAAAAGAAAGAATAAAAGTTGTATTTTATTTGAGGTGTTCATTTGAAGTAGCTACTGATAAGGTATTTGGAAAGGCAGTTCTCTAGAATTTTTAGCCATTTTAGAGAAATTGAAGAGAAATTTTAAGACTTGCTAACTGTAAGTTGCATGACATATTTTGAATTGATAACAGCATTATAAACTTTTTTTTTTAAAGTGAATTGTAAATATATTTTAAATTTACAAGCATTTTTATAGCTTTTGTTGAATTGTTTTCAAATCTGTTTTGTGAACTAAAAATTCTACACAATTAAGAAACAAAAGTATTAGAGCAATGGATATTTTCCAATAAAATTCGTATCTTAAATGTCTGTTTTGCATTCAAAAGTACATAAGTGACATATAATTTTTTTCCCTTGTTTTTGTTTTATTTATTATTATTATTATTATTTTTTTTTTTTTAAGTTTCTTCTATTTTATTTATTTCTTTCAACCTCTGTGCTTCCCTTTTCTTCATCTTCCCAGTCAACGCGTGTTTGCCCTTCTTTCTTAGAAACTTCTAGAACTAGTCTCACTTCCACATTCCGATCTTACCCAACTTGCATACCATTTTTTTTTTTTTCCTTTCCTGTTTTTATTTGACGTCAGAAATTATGAATGATTCTTCCTTTCATGACCTTCTCCGTTTGTTTGTTCCGACAACCTTTCAAAACTTGGATTTGGATTAAGAAAAAAGGTAAGACTAGAAATTGTAATAACTTTGTAACTTCAGTGTCTTTTATGTTTTTAATTCTATTTCTATTTTGTCCAATTGGCTTTAGATAAGTGATAATGGCTAATGGGCATATTTTCGTCGATGCTCTTTAAGATATATTTTGTAATTGGTCCATCGTTTTTCATTTCTTAGTGCATTACGATTCATCATCCATCCTACTACACAGTTACGCATGAATGTAGTAAAATTGTGGAGTAATGGGAAGCCGTAATTATGGGTGGAGAAAAACGGCATTTTATATTGTGTTGTAATTGGTATGAATCATAGCTCCCACGGAGCGGAACCACACTTGAATTGCAAAAGAACTTTTGAGAATTTTCGCTGTTGCATTTCGTCCCTTATAAAGGTTGATTTAGAGAGATTTCATTGTCAATGCCATTCACTTGTTTTTTGTATTCTGCTGTAGAAGAAAGCTTAAGGCATTTCCCTTCAAAATGAAGTTCGAATTTTTAAATCTATTTCTGTACAACGTGGGAATGCTCTTAACATGAGTTTCCTTTCTTAATTAAAATTGACTTATATTGTTGAAATTGATTCTTTTAAGATAGTTCTCAGATGATTTTCACGAAGAGTTATTTCTGATATTTCAGGCGTGATCTGATGGTTTTTTTTTTCGTGTGTTTGTGTAATGAACTGTAGATATCAAAATTGCTGAAGAACAATGTATCCCATCTTTGGTTCGGGAACCTCCAAAGGGTACCCGTACAGGTTTATGGAAAAAAAAAAAACAAATCTTTAGTGGGGGATTTTTGTAATGAATAGTGAGAGTAGGATGTTTTAATTTTTCATTGGATGGTTGGAGGGCTCGGAATAAACTATGTGACTGTAGTTTAAACTGATCCTTTCAGGAAGAATCGAACTGTAACCATTATTTGGAAAGTTTTGATATTTAGAATTATATTTATTTTGCTTCGTCTCGAATCTCCAAAACAGTAAGATTGAAAAGTTCAAAACTTGAAAGAATACTGCTAATATTCTAACTTAAACTAAGATCATCTGTTTCATTATAGATGGTTTTAGTAGGTTACTGTTACAATGACAAGCATATCTATTATCAACTAAGAGTTCTTTGTAGAAATTAAACATAAACATCGTTTAATCAGTTTCATATACAATGATTAAAATTAATGAAATAGATAGTGTAATTTAAATTGTATAAATTATTTGAAAGAAGTTTTTTGACTCAGCGTTTCGATATGTCATAAAAGAATATTGCATTTTTTTGATAGCATACTTTTTGTAATTAACTATTTCAAGATGTTTTGTCTTTCGAAAACATCTCAGAAACGATGAAGGTCCCAAAGCAACCAAATTTTTCTTATTGTTGCCCCCAATGCTGTTCTAGCAATCGCCGAGTTTAGTTCTCATAAGTAATTTTGCCTTTGAACGGCTACAATTCCGCCATTCATGTCTCAAATCTAATCTCATCTTTTAATTACAACTTATTGTGACAATTTTTATTGATTCTTTCAGTTAATCGTGGCAAACGCTTTATTTATAATCATGTGATTGCAATGATTAGCCTCTCTCTGGCTTGAATTGATATTCGCACTTGAAAAAATAAAGATGGACATTTTTCTCTAGAAATGCAAAAAGTGCTTTTTCAGACCACATTAAAATTTATAGCTTATTTGTTCATTATTATTATTATTTCATTATTTAATAAACTTCATTATTTATTAAACTTTATTTTATGCGCATGTCCTTTAGATTAGTTTACTATTAACCGGAACGGATAACAAAGGTGATTGTAAGAGGGTTGAGGTCATTCCTATTAGCTTACGTTATCAATAAAAAATGTTAAGGAAAAGCCCCCTTCCCCCCCAATCCTGCCTCAAAAAACAAAGCAAAAAATATATCAAAAATATATTTAAGAAAAAAGGATAAAGAATTCCCAAGTATGTCTGGTAGGGAACAGTGGCGTCATCTACACTACATCAAAAGAGAATGCGACCATGGAATCTTCCTTTAAAGGATTTATCATTTTACGAAGTAGACTTAATGCCAAGTGCATCTAGGAGGGGGTGGACGGCAATCGAATATGTTTGGAGATAACTTAAAATTAGCTCGACCCTTAAGGACAGCCTGTACCGCCTATTAATAAATGACCTTCCCGATCTCCAGCATTGAAAAAATGTTATCAACTTCTGAAAATGTGATAGGAGAGTTGTAAACTTAACCCAAAGATTTCCGCTATTGCATTTTTTCCCCCCTCCCATTTGCATTCCAAGAAACCATAAATGGAACTGAGAAAAGAGTAGAAATTTATTTTAAGCAACTATCAAGGTTTTTTTTTTCCTTAATTTTCCAGATATTTTTTTTTTTTTAATTAAAAAAAAAAAAAAGAAATTTGTCATCGTTTGGTTATCAAAGAAAGACTTGTACAACAAGGCTTGGAACTCTTGTTGGTCAATTTTTATCTAAATTAAGATGTATTCTACGTCTTTTTTGAGCTGTTTTTTTTATATTAAGAAGCCTAAAAGTAGAGAAAGAAAACGTGCTATTTATTTAAAAGACTTTTTTTGAAGATACAAGTATATTGTAATTAGGAAAAAAAAATGTCCACCTGAGTGACGTTCTTAATGGATGTTTCCATCTCAAAATGTGAAATTGTGGCTAATTGCACTATTCTCTTCTTTTGACGGTTTAAAATGACGCAGTTACACACACACTTAACATTTATAAACTTTTCTTAAACATCAATGGTTATCTCGCTGAAGATTGGCTAATCCTAGCTGATGATCACCAAAGAGCGTAAAACAGTCATTCTAGGATGTCAGTTAGTAAACATATGTTCTCTCCCATTAATACCATGAACAAAGCATTGAATTTGTTTGTAGATATGCTACTTTCTAAATAGATTCGGTTAAGAAGAAAAAAGTTTAAAAAAAAAAAAAGTAATTATAATATTAAAGTATATAGCATATCTTCAAAGAGTTAAAAGCACATGGTTAAGGCATTTTATTTTATTTTTAAAGATAGTCTACTGCCAAATGTCAGGTCTTCGAACATCTCAACATTACAAGATGTTTTGCATTTCTCAAGAGATTTGCTACTGAAAGATATTACGAGGATTTGACGTTAGTGTTCAGATTAAATAACTTTGCAATGCCTAAGGCTCAAAAACCTTGCAGTTCCTGGTAGTTTAAAAACAATATAGGCCTACATAAAATAAATATTCTGAAGAAATGCTTATTTCAGGTGGAAAAATGGACTGTGGATAATCGAAAGGTGATGGAGGGAAGATAGTAAGGCCTTTATCAGCAGCTCTAAGTCTTCCATTAATAACTTTTAAAAATGCAAGAGTAAAAAATCATATATAACAGAGAATAGAAATGTAAGACAAGTAAGAATGACTAGAAATCCAGAGGTATCAAAATATATTATAAACAAAACATAAAACGCGTGTTTTCAGTATTTAATTTCTATGGCAGCATTCCTATTCTTAGATGTTTTGCACCTTGAAATATTGCGAGGATTAGACACGTTTTATTAAAAACAGGTTCACTGTAGCTGACTTTCGAGAGGGATACGGCTTAAACGAAAGAATCTGATTTTAGTTAAATATTAACGATATAATAATTACTTTAAATTGTGGAACGTAAGTAACTTAGTGATATCAATCGTTTGAGTTTATTGTTGTTATTGTAAATATTGTTTTACTCCTATCCCTCCCGTGGGTTTCTTTCCAGTCATTCCACATAGATTACCTAATTCTATCTAACTCGGGCTATGAAGCTCTTAAATGAACAACGCATTGACAGGATGGATTTCAAATTTAACTTTTAAAAACCTCCAATTGTACCTATTATTCGAGAATCGCTCTAATCCCTACACATATTATTATTATTTTTTTTATTTTATTTTCAAAAATCAGCTGGAAGGGGCTTTCGGGAACGAATACGATTACTTTTAAGCTATTCTAAAAGATGCTAAGCAAAGTTCATACATTCTAAGGAACTGTTAGTTAATAAGTTACGAGTAAATAATATCTATTTATAAAGCGCAAAAACGATGTTTGTATGTTGGTTGTTATTATTTTGTCTCAAGAACCGGGCAATGTCGGATTCTTCCGCTAATAGTTCATAACTGATTCTCTTAAATTAGCCACTATTGCTCTGAACGACTTTAAATATTCTCTTCATTTAGTTCAGTTGTTGTTATCATTTGCAATGAAAAATATCAAAACTAGTTTCAGTGCTTTTGCAATCTTTCTCCATTACTTTAATATATTGGTATAAAATATCTTGATAAATTTAAATGTAGTTTTATGATTACGCAGAATAGTTTAAACTTCATATGTAAATATATATGAAGTCAAAACTTGCAAAACATTTTTGCTAAATTACTGTTTCTTAGATTAGTCAAATATCTAACACAGCAATGCTGGGATCTTCAACATTTCCCAAAAGTTAAAGTGCAACAAAGCAGACGATACAGAGATATTGATATTTTCCGCTTCGGTTGCATCATAATGGAATTTTGAGACACCCGCACTGAAACAGGCCCTGACATGCCACTACGTCAGACGAATACAGCAACATGTTCGCACGTGAAATCTACTTTAGAGAAATAGTGAAATACGTAGGATTTCGATCGATATATAACGTATACACGTCGTTTCTTTTCGGTTTTTTTTTTCAACATTGTGTTCAGTATATTTTACTTAATAAAAACCTTTTTTAACGGAATTTCTGTGATATGTAGAAACATCTATATGTATTTATTTATTTACTTTATGGTTTGTATTGTATTTATTATCTGCGTTGCTTCCTCGTCTGATGGAAGCAAGAGTTTTTCATTCTTTCTTTCAAGTGATTGTATGCAGCCATCTGTTCTTGACATGACATTATCTTCGCTTGTGGCGTCTCAGTGTTTTTTATTGATGTCATTATTACTGAGAATATTTTCTACGAACTTGATGATAGCTATCGAGCTGTCGTCCCCTTGTAGACCTCATTCCGGTTGTGATTTGACCCTCCCATTCTGTTTGTTTATTCTTCGACTTCAGACACTTCGGGTTTCGCATTATGTAAATTGCTCTCATACATCTTGAATGATTTCTTACTATGCAATAACAACTAAACCTTTACTATTTGAATAGTTCTTTTTTGCCGAATCTTCAATTGAATTTATTTCGAAGTAATTGACCGTTGCCTTAGAATCGCCGGAAGCGAAAGCGAAAAATTAAGTTTCTTCTTAATTTTTTTGTTTGTTTGTTTTTGTTTTCTTTTATTTAACTTCCTGTTCATCTCTTTCACAGATTCTAAAGAATATTGTTAAAGAGTTTATTTTATCTTAAGTCTTTCTGTGAAAATAAGAGTTTTGTTCTTCTCTTAATATATAAGGTGATCAACCGTCCTCCTTTTTGAAGTTCTGTCCTCCCTTGAGAAGTGTCCTCCTTATTTCCTCATTGATGTTTGAAGAGTAATATGTCCTCCTTTTTGATGCGTGAAGTTTAAAACCTTTTTTTTTTGGTTGAACAGATAGGTTTATACCCCTGAAACCCCTGATAACATTTTTTTTTTCTTTAAATTATTTGCGTCCTCATTTTCATTTTAGAAAAAATGGTCACCTTAAATTTATAATTAGCAAATTATATGGTTTCAAAAAAAGGTTTAGTGCATTATATTTCGTAGTGTTTAAATAAAGATATCAGAATGCTGAAAAGTGCAAATACTGTCACAAACATCAAAAGATGATTGATTTTTTCTTTCCTACTTGCTCAGACCAGACTTGCTGACATCTGAGGATTTTGTTAAAGAGCCCAGGTATATATATATATAGATATATAAATATATATAATCGATGAAAATTTTTTTGGTTTGATTTAATATTTAGTTTTATTTACATGTGTAATGGCCAGCAGATAACTGAATTTTGAGCTTAAAATATCAGGAAAAAAAAAACCTTTAGGACCTTTTGATCTGTGTAGAACGTACTTTACTTTTACTTAAATGAAGACGATGACAAAAATTTAAAGAAGCTAATTAAAAAAATAGCGAGGAAAGCAATTATAGTCTTTGGAAGGAATATTTATATCCTACTTATGTGGCAAGGGATTTGTATGCTTGATGTAAGATGGTACTATATAAAAACAACTATCATTATTTCGATCTGAAGCTCAAATATTAAAAAAAAAAAAAAAAAATGTTAAAATAAAAATTAAATTTTTTTTTAACATTCTTGGGGGTTGTAATAAAGTTTGCTAATTAAAGATAGATTCGGATGGGAAGAGGCTTATATTCGGACCAATCAAATGCCTATATTGTTTTTCTGCTGAAAATCTCAATGTAAGTCATTTACTAAAACACTTTAGTAAACATTTTAGTTTGTAAACACTTTAGTTTGTTTTTATTTTATTTTATTTTTATTTTGCGATATCCTTTTAACTAATTTTTTTTTCCCCCTGTTAAATAATCTTGAAATAAGCCTAGAGAAGTTTTGAAACGCTTTCCAAACTTTTTAAGTGTGTAATTTCGAAATTGTCATCTGCTCTTTAATGAGGGCGTATAGTGTTGCTACCTTAACTTGGAATTTCAAGGTTACATAAGTTTTTGATTCGTTTTGGCTGCCTATCTGTCTATAAATAAATTTGTGAAAAGAGGAAGGAAATAAAGCAGTTTCCTTATTTTGGTTCTCTCCGCTGCACATTTATTATTTCCTCACAGCACAGTTGGAAAACATTAAAGGTTTTGTCTGCATATTTGATGTGATCAGTTTACCTACACCATGGCGACTTCTGTTGCTTTAAACAAGTAAAACAAAGGAACGCTATGGGTTAGAAGTGGAAGCAAAAATAACCAATTAGATAGAGAGAACTTGATAAGATTATATTTCTAGATTGTGCGTGGTTTTAAAAGTTTGCTTTTTATCTCGACTAATGGAAGCTTATCCAAAGTGTATATTTTTCAGTAAGTTCTAGGGGAAAGGGGATATTTTACTTGAATCAGGCGACAAGCTGACAAATATTTAAGCCAGCTGTTTGACTTGTGCAGCCTTGTCCTACATAATTGTATGCTGCTGAGCCTATATTCATTCTCAAATATCATAATGTTGTCTGAAATTACTGCAAAACTACTCTAACATACAAATTAACATTAAAATAAATCAGCCAGGTATCATGTGGTTAGCGGAAATCTAAGCAACAATTCTCAATTTACCAAAGTTTAATGCGAACTTTAAATATAAACATTTAAAAGGCTAGTCTAATCCTCCACTCCCGTTCGAGATTAATGTAAACTCTATAGATGACATATACCGGGTGTAACAGGATTGTACCTAAAATATATATTTTATGAATCCTTGTAGTGTAATACAATTTGGCACAGTAATGATACATAAAAAATACAGTGTTTTCCGTATTATTTAAATGTATCATTACTATGTCAAATTGCATTACAGTACAAGGATATATAAAAAAAAAAGTATTCGAAGTGTACCACAATCCTGTTACAACAGGCATAGAAAATGATGTTTAATATTACATTTCTTAAGAAAGAAAGAATAATGGAAACCTAACAACTCCATTTTATGTCTTAATTTAATTCTTTTATAAGCAAGCATTTGTTTGATGAGTTATGCAAAACTGCAGCGTCGGGAGTGTTTCCTTTTTTTTTTAAGGCTAGCCTAAAATCCCATAATTCCTATCCTTGTTTAGGCGTGAAAGAAAAGCTAGAAAGTGAATCGTCAACTATAGAAATGGAATTAATAACTTTATCTATTGGCTTTAATGATCTCTCTGCTAAAAGATTCGCAGTTCGTAGATATCGGCTTTAACAAACAAACGCTACTAGACAGAGATGCCATGATGGCTGATGTGTTTGCCATACGCAGGCGCATTTACAGCTCTTCAGTGCTGTTGTTGATTTGCAAGAGGAGATTGATCTGTCATGTTTAACGTAACAACTTTTGAAGATTTCGATTTAATAATACAACCTAAAATACGATGATATCTGATAATAATAATATTGTCAACATAGGGATATATTGTCTAAATATTTTCTTTTTTCCTAAATGAAGAACAGAAAAATGATAATTTTGTTAATTTTATTATTACGATCATCATCAAGTGAAGATATGTGTTAATAATTCTACTAAATAACAAAAGGAATGATTTCTATTTGTTTTAGGCAACCATTTACCTTAAAAAGAAATGAAAACATGTTGAATTTATTTATTCACTGTTACTACCGATATTCTCAATCTGGTTAATGTTTAGGAAAATGTTTGTCTTGCATCCTGTGAGTTAAACTTAGCTTCTCGAAGATGAAACTGCCGACGCGGTGCATTTTTTGTTTGGGATTGTGGTATGATGTGGATTGCATCCCCTGTTAAGCTATGAATGGAATATGGGGAGCACAACCAGTCCTCTGAGAGCAAGAAAATGGGTGTGTCGGCCACTCAGTTCAACAGGCAGTGCCTGCCAACGCCGAACCTAAAGTAGGACAGTCAGTCTTGAATCCTTCCAATGGCTATAATCAGGACTTATTCCCGGTAATCCATTTACGGAGTTTAACTGTAAATATTTACCATTAATTCTTCACACGATTTGTCGTCGTATGTTTTACGTTCCAAGTAAGGTTTTATTTAGATGAATCAAAAGTATTATTTGCGTAAAAAAACTTGGGTCAAGAATTCAGGGTCAGAAATTCAGCCAAAAAGAATAGAATATTGTAACTGAAAAATATTTAACGAATTTTATCAATTCCCCCCCCCCCCACACACACCCGCTTTTTTTAAAAAAAAATTGTGCTTGAGTTCTTCGGAAAGCTTGGACTTTTTGCACTTAGGGTACATACTTAAGTTACAATATTAATAAGAACTGGTTGTTATTTGGTTTTACCAGACTTCTTTTTTTTCTTTTTTAACTTTTATTTTTGGTTTTTAGTTTAACACGGAAGTCATGCTTCTACTTATTTATTTATGTATTTATTTTACTAAAAATTTGTTGTAGTTGTAGATTCTACGAATATCAGGGAAGAAAATTAACTTTATTTATTTATTTTTAATGTTAAGAATGTTTTTCCTCTTCCTCTGCAAACTCCTCCTCAGAGGCTTGTTTTGAAGACTGGGTTTTTTTGGACCCACCAATATTTTTATGTTGTCCGTGACCAAACATTTTTTCTTGCAGACCAAGGGTCTATGGAAAAATTGGGACAATAGGAGCCATGCTCTGGTAAAATTTTCCACAACCAACTGGGGGGGTTGGGGGTTACTCCAAGTAAGATGTGTATTTTTTTCACGTGACCCAATTGTTGAAGCCAAATACGAAGAGTAGTGAAAGAGAAAGAAATGTACTTACAAAAATGAAACTGTACATCTGACGTTCGAGGTGTTCAAAATTTAAATGAGTAATTTATTGCTAATTGGATTCTTGCTGTTCACTCTTTTTAAGGTGCGAAAGTACACACAACAAATTGAAAAATAGTGTAAAGCTATGTCTGTGTATACAAACTGATTTTATTATTTAAAATTTTCAAGCATTTTCTTACAACTCCTGTCGTAAGGAAAAATTTCGAAATGTGACCACAACTGTCAAAGGAGTCGAAAGCGTGTAATGCAGCCCTCGGAGTTCATGAAAAAACATTCCTGCTATAATTAGCGTCGTAAAATATTCAGATTGGATCCCCCTATCATTTTTCTATTATAGTTAAAAATAACCTTTCGATACTTATGTTTAGATTGTCCGCGAAGTGCTATTCTAAAAAGAAATATATATATTTATATATCAATCATCATTCGTCTGATTATAATCAGAAATTATAATTATTAAGCCATTTGAAATATTGAAACTGAACATTTGAAATAATTAAGCATTTTCTGGCTTTACGTTAAAATCGTGTGAAACCTCCAATCATACGCGTTTAATATATATATGCTAATTTTTATTTGTTCTGATAGAAGGAATTTTTTGTTCTAAATTCACACTTCGTAATTCCGCCTTGTGTGCATTTTCTTCACGCCCCTCAGTTTGTTAACGGTTTTCGAAGTTTGTCCTTGGACTTAATGTTGATATCATTTGATAAAAATCCATTTGTTGAATGGTGGTTAGGTCATTCGGGGATTACAATTTAGACGTAATCTTTATTTTACAGCCCAGAGACTCTGCTTAACTAGGAATAAAAACTAGACTCATTTAACGATACTAACCAAGCACCCTTTTTTTCTTCACCTGCCATTAACTATTTAATGCCATTCCGCTCAGAATCTCCGCCGTTTCTTCATGACACACATGTCTAATCGAAATCGGAAACAACAATGAAAAATGGCTTAAAATGTTTCTAAATCCAAAAGACAACTTAAAATTTGTAATTTTCAGAAAAATTAGAAAGCTGGTAATTTACAACGTCGGGATAGTTTGTTTGTTTGTTTTTGTTAGGGACTGTTCGCTTAAACAGACTGAAAAATGGATCATCTTTGAATTATGTAAAAAGTGAAAGAGCAAAGAATTCAGTTTTTTTAATATTGCATTTCATAATAATGCATAAATTGAAAATAACTCATTAAAAATCCTTATTCATTAAAAGATTTTGATTCAGCGTTGAATAATTAGTTTCTTTAAAATCTCCCGAAAGTAGCTTTTACTATTCTTACTAATTCAACTGTTGAAGCGGAATTTTTAGAGCGGATAATGATTTTTACATAAATCAATATACATGAATACTTATTTAACTTCAGAAATAAAATTTAAAAAATCTTAGTTTAATTCGCTTTTAAAAACTTATTAGTAAATTTTATTAAAAACAACAACAAAAAAAGAAAAAGAAAGAAGCTAGCAAAACTATGGTGACTTTTCGGGGTTTTTCAAACACTTCTATCTTTTAACTACAAATCGGCCACTTTCTAATTATACTAAGACATTAACTACCATAATTATATCGCCAGAATTGACAAGTGATAATAACGAAAATTTTCACTTTAAATCAGGGTAACAGAATTTTACAGCAATAAATTAAGATTAAATTATGCCAAATAAAAATCACTTTTTGTCCATCAGAATACAAATTGGATACAAAATTTACGAATATTGTAAGTGGGATCAATCATTTTTACTTTCCTGGCAAGCTTTTTTTTTTAACAATGTGGATTTGTCTAATTAGAAAAATAACACGTTTTATCTATTTTAATTAATTGAAGCAATTAAAATATTAATTGAGGATGTTTGTGTTATTTTCTGATTATCTTTGTATTTCTAAATGTGCTTTGAAAAATGTGGATTCATAGTTAGCCTAATGAATTATGACAATCTCGGGAAACTACTGATTGAAGAGAGTATTTAACTAAGTCTGGATGGCGCCAGTTACTGTGAGGAAAGAACCTGTAGAATTGTGTTACTTAGATCTGAATTAAGCATCACATTTAAAAATGACCAACTCTATAACCACTGGAAGCCTTTTCAAATTGCACTAGAGCACAGACAGAGAGAGTGATGTTGATGTTTGCTTCTTTTTATGTTTTAGATCACCATAAAAATGACTATTTTCATTATTCATGATTAGTGATCTAATAAGAAGAAAGAAAACATCAATGACTTGTTAGCCTCCTGACAAGGATCTAAGAGATTTGAAACAGAATGGGAAGTGTATTTGTAGCCTATTTCATATCTCCCTCCTAAGAACTACTGAACACATCTTCGTGAAACCTTCACATACGTATTTACATACAAATTACACGATCTGTCTTTTAATATTGGAAACATTTTTCTTGTGGATGCCTGTGTTGAAGTAACGACTTGATTCTTACTGATCGCAAATAATAGTGTAATGTATTTTGTTTGCACAAAACTTTTGATTATAATTAATTGGATTTAATTTTGAAAGCAATAATATTTGTGGTTTAACGATTTTCAAAAAAATTACAAAACTTGAAAGCAGATAGTTCGTACTCGACGACTATAGTTCAAACATTCATCTACTGACACTTTTTCTTTGTTTTCTTTTCACGACTTCAGAAAACAAAGTAAAACTTCAACAACATTGAAAGTTGTTTGAGGAAGTGTTTGTTCTTGTGATTGTACTTTGGCAAACGGAGGATCTTTCTAATAATAAAGAAAGGAAACTTGTTTAAATATTGAAATTTGTTTGATGACATTGACTTCTTTTGCTTTTTACATAAAAGAAAAACTAATTGGAGATTAAGAAATAGGAACGTTGTAATGATGATGTTTCAAAAAGCCATAAATAAGAAAGTAAATATAATAATGTTTACTGAAATGCGACCTTATAAAAAAAGAACCTATTCAAAGCAAATGTTTATTTTTATTAAATGGCATTAGTTTGATACTTGGTAAACACATGATGTAAATGTAATGTATTTATATTTCAGTATTCAGATATCGAGATAAAACAAAATTACTATTAAATTCGTAATATTTTGATACTCTTTGATAATTTTTTGATATTTGCTGGAGTTATAACTTTTCTTTTTATTGGTTTATGGAATCGTTTATTGTTTATTGTTTGATTTAGAAACGTGGTCATTTTGATATTAAGAATTGGATTTGCGATTTTTAAACTTCCTTTGAAATATTTTGACGGGAGAAAAAAAAAAGTTGATATATATAGTTTTGAAGGAGATATTTAATTAATATGTAGGTGTTCGATTATTAGCTTTTATTCGAAGAGGGGGGAGAATCCCAGCCTATTTTATTTAATGATTATTTTAAAATATTGACATTTCGGATATTTTTTTTTCACATCGAATTGTAAAATTTGGAAGCGAATTTGCTGATAGAATAAAAAAATAGGCCTACTCTCTCAATTTTCCTGCTAAAACGTATTTCTAATCATGTCGTGGTTTAATTAACATTTTAAAATAAAAATAACAATAGAAGAGATATGACAGACGACATTAAGATGAATAAAAGTAAGAAAGAGTATCTAAAAGAACTTAAAAGTTACTTTCTTTTTTTTAAAGTCTTTTAGATTATAATATTTGCCAAATACAAACAAATCGTTAATTTTCCATTTTGTGAAAATTAGTTACATCCGTAAATACTTAATTTCCTAAATTTTATTTTAATTTAATCAAAGAATGTAAAGTGGATTAAAAAATGGATTACGGTATATGTCAAAGTTAATTATTTGCCATTAAAATGCACAGAATCCAGAATACTCATTTTGAATATTTCATCAATATTGAATATTCAATATCACCTAATCTCCTTAAACATATATTCCAAGGTTTGACAGATCCATCCCATGTTCAGATATTATTAGTCATACAGAAGACATTGATTTTTTGAGCTTAACTTTCCTTAAGGAAGTAGTTTAAAAATATCGATGTACTCATTGAATACATCAAGCGTCATACATATTGACCAGTTCTGTTATAAAGGATATTTTTTTCAAGTGTCTTCAATAGTGACAAGTGGAAAAGTTAACTTCTTTTTGTCAAACCGAATCCTTTAGTCTGTAACTTTGTGGAGCCATCCTTTATATAGAAAATACATCTGTATTTCAATTGTTATTCGCTTTAGTCACTGCTCTGCTTTCTGCTTCTGAATCTTTGATTTTATTTATTCCTTTGTGTGACGGAAACGTGTTGCTCTTTCATGTGTGTTACACTTTTCCAGTAGCATTTATTGATCTTGGTATTTTGGTATCAAAAATAGTCATATTAGTTCCTCAATGGCTGCTTTACTAAATGTTGTCAAATTGTTTCTAGACCAGTTCGTGTAGAGAAAACTATTTGTCATACATCTTTGCTTCCTCTGTTTGTTTCTTAAGCACTTTGATGGAAATCTACTGCTTATCATCCGGCAGCCCCCGATTTTGAAAAAAGACAACTAGAATTAACATGATTTAACTGTTTTCTTCCAAAATTACATTGTTTGATGTAAAACAGCTTCTCTGTCAATTTCTCAAGGTTTATTAAGCAACTCTTAATTTTGAAAAGTTTTTACAAGAATCTCTTTTTAACTTTAAAGATGATTTTAACCATGTCACTGAAATTAAACTCTTGTCAGTACATGTATCGTTCCATAAAACATAGACATACAGACAAAAAAGAAACACCCGACACTAAAAAAACAAAATAGAAAAGAAAAAAAAAGTCATCTTTTCTTATTCTAAGGAAATGAATAGATGGAATCTTATTTTAGACTCTCCCTGCGATAAAGAAAAAAATGCAAATAGGAATATAAAAAAAATGTTGTGACCTCCTTTTTCGTATCTGTTCTTAAACTAAGTAGTTGTTTTGAGAATTTGATCTTCAACAAATGTTTTAAATAAGAAGCACAAATTAAAAGCGCCTTATTGTAAAACATTTGATCTGAGGCATCAGCTTTGTAGTGGACATTCATTGAAAGAACAAGTACATATACTGGGCATCATGAGAAAAGTCTATCCTGTGCATCTACTTGAGAGTTCTACGAAGTTTGGAATTCATTCAGGCCTAAACAGTTGGATAACCTTAGTAGCTAATTTCATTGGAGAGAGAGAGAGGATTAGATTGAGAATCATCCAATGGAAGTGGCGTTCCTGGGATTCAAATTGAATTTAGTTGTGTTCACTGTCCCACCAAGAGATTCACGTCATTGAACTAGAAGGATCCACATGCTCTGACTTTATCACCTTGTTTTAAATTGCAGTCCGCTTTGCTGAGGATCAAATTTAGTCGGATCTCTTTTCGAAGCCGACTGACTCACTGTTCTCCGGTTTCGTAGCATTCGATCATGTGTTACGCAATACAACGATAATTTTAGACACCACTTCAAGATGATTTGAGTTAATCTTGAAGCTAATTAATTCAGTAGAATTTACTTTGCCCGTGTCTGAAGAAAAAATAATGATACATTTGAGTGAAGTTTTGGGAGAAGGATGAAACGGACTCGATAAAATGTATTGTATCTGTTTAGAAGGAATGATAGATATTAAAACTTCTATATTTGTAAAGTATACATTCTGATTTGACGAGAGGCGCTGGAAAAAGTGAAATGTTAACCCCTGAACTCTTACTATGTACCTGTGATGTGTCACTAAATGTTTTCAAAGTAAATCAAGAATGTATACATACGTAAACCAATTGCAAATAGCCTTCAAAACAAAGTTGACATTTTCCGTTTGTTTCACTTTCTCGTTTCATTATTGTTAATTCAAACGCTTCGTTTCCGAAGAATTATTGAATGTTTATAGTATCGTAACCAGCCGTAGTCAATTACGAAACAGTTACGACTATTTTTTTTTTTACCATTATTCAATGAATAGTTTTCAGTATTTTAAATAAAATATTACCGTACAAATGTACCTCCTTGTCCATTTAAATATCTGATGTTGCTTCAGTTTCAAAGATGACCTTGAGATCGCGTATTTCCTATGATGACTCCTTCCGCGAATTATTCGCATCCGAGGGTCGAAGAGATAGAATTGTTCTGGAAGGAAGAGTCATCTTGAACCGATCAAATGTGGTAATTTGTTGATCGCACGAACTCCGTGCACATTTTCTGAAATATTACGCGATAATTGACTGGTATCGAACAGTCATGTCGGAATCATCTTTCTTTCTGTCAAGGAAATCCTTGTACTCTGATACATTTGGTCGCTCGAGTTAATTCGAAACTGGCAGTCAGCCGAATTAAAGCAGATCCAGTAACCGACTGAGATTTTTAAGTTTTCGTAGAATTATTGGATGGATATAGTATTTTAAATCAGCCACAGTCAATTACAAAACAGCTACGACGACGATATTTTTTACCATTATTCAATGAATGGTTTTCAATATCTAAATAAAAGATGGCAATTAATAGGTGGTTGTTGTCTGTCAATGTACGATTCTTCTGTGAATAAGGTTTCAATGGATTATAAGTACATGTTTGATATTTGTGCAGTACATACTTTCGAAATTACGACTTCCTCAAAACTCTGATGGTATTTTGGTTTTAAATTTTATTACGATTAAAAAAAAAAAAAAAAAAAATAGCCAAAATGCGACAACTCCTGTAGATGACATTGTTAATTACTAAGAACAAATATCAGCGGTGAAGGAATTCATTCTCTGCGATGACTTTTGCTCAACGTCTGTTCACTCGGCATTTTAACTGTTCTCGATTTGCAAAATTTCTTAGTTTTCGTCACTAATAAAAAGTCCTATGAAAATAATTTAAAATTTGTTAATCAGCCTCTTGATAGTAAACTATTAGCCTAAATTAGATAAGTTATTTTTGTTTCTCCCTTTAATATTCAATTTGTATTTTGGAATAAGGTTCGCAAGAAGCAAATATAAAGACATTTCTTTTTATATATATTAAACAACTGAAGAAACCCATACTAGAATTAACCGAAGAAATAAACGAAGATCATGGATATAAATTTGATAATATTACATGTTGCAGATATTGAGCATATCCATTTCCAAAAAGACAACAAAATTTAAAAAGGGAATTAAATTTAAAAGTTCCTATCATTTAAAAAAATAAAAAAAATAACTGCAAGCAATTCATGATACATGAAAATAGCATTGGTGGATTCTTGCAAATAAAAGTTAAAAGACAATATCATAATTACATCGTAATCAATTTGTCGTAATAAGTCAGTGAACTCGGGAAAACAGAATAATTGAGTCGGTCAATGCAAGAACGTCCCAAGTCCACGTAACTGTATTTTGAGATAAATAAGAAAAACTGTCTGGATTCGTTACTTGGGATGTTATTTGCTGTCACTGTTGTGTAATGCCAGACTCAACAAGGCAGTTGCGATGGACTTAAAACGTTGTTGCTCCGTATATACCGCAGCACTGATGCTTCAAGACACCTAGAAAACTTTGACCTGGAATTTTCATATTTTGGACTTGGGACGTTCTTGCATTGACCGACTCAATTGTCTTATTAACAGAAGACATGGAATTCCTTAGATCACTGACTTACTCCAAATTGTTTCTTTATAATGATGATATTGTCTTTAACTTTTATTTGCAAGAATCCATCAATGTTATTTTGAAAACAATTTCAAACGATGGAAAAAGGGAGGGGATGGAGGGATGGAAAGCTTTCTCAGGACAAAGAGACCCTTATAAAGATAAGATGTAAAATACATCTATTTCAGATGCGCTTACTATTAAATGGAATCTTAACAATGTAACTTAAAAAAAATCGTAAAAAAAATCTTTAATATGTTATGAATTTATTAATGTATGGTTAAAACTCCGTAAATAGGTTTTAATTGTCTTGCATAGTGTACCATTCATTATATAAACAATGCTTTACGATATAGAATTTTGACGTAACAATAGAAACTTAATCGTACTAAAATGTAATTAAAGGATTCTTAAAGATTTTGTAATAAGGATCTTTTTAGAAATTTTAATATTTTTTTTTACCATCCAAAATCTTTTAACTTTTAATTTATGAGAGACTATTTCTGTGAAATTAAACAGAATTTCAATACAGAATTTTGTATTGAAAACTACAAGGAAAATCTATTTTTTATTAGAAGATTTAATTATTTATTCGTTAGGACTTTGTTAGGGGATTATTAGCGATTGGGTCAGAGGACGCAGCCCTTAATAAATAAAGAGTAAATATTATTAAATGAACGAGAGAAATAGAAGCAAATGGATGGTCAATGAATATATAAACGAAAATTTAAAAGCATTGAATATTTAGACGATCGTATTCATAAATCAGCGGAATATTCCCTTATTCTGTCGAAACAAAACGAGTAGAAACGCGACAGTGCTTTTTAAATGCGGGATAATTTAGGCACCTAACGCCTTTGAAAAAGTAGTAGAGAGAAGAAAATGACCTTGACCGAGCGATGTGTCGCGCAAATGCCGTAATTATTTGTTTGTTGTGCGTTGCCGTTTTCCTTGTTGAGAAGGCAGTCACTGGAACAGGTAAAGAAGCTTTTTTTCTCATTTTAATCGATTAAATTTTATGAAAAAAAAAACCCCAGAAGAACGAAAGTTGATTATTCTTCTATCAGTGATAGATAAATTAAGAAAAGAAAGTTAGGAAGGATTGATTTAGTTAGTTTTGTAATAGTTTCATAGCAACAGGCCAACAAAAAAAAGAAGCCTCAGTGGCAGGAAACTGTTATCACAACGCGAATAACACATTCAATATCGCGTTTATTTATAAAGAAAGGCCTAACTTGGATAGAATTTGCCCTTCATCGAGATTTCCCTGTCGTATTTAAAGTATTCAAATTGTTTACGTTCATTTCTTTACAACCGGAAATTACTCATTTTTTTTTTACAACCAAGAAATTGGTTTTTGATTTATATGTATTAATAAAATTAATACTCGTAAAATTAATGTTCGTTCAGGTGACGATAATGATACTTAACAATCCACTTTAAATTTCTGTAGACGATTGTTTATTTGTTAACAAGGACACTGATGTTTTCTTTGTTAGGTCACAGTAATAAGAATACTTATACAAACGCCACCAATTACACTCACAGAAGTAATACGTTGACGTTTCTATATACTGGGGAATTGTCATTTATAAAGCAGCCTCATCTTTATAGATTGTTTACATAATATACACATTCAGAGAACGGTTGACCACCATGGAGATTTAGTATTATGTCATTGGATTGTTTCTAACTTCTCAGTAATGCAGAAATTTTATAATAATCAAATGAATACCACATATTAAAAGTTTATTAGTAAAGATAAGGAAATTATTTGTGAAGTCATCAGTTGATTTCTATAATTTTGTACTTAGTACTGGATAATTTATTGTAACAATGTAGAGTTACAGAGATTTGATTTTTTTTTTCTCTTTCTTATTTTATGCTTAGAAGAAAAAAAACAAACCAAAACAACTTATTATGGACTTCAAAAATATTTAGAATTTTCCTTAACTTTTTCAATAATTATATCATTAAGACAGGCAAATATTTTTTTTTTTTAATTTTTAAATGATATTCATGAAATCTGTTGTACTATTTGAAAAAATATTATTGTAATCGTTTATGTGCAGGTGTTGTTATAGCAAGGATCACTGGTAATGAACAGATTCTCGTATTAAATACAATATTCTCATATATCTTTTAGAATGTTTTCTTAAGTATGTAAATACGACGAACTTTTATGTGCTTTTTAAGATAAAAATTGATAGCTTCAAGTGTTGGTTCATCATTTTCCAGCTGATAACGAAAAAATGAATGGACTTCAGCTCTTTGAAAGAGATATTTACTAGTTGTTGTTAATTAAGCTGTATAAAATATTAGCTTTGGTCTATACTGTGCTAGTAGTTGGAATCTGTGTGCAGCATTATTTATTTTTAATAAGCTCTTTAGCAGTAAGAAATATTTCTTGAAATGTATTTGCTAAATATTAATAAAAGTATCTAGTTATATTTTTTTTTTAATTTGAATTCTTTGATAACCACAGAACCGTGGATAATTTTTCGGATTTTAAGACTTTTTAACATATCAATAATTTTGATTTTGTCTTCTGTCTTACATCTGTCTGTATTAATTGGTATTTATCAGTATTAAGCTTAGTTTCGAAACGTTCCTAAGTCTAAGTAATGGATTAAGTTAATTTTCTTTAATCTTTGATGACGATTATCTTGTACACCGATTAGACCTGTTGGCTCTTTCCAGCAGGGATCCACCTTGGATATATAATATGATACAGCCAAAAAGAAGGCATATTTAGTGAAAAATTCAGAAGAAATGGCATCGCGAAATAAAGATGTAGATTGCATCAACTTACGAATGCCGGTATTGTAAGATTCAAAAAGGTAGTGGATTGTCTTAATCATATTTCAGCATTTTCCATAGTAATTATTTATATGATAGCAGCCTTTTGAGGAGTTTCGTGTAATGATGGTTTTAGCCCTAAGCTCTTTATCTATGGGTCCAAATTCTATCGAAAGCAGTAAGAGATTACATTCGAAAACATTAATTTATTATTTAGTTTCAACTTTGCAAGATAACCACAATATCTCAAAGACTACGTATTGCGGTTTTTAATGGCAATGGATTTTGACAGTTTGTTGCATCAAGGTTCTTACGGGTAGGTCCTATTTATATCAGAGTCAGTAGAGATGATCTTTTAAATAAATTAAATGCACCTTTGAAGTATCAGCTTACCTAAGATAAGTTGTTTTTATGTTACCTTGATCCCAAATGGAAGGACGGCGAACATTAGGACTGCAGATTAAAATTGGATTCTAAAACTTTTTAAATCTGACCTTTTTTTTCTCCTCCCACGCAACTAATGGCGGTTCCAGATATTTAGATAAAAACTCGTTGATAGCTCCTCTTTTATCAAACGATTAAAAAAATTGAAAATAAAAGTCGTATCGAACACTTGATTCGAAGCCAATGGGAGGAATTTAGAAATATTCATTGGCTTTATCTAGATAGAGATGATAGTAGTCTTTCATTTATAGTTGTTAGATTTTGACTATAATTACCGAGGTTCTCGATTTAGCCAATATCAAGTGAAGCAAATAAAATTTCCCTTAATTTTTTTTCTATTAATTAAATCAACCGACATTCGCCCTCTCTTCCCTGCGGCATCTTAATCACGTGCCAATCGTTGGTACAAAATAAAAACTATATATTAAAAAAAAAAAAAGAAAGTTTTAAAAAATTATGCTTAGGTTGAGATGATTATAAAGTTAAAATTGTAGGTTGCATTTTCACTTCAACAATTCGACGAGAACTGAATTGGTCTCGTATGATAACTAAACCCGATCTCTCATTTGTTGTAAATATAGATACGCACTATATTTATATCACAATTTACGAAAGTGAAATATAAAAGGAAGATCTTGGAAGATATTTTGTTTTGTAAGATCTGATAATTTTCGTCAGACGGGGAAGATCTTCCAAACTAAAATTATGATTCAAGATTTTAGAAAATTGGGTTTATTTGCTACCCGTGTTCCTTTTATATTATTGTTTTATTTTCTTCTTTAGAAAGAATGAATCGGATCTATTTATTAACATTTCATAATAAGTTATAATAATAATGAGTCTGGCTTTAAAAGAAAATACGATACTTGCTGTTATTATTATATTTAAAAAAATAATTAAAATGTTGTTATTGTTTGAGATTTTCATGTAGTAAATTCAAATGTGAAGCCCTTCAGCTTACGTAAAGCCTCTTTAAGATTCTCGTCTTTAATTTTAGATCGATAGTTAGTTATTCAGACACATGGTAGCGTAGACATGGAGAATGGAGATTTTGAGATGCTCTTACGCTCTTAATATTCCATCTGGCCTTCCTAGTAAAAAAAAAAAAAATCACAGTAAGAAATCCTTATTGAAATTCGTAATTTTGAATTATTTAGGATTTTATAATAAAAGAAAAATTATTTATTTTTAAATGTTGAACGTTAAATAACAACAATCCATTTGGTATGTTAATATTTTAATTTTGTAAGTTTTAATTTTTTTAATTAAGATTAATTAATAATTGCAACAAGTTAAATTTAATGTCAGCTATATCTTTAAAAGTATTGTAATTAAAGATATAATAATGGTAATTTTCTTTAAAAAAAAAAATCGAACATTTATCCTCAATTTTTTTCTCCTGTTTCGAAATATAAAAATCGAAATTGATTGCAGTGAAACTGAGCCCATTTAACACAGGGAAAAAAAAAAAAAAAAAAAAAGGTTACAGTTCCTTTGCTTTCACAGCTTCTAGTATTTTTTTTTTTTCATTCGTTCATTCTAGACGTTTCTTAGGTCACCGTGCCCATTTCAAGTTGGCCTACCCAACTGCACCTCGCCAGTGGCCTTATATCTTGACATCGAGGGGGAAAATGGAAGGGACGGGGGTAGGGGAAATCGATGACAGAAAATTTCCACCTCGAGAAAAATAATTGCGTAAATCGTAAAGAATTACAATTAATTTTTAACCTTCTTCGATATAAGATACAAAATTACGACTATGCATTCATGATGATAAGTATTCAAGATAATTTGATACTTCAATTAACTTGAAACAAACTTGATCATTTTATGATGAATTATTTCAGCATTGCATATAGAAAGATAATAATAATCTCGGAAAGTTCAGTACTGTTGTTTATTATTTTTCAATTAAGCACAGTTTTTGGTTCGCATTTCGTAAGGGGGGATATGAAAGTAAAGAAGAAGGAAAAATAAATAAATAAAAACAAGCTAAAGTTAAACAGCATAATGTAAAAGAAATTTTAGATTATTAATTAAAAAGCAGAAAAAAAAATTTCTTAAAGAAAGTTGAGAAAATATATTTTATTTGAAAGTTTGTTATGAAAAAATATCCTAATTTAATTTAATTTTTTTTTTCTTCTTTCGATTCTTTATTTATTGACTATTCGAATGCATATCTATAAGTGCAGTGGCATTTTTGAGAAAATTTAATTATTCCGATATCCCTTGTGGAATATTTTTAGAACGAGCAGATGTTAGGTTTTGAATTTTGCGTTGGGAATAAAATTCTTGCAACGCGAAAGTCTGATGCGAGGTAGGCTTCAGGGTAGGGCAGCCGGCTTTCTCCTCCTCATTTGGCTTTCGCGAGTGATGATGACTGTTTCCCTCTTGTTGCTGCTGTAAAAACAAAAGATGCAAGAGCTCAGCAATTGTATCAGCACAAGCACTTTATGCACATGGACGAGCTCGCGAGGTAGGATGCTATTGGCCGCTCGGGGAGTGGAATGATGCATGTCACGTGACAAAGAGCCAGGATTTTTGTATTGATTTTTCTGTTTTCTTGAACCCAGCGTCGAGTAGATCGCCCCCGTTGCTTATTAGATAATCGAGCTGTTTTGGAAGGCTGTGGTCTTATGCTGAATGTAAGTTTTAATCGTTTCCTATATAATATCACCTTTTGCCATTTGGATTTGGATTGGGGAATCTACGTTGCGGGCGAATTCCACGAAGATTAGAACACCCACAAATGTTGATGCAGCAACCATTGCTGGGGAGCCTGGATGTCGTCGTACACTGCAGTTGGGTCGGGTGCTTCCTGTTTCAACTATCAATATCGGTGTCGTTCACATACATTTTTTTTTTTTTTTCATTTAATTTATTTGCAATAGGATTTAAAAATTTTACATTATGGGAGATTTATAATTTTAATTTATTAATATTTTTTATATCGAATTCTAACATCTGATTATTTTTTTGATTATCATTTAAGACTTTTTTTTCCCTTTTTAATTCTGATCTCATGTAAATTGAGGTTTGAATACTAAATTCGTCTCTTCAGGTTTTCTCAATATGAAACAGTTATCCCCAATCGTAGCCTTAAGTGGCGATTTCTTTGGATTGTATTTATTTATTCAACTTCAAGATCTTAGTCCTTTAACCCCGTCACATAAATAAGAAATCCTGGAATGTTATTCGTTTACACTATTATGTAATAGTTCTTTGCTTCCTGTATGAATCTCAAATACGTTCCCAAAGACACGTTTTTTACGCTGCAAAGAAGATTGTTTGCCCTGAAGCTCGGTTGTCAGGCAGTATTAGAGTTGCGTGCATTTAAAGCTGATCTAATGATGTGGTTGTAAAGAGAGAATCACTGATATAATACGGAAAAACACATTAAAGAGGAAAGTAGTCTTCCAGAATAATCTATTGCTTAAATTATATATGTAAACATTTTGTTTACTTCTTTTTTAATATTTATATTTAAGATTACAATATGGAATAAAATATATATAAAATTCCATATTTAGAAATTAGTAATGTGTTGCTAGTATAAATTTTTCTCCTTTTTTTCAAAAATTGGGGGGGGGGGGGGGGAGAAGAAATGTATACGTATTAATTTATTGTTGTATATTGGAATCCGCAAAGTTTTCTCTTTCATGTACAAATTTGCCTTCCCTATAAAAATAATGCTTTTCATGACGGCCACGTTATTATTAAAAATGCTGAGCTTTCAATGTTCTTTTTAATTTAATTTGATTAGAAATAATAGCTACCTTAAAAAAAAAACTAATAAATATTTTTGTCATAAATAATTTAATGCATTAAATAATTTCAGATAAATTATTATGATTCAACAAATACGGAAATCATGAGATTTGATTAATTAAATTTTTTATCATTTTTAAATGAATTTTGAAAGTGTGTAATGCATTAAATAAATGGGGAAAAAAATATGACTGGTAGTTATTTATAGAAACGTATTTTTTCTTCTTCTTCTGCTAACCAGTATTGTTTATGGTATTTAGAGTTGATTGTTTGTAATGAAAATGGATCGCCCGGAGAGTTGTTTAGAGGGCAATTTCAAGGACACGAAACAGGAAAAGCAACTTTTCTTGATTCATTAAGTCCAGTAATTCAGTAAGATGTAGAACCACACCAATCTGAGAAAAGGGGAGGTCGTGGAAGGTTTACTTTAAGAAAAATCGAAAAAAGAACATTATACATATTTTTGTCAATAAAATTTCAGTTTGAAAATACATCATTATTTTTGCAGAGATTGAAGCTGGGGGATCTTTGGAATCCATCTAAAGGTCAAATTATGCATTTTGGGGAAAAAGTTTTTGCCGTGTTTATGAAAATCATGCCCAGAATGCTTAAAAAAAAAATATTTATATTTTTGAAAATTTCCTTTTTTATGCAAGATTTTTGTAAATCCACAAAACTTTTATGAACTAAAAGAAAGAAAGAAAAAAAAAAACCTACTATTAAATGACGGTGAGATGGGAATTAATTTGATGTTTTTAATATTTTTCAGTTGAAAAATTATGAAGAAACTTCAGAAAACTAGAATTTAAAGTTTTGTTTTGTAACATTTTTTTTTAATATCTTTAAAATTGGAAACAAATACAGAAATCAATTTCGTGGTATACCTTATTTTTCTGTTGAATTTCCATATGACAGTAACTAATATTCTACTCTTATTCCATTGAAAATATTGTGAATAGTATTTTATATTTATTTTGTGAAAGATATCATCATAATTATCATTTATTTGTGATAGCATTCTTTTAATATCTTCTCTAATTTCTTATCAACTATCTTTTTATTCTGAAGGCAACATGTAATCAGTTTAATCCTTTTCTGAAAACGTTTTTCTTTCTCTTTCTCTCTGTATATTTTATATATATATATATATATATTTTGTTCTTTGTAATATTTCTTGTTGTTTTAAAAGTTCGGTACCTTTTCTTATTATTAATGTTAAGTTTTAATTTTATTCTAAAATTGTTTTAGTTCTACAGCTAAACTCTATTTTTTTTGAGTACTTAAATTATAACTTATGAAATGTATTTTTCAGTTGACTGAAGGGGGTGGGGAGTAGAGTAATTTAAGCAAAGTGTACTCGCTCTGCTAACCTTGTGTTCTGTGATAAGTTGAGCTTGCTTTTATGAATGAATGAGAAAATATGTACAAGAAAAATTAGAAGACCTTTTCTGAAGAGATTTTCCTTAATTAAGGGAAATAATTAATATCCATTAAGATTGAAGCATTTTTTTTTGTTTAAATGAGAATATTTGTCACCCCTCCTGTTTGATTCATTATCTCTTTCAGAAGCCTTGAAGTTCTTTATTATTTTCTTAAAAGCATTTTTTATATATATAGCAAGTAAATAGATATGCTTACAATGTACCCTCCTTTTTTTTTGAAGGATACAATTATGTTGTGTAGTCCTTTAATTTTAGGGGAAGAATCGCCATGAATGAACCAGAAGTTTTGGATGCTGAAATTTCCATATATTGTCTTCTGGGTTCGGGTGTAAGCTTTTGTCATTTTTTTGGCAAGTGATGATATGCTAGTAACATTCATAGTTACTGAAATATAGTTTTTTTTTGCTGTATATTCTTTAAAATAAATAAAATCCCCTTGTATGCTGCACTTATTCTATTAAAAATGCTTGAAGGGTGTAGATTTAATTTATGCAAATAATGTTGGTTTTTATTATTACTGTTATTTCCTCCATCTTATCTGAAAGCATAAGTATATATCAGCCTTTGACCTAAGGAATGCATTTTTTGTTACAGAGATGTTTTTGAAAGATAAGAACACCTGTATTTGTTCAGATTATCATATTGGGCATTTTTACAATCTTAAACACTATTAACATTTTTTTTTTTTCTTTTCATATATAAAAAAACTAATCTTTTAAATCAGAAATTATGGAGTATTGGTATTTGAACTTGTGTGTTATCAAATAATTTTGGGTGTTGTGCTGCTGTTGCATGTCTTAGTCATGTTAGCATGTTTCAATATCACATATGGACTCGTTATAAAGAACTTGTATAGTGATAATTAGAGAAGATCTTATTCTCTGAAGATAATAGTTGGCATTCCATAGCATGCATTTATTGTTCAATGAACATATGTAAATTTTATTCATTCAGTTAAATTGTTTGGCTCTTCAATACTTGTAACGTTTTTCTTTATTGACTTATTTATTCCTTGTGTTGTAAGTCAGAGAAAGGGTTTTTAGATAAAGGAACCAAAAACTTTTGAGTTTGTTGTTTTGTTCCTTTAAAAAGAAAAAAAAAAGGTTGTAGTCAACTGGGGATAGTCTCAACTATAGCCAGAATTTCTGTGCCGATTTGACCCTTTGTGATACCCCATCTCTCCAGTAATTTTGACTGGATGTACTTGTAAGCTGCTACTTTTTTTTTCCCCCATTTTAATGGGGTATCCGTTGTGTTTTTAATTTTTTAACTGTTTCAACAAAATAACACTGTTTCTGATAAATGTAACTCAGACCAGAGAACAGTAACGTAACTTAAAATGAGGCTGTTTTTTCAAGAATATATTGAAAGCTGATTGTTGAGTCACTACATTAATAGCTTCTTGCCTATCTTTTCTCCAGAATTAGTTGAAAATGAACAGCGTAAAACCATTCACAACATCTAGGATGATATGGTTTAAAAAAATGATGAAAATGTTTTGATTTGTTTAATACTTAATAATTATGCATTATTAATGCACAGTTTTGTTCTGTAGATAATTGTTTAATTTAGGCATTTATTGCTTTTTCCAAATTACTAAATTTTAGAGCATGTTTTTGTTCCTTGTACTGCTTTCGGTATTAGCATTAGTCATACTTATAGAAAAATCTTGACATCAGATTAGCAAAAGTGCACACATTGTATATTTATGAAGAAATTTCCTTGATTGTTTGTTTCACTGACAGATGATAATTCATTATTTCAAAATTTGAGATTGAAATAGAAATAAACAAATGGAACATAGTATTCTTGCTCAAATTCTTTCTGAATTGTTAACCTAAATTAAAATATATATATATATATATTATTTTTTTTAACTATTATTTTATATCAGAGGCAGAATTTTCATTTAAAACTGGATTAAAGAAAGTACTTAAAAAATAATTTTGTTTTCTTGTCATTTATTATTGGAGTAATTATTATAGTGAATATTTCTATTTTTACAATCAAATACTTTCAATATTTATTTTGTTGGATTTCTGACAAAATTTTTAAAATAGCATCCGTTGAAGAAGTTTTTTAAATTATAATTTGTATATAAAATAACTAGTGCTTAAGTTTCATCAACAAAATTATTTTCAACTTAGTAAAGTATTTTATTTTGTGTTTAGATTAACGAGAGCTAATACAAGGAAGCCTTCTGTTCCTAATCTGGAGACAGTGGAGGCTTTAAGTAACTCATGCTAAGCCTACGTCTTGTATCTTGCCGATCACTAAAACAACCCTAAGCTGGAAATCATGGCCTTGGACAGGGATATCAATCCTTAATTTTATTTAGTGCACATCAGATAAGGGAACAGACTACCTGAAGAGGATAATATCAAGTCATCAATAGTAAGTCAATGTTTGTTTGTCAACATATAATTCTTGTAGATATGACCGTGTTTTTCAAAATTAACAAAGTGAAAAATTCACACACACACAAACATAAAAATTCAAGAAAAAAATAATCAGAAAATGAATTGTTTAAATAAAAATGTTTTGGTATTGCAATATGTTGTCCCTTCTCATTGATATCTGACATGTTACCTTGTACAATTATTGAAAGTGGTTTGCAAATAAAGTTATAATTTATAAAAACTTAAATTTTTAATGATACAAATTCATTAAAAGTGCACAATATAATAATACTAGGAAATAATGAAACAATTTGCAGGTGTGTAAATTGTGTTGCTATCAATACATTATAACAGTTTCAAAAGTTATCAGGTAATGAATTGAATGAATCAGGTAATGAATTATAGAACATTGATAGTATTTAATTAGTTTTAGATATTTACCAATAATTATTTCCTAAACTTTTTCTCTCTCATTAATTTATATAGTTTGGCTCGTATTCTGAAAGCAGTTTATTTATAAACTGTATTGTATTTTTTTTTTAATTGAAATTCTATGGAGTTTCAATATATCTTTAATTATTTTATAGTAAATAGTTACTTATAAAAAACTGAATTACACCTTATTCATAACTAAATAATTCTTTGCAATTTAAATGCCATTTCTGATTGATTTCAAAATGTAGTAATCAATCTGTTAATGCTTGTCTTTTCTACAATATGAAAGATTGGAATGGTTCAGTATTTATTTTTAGACAAGTTTTATATTTATGTATTTTTTCATAAAGCTTTAAATGGATAGAAGATAGTTCAAGGTTGAACAGTAAAATATTTTGTATCAGCTTTGCAGATATAAGAATTGATAAGATAATCAATAACATTTTAAGTATTGAAATGAAAAGAAGAAGTATTTATGGTTAAATTGGAAGGCAGAAGATTATTTTTTTTGGAAAACTTCGCTCCTGTTCATTTGTCATTAACAACCATCATTAGAGAGTGATATTTTATTTGCAAGAATAACGAGTCAGTATTGAGATGAAAAAGTTCTTTAAATCTTCCCTCTTCACAAAATCATTTGAATAGTTATAAATTTGTAATTAGTTACGGAAAGTTATATTATTGAATTCATTAAAAATCATGTGATATGCAGTGCTTTCTGGTAGGCTGCTTGTGTACTATCGGGACCCATTTTCTATAATCAATTTCTAGGATGATATATTTTAAATCATTAACAACCCCTCCAATTGTGTCATAAAAATAGATATCGTTTGAGGGTGAAGAAAACATTTTACTTTTAATTAACCCTAGGTTAGGTTAATTGAGGTAGGATCTTTTTCAGGATGTTTCGCTTGGAAATACATGGGGAAAGAAATACTTTCCATTTCGAAATGACCAGCGGTATCATAAATAACGACAGCTACAAGTTATTTTTTAAGAAAACACCATACACACACACAGAAAATAAATCTAAAGAAAACACCAGGCATTTGAAGATTAGGAAGCCATCATCAGGCTAATATTTCCCCACTTCCCTTATTGAAAGATCTTATTTTGTGAATGTTTTTAAGAAGTCTTATTCAGTTGATGATTTTAACATTACATATCAGATGTTATCATTAAATATTTATTATTATTATTGAAATTTTATATTTTAAAAGATTGCAGCATAAAGTAAATGAACAGTTTAATGATTCTCAAATAATTATTTTTAAGATGGAGTTGAGAGTAATAAGTGCTTAGCCATTACTTGCATCCTCTGTTGTCCGATCTCAGTTGTTGTTGTTTTTTTTTCTTCATGCCCTTTGAAATATTTGAGGTTGATTAAATTTTTTCATTATAAATTCACATAAAGTGTGTTTTTGCTTACAGAAAAGAATTGCATATCGGCCTAAGTCAAAACTCCAAAACTACAAAAGTTTTAGTATTATTTACCTGAGCACATTAAACTTCACACTAATTATTACTTACTGAGATAATTTATTAGAAATTTTATCTAATGCAAGAAATATTTTGATATTATTATTATTATTTTGTAAATGTTTCAAACCTTGAGTTTCCCCAGCAAAGACAATATGGCGAGTCAAGGACAAAAGCACATATTGCCAAGTGTAAAAAAAAAAAGTGTGCAAGAATGGTTAGGAATGTGTGGTTATGTCCATAAATTTCCTAACTATGCGAGTTATTGTTGTTGTTATTATTTTTATTACTGAATAAGGCTGTCTTTACATTGCTAGCCTTTTTTTGTTTATTTGTAGAAGGCTAGCAAGAATAAAAATGAATTTGTAAGTTTAAATAAATTAATAATCTTATCTTTTAAAAATTGATATCAGTTCAAAGTTTTAACTTGCCAGCTTTTAAAAATAAATATTTTGAAGGTTTTTATCATTTTCATTTTTTTTTTTTTTTAATGAAGATAGAAAGTGACCCAATTTATATTATGACAGATCAACTGACTATACATTAGTGTCTATATATATTTTTATGTACACACATTATTTATAAAACAGTAGCATTAAAATTGTCAGGTTGAAAAGACTGAGAAAGTCTGTGAAGAGTTCTGACAGTCAGCAAAAAGTAATTAGAACTTTATTTTTTTTTAAATATATTTCAGTAAGATATTATAAAGTTATAAAAATTAGTGCAGTGTTATTTTTTAAAAAATTGGTAATTAAGGTAAAGGGAATTTATTTTATTAAGGAAAATTATATATATATATGTATATTATTGACATCAGATTGCTTTAGATTTTTGTTTGATTGTTTGTAAGATGATTGATAACAGCTATTATTTTAAATGAGGATTATCTATTTACCACATACTTATAAGATTTTATGATGTACATCCCACTGACAAAGCATAGAGATTAAAGTTGATATAATCTTTTGAAATAATCTAAATTTGGGAAAAATGTAGAAGATTGAATATTTTATCTACCACAAAAATCATGATTTCATATGAAGATTAAGAAATTGCTCCCAACTAATAAAAAACAGAAAAGCAAGAACAATTTTCAGTTATTTCAAATGTTTGTGATAAATTTGTAAGTTAAATATTTTTTAACAGATTTGTAATTAAGGTAAGTAATGCCTTTGAACTAGGCTGACCATACGTTCCCTTTCAATGGGACAGTACTGTGGTTTTTTTTTTCTGTTCCTCAGCTGTCCCATTGTTTTAGTAAAAATGCAATTTTTCTCCCTTTTTTTTATAAAACTGAAATGTACTTAAATAGTGGTCAATCATAACCTGTAATCAAGTTTGAATCAATGACTGCTATTGTAAGTACCAGTCATTCATCTAACCATCTTTTAGAGGTGCATTGGTCAAAACTCTTCTCATTGATCTCAGGCGTTGTCTGTTCTATAACATTAGTTTTTGTTCTGCGTGCTTGTTGGTTGCATCATATGCATGTTGCATACTCTTTTAATTTTTTAGGTTATATTTTTGAAGGTTTTGAGCCATAATTTTTTAAAGTCAAAGAGATGAAGGTGCACATTCAATGATGACCTTTAAAAAGAATTCAAATTTAATAAACTGGACAAAAATAATGATAAAACAAAATTGGTATTTCAACAATGTAATGTCCATTTCTTTGTTCCTCATGGAGATAGAAAAGACATCAATCAACATCTACGTATCCAGAAACATAAGAATGAGTTCTGTAAAAATATCTGCTCTTTTATTATGAGACGTAATGGTGATGGTAAAAATAATAAAACTCTAGATTGTTAAGCTCTTCTTGCCTATCATACTTCTTCTTCTTCTTCTTCCAAAGCACTACAGCCCGATGTGGGCCAGGGCTGCCTTCACGATCTGCCTCCATTCCTCTCTTCTGTCAGCTTTCTCCCACCATCCGGTATGCGTCAGAATGTTTCGAACACAAAAAGCTGCTTCTCGAAATTGAATTATGAAGATTTATGAAATGAAATTTTGTTCAGCTGGTACAAAATCAGAAGCAATAATTAACAATATTTTATCATCATGCATTCTGAAAGAAGTATTAATGGATTTAAATATGACTAAAAGCATTATTGTAAGTTTAAATTTCATCAAACTGTTTCCAGTTGTTCTGCAACATTTTTTTGTCAAACTGTGGTTACAATGAAAAGAAGACTACACACTTAATTAAAAGACTGATTTAATAAAATAACAGAAACCAACCGGTTTCTCACATATTAAATGTGTATTGTTAAGGTTGATCATTAAATGTGAATCTATACGAAAAAGCCGTTAATCATTGGTGTATGAAAATAACTGTATACATTATAATAGAAGGTTTCCATTATTCAAAATAGTTGGAAACAAGTCAAGTTCTGGAATATGACATTTGGATGTGCAAAAGGTAATGGGATTTTTGGAAAAATGGATGGGGCAAAAATAATGTATAACTTAAAATAAAAGGAATGAATAAAAAATAATTGATTGGCATTTATGTGAAGATATAGAATAAGATTCAGATCAGGTGTATTTGTAAAAGTAAATAGAAAAGGTATATTTGGTGAATAGTGTTATGTGATAAGATTGAGCAATTCTGACATAGCCTTCCTCTACAGTTTTTGAATCTGTAAGTTACAGTTCTCCAACAGCTGTTTAGAAGATAGGTCTTTACCTCCTTGAGGCCAACATTTCAATCCTTCACTAATCTTCAAGTGGGCCTGGTAGCTAAGTGGTCAGGGCGCTTGGCTGCAGGTTGGAGGTGGCGGGTTTGATTCCCAGCCTCGGTGGAGATTTTTCCACGCTCCTTTCATCTCCAAAAGGGTCCTAGGGTCTACCCAGCCCTCTGTAAAATGGGTACCGGGTTTCTTTCTCGGAAGTTAAAGGCGGGCGGGCGTCGGGCTGACCACCCGACCTCAACTTCGTCCCGTTGGTCCTAAACGCTGGGAGCCTGACCTCCTGCGACCCCCAAAAGCCTGTGTAGGCTTATCATGGGGCACTTTAACTTTAACTAACTAGTCTTCAAAGCCATGTAATAGCATTTTCTTGATTTATTTTATTTTATTTTATTTTTTTTTCTGGATGATAAGCCTGTATCTCCTCATTAGATGGAGAATTTAATTTCCTCTCCCACTTGAAACTTTAAAAAATGGAAAATCTTCCTCCAAGATCAGCAAAATTTTTTATTGAGAGACTCTCATTATAAACAGATCGGGATGATGTCCAATTTTTTTTAGTAATGTTGAAATTGAAAATGAAATTCATATACAGTATATTTGCTTTGCTATTTTATCTTCATTATTATATTGCTATAGTAATCTTGTATTTTTCCTTTTGTTTGAAGGCACTATCTTTGAATTAGATTTAACAAATAAAAAAATGGCTTTAGATTCTATTCAATTTAAATAAATAAAAAAATAAATTTGTGACTGCATACAAGAATTCATTTAATAATCTTCAAAGTAAGAAATTTCATTCTACAATCTTTTTCATCTGAATTAAGAAATCCTAATAATAATACTAAAATGGATCAAATTTTAGATCTTAAAGTGTTTCTTTCCTGCATATCCTTGAAAATACATTGTTCAAATGTAATATGTTTGAATTAGATTGCTTCATTTCTATGTATCTTCATGATGCTTGAGAACTAATTTATTCATATTTTTTTTTCTCTCCCAAATTTTAGTACTATATATATTACATATAAATAAGTACACAAATAGAATTCCACTTGGAGAGTAAGAGCCAGTTAAACTTATTTTGGGACCATTACTGGGACCATTAGCTTCAGAGGTAAGAAAAAAAAATCCATTTTGATATTAAACAAATGTTTAGAAAACTTTATTTATATTATATTTCAGAGTACTTCTCCCTTCTCTATGTATATTGTATTTCAGAGTACTTTTCCCTCCTCCTCCTCTTCAAATTCAGATTCTAATCCTGAAGTTGGCATATATTCTATTATGCTTTAAAAAGAAAAGTGATGTTTGGTTTTGGGGTGAAATGCTGTTCACAAGCAGTGATGTAGTTTCATCTCACAAACCTTTTGAAAGTAAAACAGTTGATGATCTATAAATAGGGGTCGTCCATTAATTATGTGAGGTCAAAAGGGGGGGGGGTCCGGCAAAATCTCACCAAGGGGGAGGGGGGGGGGTAACGAAAATCTCACGTAAACTTTTTCATTCAGAGAAAATATATATTAAGGCAAGATTTCCTTTTTTTTTTTTTGGTTGTTAAAGCAAAATTTCCTTTTTTTTTGGTGGTTAAAATTTTTGAAATCTCACCAAGGGGGAGTGGGGGGGTCCGGCAAAATCTCACCAAGGGGGAGGGGGTGGTCCAAATTTTTGAAAAAACACCTCACATAATTAATGGACGGCCCCATATTGCAATGAAGCAAGGCTTTTCGAACGTTGACACACATTAATATCAGAAAATGAACCATAAACTACATCAAGGAAAATGAACTAATAGTTTAGAAATTTGTTTAACTTTATCCAGTATGGACTAATAATCACTAGTGATCTGGAAATCATAAACAGTGATGGATGCATTGAAGGATTAGAGTAGGCTTTAAATTTTTTGATTTTGTCATCCTGAATTCCACTCCTTTTTAGATGATATTAAAATGCATTTTGAACTCAGTAATTCAAAGAGCACTGGGAAAAGATCCCAGGCAGAAGCTAAAATATAAATTATGCTTATTTTGGAATAGGTTGTTGCTGTTGCAGCTAATTTCAAAAAATTCATTCTTTGAAAACTTGGTAATGACAACTATTTTTTTTTTTAAATTCTTAAATATTTTCTCATAAAATTAACTTGATTTGCACAGATTGCTTAATTAGCATGAATGCAGGGAGCATAAGTTTCTTGAAAGGGCCAAATATGCACCTGAAGGCGACAGTTGGAACCACAAAAATATTGTTGTTCAGGAATTGGAACTAAAATGTTGTTGTGCATAATAGCATCATTAACGTGTGATTAACCTGTGGCGACAATTGAAACTTAAATATTGTTCTGCATAATAATGCCACATATTAACCTGGATGTTGGCGCAGCTTAGCCGCAGCTGCTTTTGCGCCATAAAACACCAACCAGCCAACTTGGATGCAAAAACTAGAATTATGGGGTGTAAACGGGAAGGTGGTGAGGGGAAGGGCAAACATTGCTGAAGGATACTTCTATGGGGTTTTCGGAATAGATAGGCTATAGATTTGCAATGCTTACTTGAGTTTTTATGAACTGGGTGAAGGTTTGAAGTAATAAGGGTGTGGAGAAGAGGAGAAAGGGTCGTAAGTTTTATATTCTCCGTTTTATAATCTCTATTAATTTCATATCTAGGGATCTCGAGTTATAAAATTCACATATAACATTACTTTGTACCTATCATGTAATTTTTGTACCACCTGGGAAAGTATAAAATTGATCTCACAATTTCAATGTTTCTCATCCACATCATTGTTACCTGTGCAAAGAACGGGTATTCTGCTAGTAATATTATAGGCATTAACATATTATTTTGAAATAACTTATTTCTGAATTGAATTAATCTTTCACCATTTTCTCCATCTCAATTGGTACATTTTCTTATTTCATTTTTATTTATTTATTTATTTACACCTGTATTCCAAGTATTGCTATCAGAATTTGTCATTATTGGCTAGCTAAGGATGGTAAATTATTAAAGCCTTATTGATAGGTTTAAGAGTTTTGTGAATGTCGATAGGACATTTACTGTCAACATTTGTATTATTAAGTTTAAAATTTCACTGAAATTCATTATATATTCTTCTTTTCCTCTATTACATGTAGCTCTGTTCATTCTAAATACGTATGTATATATTATTTTTTTTCCTTAGTTGTTGATGGCCAAAAAACATAAAACTGTTGGAGTAAAAGTTAGTTTGAAAAACTTAACATAATGCGCAGACCAGAAATCTTTTGTTCTGATAAATCTGATGATATGACCAGTCCTGATCAGGTATATATTTTATACACACAAATTTAAAATATGTATATAATATTCAAATTATCAATAATTCTTTACTAATAAATTTAAAACTATTCTTCTTTTCTTTTAAAAAAAAGCATTTATATTTACAATTCATATATCTTGGATTTTTAAATAATTAATAGATGAATTCAGGTTATTCATTTAGTGTCATATAATGTGCCATATTTTATTCTTGAACATTTTATTTGCTGCGTAATAGTGGAATACATGTTGTACTTGACATTTAATGTTATTGGAATTAACATGTTAATGAAATTGAAGAAACAATTTTTGTATTTCCCAAGAAGCAGATGTTGTCATTTTAAGCAAAAAGTTTGAAAATTTATTGGTTGATTGATCATTCAAATAGAGTTCAAAGAATTTCAAAGTAATGAATATAGTCATAGAATAACTATTGTATATAATTATGGAAACCGCAAAGTGCAGGTTAGTATGCGAGATGATAACTTTTTTTTTCAGTTCCAAAAACACTGGTTTGTATATGAGTTTCATAAATGGGTTATATCAAATGACATAATAATTTAGTTTTAGTAAAAAAAAATTTTTTTTTAATTTTTTTAGATAAAAAGGTCCTGAATAATAAATATATTTTTTATCACATTTTCTTTCTATATGTATCTTGATAAATAAGATAAGGAATAAAAAGTGAAATGCTACAGATAATTCAGTTTACTTTATTTTTACATAAACAGTATTATAGTGTTAGACCTTAATGGAGGAAATAGATAACAAATTTCAAATAAAAGAAATATAAAATGTCACTGGGGAGAGCATCAATGACAGTGCAGTAATAAAAGAATAATTGAGATATTCAGTTAATTAAAACAAATTAGTCTTTTCTTCAAACAGTAAGAAATAATACGACTGAATTAATGATACCTGCTCTTTGTGTGGGGATACAGACTATCTTTTGAAGATTTGATCTGATAAAACCAGCATTCAAGCTGCCTTCAAAACAATTAATTTATTAAAAAATAGCAATGATGAAGGTATCTAAGAATAAGGAATGTGATTATTTTTTTGTTTTGTTTTATCTTAATGTAATTTAACATGAATTATTTCAAGATGTATATAAGTTAAACAGAACCATCTGCATTAGTTTGGAGTACTTTGTGAGACGAGTAATAAGCTAGCAACATTACAAAATTGCAGTGTATGGAACAAAATAGAATTGGATTATGTTAAAGCTTAATAGAATTAAAGTTTCATATAAATGGTATCGGCCACTCTTAGTCATTATCTAAGACAAAAGATTCCTGATTCTAGAAGCAAGAAGGAAAACGTCAAGACAGTATGTTGTGCAGTGTTGTTGATAATTAATTGATTTTTCCTTTGTTTTCTTTTCTTTTTCTTTTCTCTAATGTATAGTAAATTGTGTAGCAGTATTTGGTATCAGATACATAATGAAATATTGAAAAAACTTCCACTGAACTTGCACAGCAAGTTACGATTTCCACATAATTGTGTTCCAGATTATGCTGCATGTATTGTAAAACATTAGATGAACAGTTTCCTTATCGTGGGATTGGACGAAATGGATATGCATTAAAGCTGCATTTTTTTTCATAACTACCAGATTTTTTCTTTTCTTTTTTGCTGAGTGGAGGTGCTTATCGATTCTGATGCCACAGCAATGACAGCAATATTGAAGCTGTTCAGAATAATGCATCAGTGAAGATGCTGCAGTGTTTGAATAATTTCTGAAAGACAATATGGTAAGATTTTTCTTTTCTTACCAAGTCTATGTCTTGTCTGTCTTTAATCAGTTGCGGTTATATTTTTGACTAAATATGTAATGAAAACTTGAATATTCCAAATTCTTTTGCTACTGTGTTGACATTGATGTTAAATTTGTATACTATAGAAAACATGGTGCTCTTATTATTATTGATTATGATCAATATTCTGTTAATTGTTTCAGTTCCTTACTGCTTTTTTAGCTATGTATATATATTAAAATAACTATGTATCAAAACAATATTCATAGTTAATGTTAAAAAAAGCATTGGGCAATTACCACTAACTAAAGGATAACTGGGGTACTTTAAAGATAAAGTATCCCACTATATACCAAAATACATTACCAAAACTATTCAGATATCCAATTTACTCTCTCTCTCTCTCAACTGTCTTTACAACAGGTTTCAATTGGACACTCCATTTTCTTCTATCCTGTGCATCTTTCTTCAATTGTTCGTACTTTCTTCCCCTTTTAACATCATTCAGCATTCCAATCCTTCCTCTTCCTCTCTTTCCTTCTACTTTTCCCTCTATTATTCTTTGTTGTAGACAATTTCTTCGTAGCACATGTCCTAACCAAGATGCTTTTCTCTTGCGTATGGTTTCTAACAATTTTCTTTTTTCACCTATTCTTGTTGAAACATCCTAATTCTTTACTCTATCCGACCATTGCACTTTTAACATTCTTCTCAAGAGCCACAGTTCAAAACTTTCTAGAAATCTCTCTTCCTTCTTTTTAATAGTCCATGATTCACTACCATATAACACCACACTCCTAACAAAACATTTAGCAAACCTTTTCCTTAATTCTATTGAAATGCTTTTTGCTGTTAACAATGCTTTTACCTTTTCAAATGCTCCTTTATCTATTGCTATTCTACTTCTTATTTCTTCAGTACAACTTCCATCCCATTTCACCAGACTTCCCAAATATTTAAAAATCTTGACTTGCTGTATAATCTTTCCTTCTAAGGATGTATTAACACTACCTTCTTGCCTGCTTATTCTCATCACCTTGGTCTTTCTCACATTTAAGTTCATTCCAAAGTCTTTCCCAACTTTTACTTTACTGTCCATGATTTTCTGCAACTCTTCTTTTGATTCTGCCAACAATGCTTGATCATCTGCAAATTTAATGGTTTTCAATCTTTCTCCTACTATCACAACACCTCTTGCTTCATCTAAAGCTTTCTATCACAATTTACTATCAATTTAAATTTCCAATTTACTATCACAGGAAATTTCACTGTTGCTCAACGTAATGGTCACCCTTTATTCTAGTGGTGACGTGCTGAATCCTAAAATAAATTAATATTATCACAAAGCCAGTACAAACATTGTCAAATAGACTTGTTGCCTGTTCCTAATTTGACAGCACTATTTCCAATATATTCTGTGAATTCAATTTGAGATTCAGTACAGGCAGGTAAATTCTGAACTGTTTCTCAATAAATATCAGTAATCTGAATTAGTGAATATTATTGCACTTACAGAAGCAGTTTCAATATTGATTGCATTGCATATTTGGCAATGGACCATATGTTATTTATGCCAAGGTCAAAAATGTCTCTAACAGTAGTTGACTCAGTAATATGAATAAAACTATGACAACATTACTAGGATATTGCACTCAAGTGAAGATCTTGTTTACCTGATATCCATATTCATAGGCCACCCATCCATTTCAAAACAATATTCTGTACAATTCATTGTTTTGTAGAATTTTATTATATTTGGTCAAAGAGCCATTAGAAATTAACAATGAATTTTTCCAAACATTTAATTTTCATTTATTTAGGGGAAACTTCGTAGCAGTTGTTTCTGAAATTTATGCCAGTTCAAAGCATTTACTGAACAGTAATCATTTATGACCTTTGGCAACATTGATTGTACCATAGTGAGATGAATAATCATTCAAATTGAGGTAGCTCAACATATTTGCTTAAGCAATTACCTTCTTGTTTATAATATTCCTCAGTTGTTTCATTAATTTCAAATGAATTTAATGAAATGACTGACTTAATAATAACAGGATCAAGTACTTTCTCCTCTCCTGTTCTTTTCTGTTGTAAAGCCATGATGCCATGTAATTCCTTTTCTATTCTGTTTTAATGTTACATGTAATGTAGCAGATCTATTGCAGGAGTTGGGTCTGAATACTTTTGGTTTATCTTATAAAATATTCTCCTCTCTTTCCCCCCCATTTAAGCACTTCAAACAATCATTTTTATTTTTAGAACAATCTTTCTTATTTTGATTTTTAAATAAGTTCATTATTGATTCCAAGAGAGAAAAATTATTTAATATTAAACACAATATATTTTACATTTAGGATAGTAAATAATAAGGCTTTCGGTTATAATAGCATATGAAATTTATCAATTAAGATCAGTCTGAATCATGAATGGAATGGAACTAAAGACTATTACCTCAGATTTCACATTAAGGGGCTGTCCATAAACTATGTCACGCTAAATTTTGTTATTTTTGACCCCCTCCCTCCTCCTTGTCATACTTTGCCACAATCTTGTGAACCTTCCCCCCCCCCCCCCAATTTATGTTACAACTAAACTATTTTTAAATCTAGTATTTATAAGATTCAGTTCAAAACACTTATTAATCAGTTCACCGACTTAAACGTCTAATATTCATAGACTTGATAGAGAACTTTAACTCCTTTAACTTTGCATTTTGATGCATATTCCTCATATTCAAGCATATTTTCAGTTGAACTTTAAAGTTTAGATAATTACAGGTGCTTTAATAAATTTCTTAGTAGGTATTTTTTTATTTAAAAAAATGTGCTTAATTGAAATGTAATGGGATTGTCACATATTATCTGACCCCCTCCTTCGTCACACTTTGTCAAGCTAAGCACAACCCCTCCCCCCTTGACATGTGTACGTAGTTTATGGACAGCACCTAATTAGTCCATTCAAAATATTAACACCATTCTAAAATCATGTAAGAGAAAAAGCATTTGTGATCACTATATTACGGGGTAGAAATCTTTTTTTTTTTAATTTTCATTTATTCTTTAATTATTAAACCCAAACTTTGGAACCACAAACTAAATTTTTCTCAGAATAAAATAAAATATTTTTTTTCTCAGCAAGTCAATTTATTTTTATCTATAGAAAATAATTTTCCCTTTTACTACACTTTTTTCTTTTTGTTTTCTTTTTACCCTTTTTCAGAGTCCTGAAATTGGAGGAGAATCCCGAATTGATAAAGTCATGAAAATTTTGAGTTCACCTTTGATCAGAAAGAAATCAACCAGTTCGAGTAAAACGTTTGGTATACCACTTGAGGAGCTGGTACGCAGATCACCAGAAAGCGTTGCTATACCAGTTATTCTCAAGAGATTATGTGAATACATTGAAAACAATGGTAATTTTCATTAGATGAATACATTAACCCAATTTCAGGAATCAAAATGTTTTATAACGAAAGAAGCTCTATCCATTACAAAAAGGGGAGGGAAAAAAATGGGAGGAGAAAAGAGTTAATTATTTTTGAATGACTCTTCTTAAATAGTCTATTTATTCTAATGTTTCTTTCTCTCTTACAATTGTATTTAAGTAAATAAACAAGATTTCAGTATTAATTTAAAAAAAGGAGCATTAAAAGGAATCTTCTCGTATTATTTTTGTATTTGGATAGAGCTAAATGAAATTTGGAAAACTAAAAGTTTAATTAAAAATTCAGCAACTTAGTGATCCAAATTGTTGTCGGGTAAACAAATAATTATGTGGAATATAATATACATATGCTCTTTTGTACCTTAGATGAATCATCTTTTCTTTCCAAAGGGATTCAACATGAGGGTATTTTTCGTATAAATGGAAATTCAAGAACAATACATAAGCTGAAGATTGCCTTCGATAAATTTGGTGATGCGAATTTAGAAGAAACAGGAGATGTCATGGCAGCTGCAGCTCTATTAAAACAATTCCTCAGGGAACTTCCAGAAGCAGTTGTTCCTGAGCAGCTTCACTGGCAGTTCGTTAATGCTGAACAAGGTAAATATCTAACTCCTTTCATTTCAGTTTACTTTCAGTT
>JAFIDM010000003.1:62896391-62910093 GCA_023159025.1 Thereuonema tuberculata
CTAACTTCTCTCTAAGTTAAAAGATAATATGAATTTTGAATGAAAGATCATTTTTGGCTGTTTTTGTAAAAAAAAAAATTAGATAATTGTAATATTATTATTGATTATGAGATCAACAGTCTCTTACTTGAAAGCTTCTAGTTATTTTATAGAACTTACAGGTTTGTAAGTCAGAAAAAAATCCATTTGCCTTTGATATGAGAGATTTTTATGTATTCAAGTAAAAGTTACACAAATAGCTAATTTTGATATCTTGTAACTTGTATCAATTTTTGACCTATGTGAGATTTGAAGTCCACCTTAGTATATTCTTCTGCTGTTGTCATTACAATCAAACTTACTATGTCTGATTTCTTTTCCTTGCTTTTGATTTAAATAATTTCTGAAGCATCAGTCTTTGAAATCTTAAAAGATAATACACAGTCATTTTAGATTTCAGGAAATTAATAAACATTGAAAATTATATAAAAACTTGTTTATGCTTAATCAAAAATAATATTTGAGAACAACAGCAGAATCATAATAAAAATCGTTGTTCAAGTAGATGAAAATTATATGCATAAAAAAATTATCATAACTTAGATACAATTATAATTACCAGTTTGTTAATTAAAAAAAATGAATAGAAGATACATTCTGGCTTATCTGTCAATTCAAAGCCATTTCTTCCATGATCTAATTCAAAATGAAGTATTAATTATTTCTTTATTGTATATAAAAACAAGTAAAGAATAAATTGTAATATAATAATAAAAAGAATAGTACAAAAATATTCTTTGATTGATGTTTGTTTAATGACCATGAACATTGTAAGTTGATAAAGTTAACATTTGGATATTTATTATAATATATGTTATATTGTAGCTGATTCTGTTAAATGAAATAGGTTTACAGTTCTAACAAAATTGTTTTTTAGTTGGATTCAAATGTGATGCAGTAGTAATTGTTGCGATTACTTAGATTGAGTGTTTTTGTGATGCTATTGAAAGCTAATATAAAAATTGGAGGAAAAAATATTCCAAGAAATTCTTAGTAGTCCAATTCAAATCACAATTGATATTTTAGCTTGGGTTAAGTTGAAATTGTGAATTGTAATTTAAAATCATCAGGGTTATAAACAATTTGATCTTATAACTTGTTTTTAGATTCATGCAAAAAATCGTATTTTGATTTGAAGTGTGTGTGAGTGAGAGAGAGAGAGAGAGAGAGAGATACTAATTGCATTAAATTATTTGTAATAAAACATCTTAGGCCATACCTTATTATATCATTATTAATATTGGAGATAAATATTACAGTATAACATTTATGTTAAAAGATATTTATAATTTGTTAACAGGGTTTCTGATGATATTCAAGGACTTGGTGAACAAGCAGTCACTAATCAGATAGTGACTCGCTTCATTGTGAGTTACTCTTCTATATTTGAGGCAGATTCTGATCCATCTGAGAACAAATCAGATCCACCAAAATCCCAAGAATCTATTCAAAATCAAATATCTTCTGAAATGGATGAGGTAAATATCAATCAATTGGTTTTTTATAACTTTACTGACTATTAATAATCCAAGCAGTAAATGGGTCTCTGAAATACAACATAAATAAGGATCTGCAGATAAATCAGGATAATACTTTCAGATATGGTCTTGTTGTAAATATACACTAAAAACTCTTTTTATCGAAATTTGATGAGACTGCATCCGTTTCAGATAAAAAAAATTCCGGATAATCTGGAAAATATTGATGTTATTAATGAAATTAGTTAAGTAGTTACAGCTTGGTATGCTATTAACTATTGATTACAGAGACTGGAAAATGTTTTTGTGTATTTTTAAAATATACTAAAAATCGTTTCGGATAAACGCGATTTGAATAAATGAGTTTTTAGTGTAAGCGAAAAACTTTTGACAAGAGTTTAATTTTTTATGTTAATATTTATCTAAGAAATTACACACATATATATATATATTATGGAGAAAATAATAAACGTTATCATGGATAGTTTACAAATTCTTTTTTTTTTGACATCTTGAGATTTGACTTAAATAAAATTTAAGAGAATATTGAGAATGATTTACATGTTCTCCAAGTATATACAACCACCATCAGTTAGTGACTTTTTTGACAGCAGCACTGCCTAGGTTTCAGTGTATTTAATGTAGATATTTCAGCAGATAGACCAAAAACTTACAAATGTGGCATGTGAGAATAGTTAATATTTGCTCTGGTATTTTTTTCAGATTTCAAATATAAGTTGCTAGATTAAATAATAATAATAATAGTTAGCTTAGGAATCAATTAATGTCAAGATTCAGTGTTGTACATGTCAAAATCAGTGACAGGTGATTTTTATTTTTAATCTATATAGGAAGAGATTGGAACTTAACAAAATTTTAAAAGACATGTCAGAATTTAGTTGCAAAAGCCTTAATAATTATTATTATTTTTTTCAAAACATTACTTTATTACATAAAATACATTTATAAAATAGGAAAGGAAATCTAAGTAAGCTATTTTGAATTAATTCTAGTATTTCAACATTGATGGACCTTCTCCTGAGGAAATTAAGGACTCTGACAGTAGTCAGCCTTCATCTCCATCCCAGAAGGATTTAAGTAGTACAGATATAGAAGATTCATCAGATCAAGTTTCAGCCACCAGTTTGGATAGGTAAACTTTGCCTTTTTAATTATTATTATTATCATTAATCTGTTTTTACTTAAAATCTTGGCTTGAAAATTAGAAATGGTAGTGATAAAATGCTGAGAATAAGAGAATAAGAATCAACAAAAAAAGAAAGAAAAAGAAAACATTTCCTAATTGATTAAATATATACAGGGTGTACCTGAAATGTGCTGCCCAACCTTAAAGGTTATATTCAATTATGCAAAACAACGAAAATTTTTTATATAAACATGGGTCTGGAAATGCTTTATTTCCAAGATATAAACAATGCAGTAATACAAGGTGTTGGCCGTACAGTCGCTCAGTTTCACAGAAAGTTCGAGTCTTGCTTCACTAAAGATGCCATTATGAATTTTCATAACGTTCAACACCAGTCCGATGAAAGCACGCATGCTATAACACAGTCACGGTACCAACAAAAGTTTTCCATAAATGTCTGGATTGGTATCATCGGCGATCATCTCATCGGGCCAGTGTTTCTGCCAGTTAGAATAATCGGCGATGCTTACAGGGATTTCCTGGAAAATGAGTTGCCTACATGTCTGGAGGATGTTCCTTTGCACACTCGTCGTCACATGTGGTTCATGCATGATGGTGTGCCACCTCATTTCAGCCATATAGCCCTATGACTTCTGAACAAACATTATCCTGACCATTGGATTGGAAAAGGGGGACCAACGCCATGGCCTGCTCGTCCCCTGATTTACACCTCTGGACTTTTTCGTATGGGATTATCTTAAAGCATTAGTGTACACTACACTGGTTCCTGATGCCCAGGCACTGCATGATTGCACAGTAGATGGGTGCAATACAATTCGGCGTACATCTGGCATCTTCAACCGTGTTCGGCAGTCGATGGAATGACTTTGCGCCTGCGTGCATTGCGGCTGGAGGAGGACATTTCGAGCACTTTTTGTGAAACTGAGCGACTTTATGGCCAACACCTCTGTATTGTTGCATTGTTCATATCTTGGAAATCTTGAAGAATTTCCAGACCCATGTTTATGACATTTATTTGTTGTTTTGCCTGATTGAATACAACCTTTAAGTTTTCCTCTCAATGCACTTGGCCCACCTTTTTGGCAAGGCTTGTATCCCCACCAATAAAAAATCTTTTGAGCATGTGTAAAGCCAATCATTCCCCTATTATATGGGGAAGACACTGTATGCGGAGGGATTTGATGGTTGACACTGTTTGATGGGCCATGTGTGATCTAGCATTATTGTGCTGAAGGAGAACACCAGTTGAAAGGAGTCCATGGCGTTTCATGTGAATCACAGGTTTCAGTACATGTTCTGTTCACGGTCATCCCTTTATCCATGTAATGTTCCACACTTGGTCTACAGTGGTCCCAGAAAAGTATAAGCATAACCTTGCCCACCAATGGCTGTGAGCGGAATTTCTTCTGTTTGGGAGAAGATGAGTGACGCTATTCCATACTTGCCTGCTTACCTTCTTTGTCACCGGTTGGTGATGGTGTACTCAAGACTTGACTATTGACTATTCGCTTTAAAATCCTTCGTCGTCAGCCTCATATTGCCTCATCAGCTTATACAGGCATCCACTCATCGCACTTTAATGTCTGGGGTGAGTTCATGAGGGACCTATCTCATAGCAAAGTTTCCTGCAGCTCAGTTTGTTGTGACCGATGTGGTGTGCAGACCCAACACTCAACAGAAATGAGGATGCAATATCGTTAATGGTGATGCACTGGTCCTCTTGAATCATCATGTCTGTGGCGGTGACGACTATGTGTGATTGTCCTGGCCTCTGTGCATCATCCAGATCTGAATGGCCGCCTTGAACCCCTTGCACCATTCATACACGTCCACCTGTGACATACAGGCAAAGTTGTACTTTGCAGACATCCATCAATGAACGTCGATGGGTTTGGTGTACTGCTCTGCTGTAAAGGGGCTGCCATTGTCAAAGTGCCACTAACGCCATCCAGCAGCAGTTTGCGGCATCAAAACCTCCACGACAGCAGAGGTATAGACTGTATGCGCATGACTTTGCATCGCTCTGTGTACATTCTCTGATTTTTTTGACACTTTTATCATTTTCATTTGAATAGCTCTCGTATATATTTTTTGTTCTTTTAATTATAACTTTCAGTAATTATTAGTTATTAGCTATAAAGGTATTACCTTTGAAATTTATATCAGTAGAATTGAAACTTCGATTATTACTATTTCGGATTAATTGCAAGAGTAGTAACATTCTAATAATAACTATCAGAAATTGAATTCTTATTTTAATATTGAAAGTAAGCGATTGTAGAGTTTCTTTATTAGCACTAGGAATTATGTAAGTAGTTAAGCTAACGGAAAGGAGATGTCTCTGTATGAGCTGGCAAGTCCATAACTTGCAGAAGGAGTAACTTGCAGAAGTGCTTAACACTTTCTATTGGAAAGTTAAATTAAACAATCATGAATCATAACAAACATGGCACTTAGCATGTTTGTTATGATCCATGAGTGTTTAATTTAATTTTCATTCCAAAATATGTTTTGAGAAAGAAGTGATGTATTTCTTTTTCTTTTCCTGTTTTATTTATCAATTGATAAAGAAAAACGATTAGTTTTTCGAAATATTGTGAAGAATAGTGGAAGAGTCTGTTAAATAAAGAAGATTTTAAAAGTACATTCCTTATTACTTACAATGTTATTGCAACTCTCTGCAGATTTTTTTTTTTTCCTAACCTTTCTTTTTAAAGGACAAATGGAATGAATTTATAAATGTTTGACTGTTCACAATCAGAATTTACATTTGATGCTGCCTTAATTTATAAAATTTAAATAAATTTATTGTTTTGATCTTTTAGTGATGATAGTGAAACATCAAGTCCTACTTCTTCTCCTGCAGTTTCTTCAGTTGCAACTAAGTAAGTGCAAAATATATACAAATAGAAAATTAATTAAATTGAAGCATTGCACGGTTTCTTCCTTAAAACAAACTAGGGTAATTTTACATATATTTGGCAGCATAACTTTTGAATTATTTTACTTATGATTCTAGTCTCAGATCTTTCAGTAATGTTTGTTTTTGTAAATTTTAAGTTTTGGTTTGGCAAATGAAAGTCAATGAAACTTAAGTTTTACAAAATTGTGGTAGTAGTTTTCTTGAAAAAAAGAAAACAATAAAACTGTTTTTTTGAACAGTAGGTGACCAAAGGCAAAGATATCACTACTTAGAAAGGGAGAGAATTAGAGAAAATTTAGAAAAAAATACTCCCTTTTTTTTTTAAACCAATGTGTATTGCAGTTTATCAGAATTTTTACTTTGTATTTTACTTTCTGTTGTGCATACTGCATTATGATAATCATTGAATATTTTCATTGTAGTGTAGTGCCTAATAGATAAACAGAACAAAGTTATCAATTGAGGGGCCCAGTGGAAAAGGGGCACATGCCACCTCTATATGGATTTTGATTTTTTTGCTATTGTTGAGTAGATCCTGCCGTCTAGTATCTATTCTATTAACCATCATCTTCAATCGCCATCTACTTTCACTATAAGTTTAAATATTTACAAGTAGATACCAACTCTCCATAGGCAATTACTTTTTCTAAAACTTGCTTTCTTGCAAAATTTTCATTTGGTGGCATGTGCCTCTTTTCCACTGAGCCCCTCAATTCATTAAAAACAAGTTGACAGTTAAACAGGAACTTCACATAAGAAACACACCCAAGCAACCTTGATATTGTGATGAGTTTTATATTTGTATTTATATATTTATTTCTATTTATGTATTTCTATGTATTTTATCTTTTACAAGAATCTCTTGTATTATTTCAAATCCTAACCGTTAACGGTTATTCCTGTTTTGTTTACTTTTAAATCCCAACGGTTGGAGGGGCTCCCATCATGCACCTTAAATTTAAATCTTTCCGTTAATTTCTCTTATCATTTAAAAGCACCAATCATTTTAAAGCCCACCAGCCAATCAACACTCATGTAAATAAACTTACATAAACCCTTGCACACTTGTAAATAGAGAGAACCTGTTCAGATCTATCCACGAACATCTTATCTTATTTCCACGAACCAGGGCAACGAATAAATCGCCACATATTTTGGTAGCCGAAACCCGGCTTTGCCACCTCGAACCCGAGTTAGCTGCTTCGGAGCTAACATCATCGAGCCGCCTCGGGACCGTCTTAAGCCGTGATGTTCCCTGAACGAGAATGAGTCTCCCGCCGTTGTCCACGCCCGCCCAACTACGGACCACGAAGAATGGATGATGCCTTTCCAGCCAACAGCAACGTTTGGACCACCGCTAGATTGCCCATGGAATCAGCCGCCCATCGTCCTTATCGTTCTCCCCGCCGAAACGCAGAAGCCAACGACCATCGAACGAGTCAGCCCATTGGCCGCCCTCCGATACGAGAGCCCGCATCCTTCGAGTACATCGCCCAATTTAACGACTCAACTGCTGCCGACTAAAACACTAGCCGCACTCCGAAATCGCCATTCCGACTTCTATCGCCAACATTGAAGGGTACAACCGCCGCTCATCTCAACAATGAAGCTGAAACGACGAAGAAACGAAGTTTCTGCCGGCCATTTTCGTGTTCCAATCTGACGCAATCCTACGGAAATCTATTGTCCAGAACCCACAGCCGAGAAACTAGCCCCAGCCATGGACAAAAAAATGCCGAGCCGACTCTCCGAATCCCCGTCTTCGCTGCTTCCGTGTTCGTCGTTAACCCGACAATGTGACGGACGCCATATTTCTTCACCCAGAAGCCATTATATAGCCTCGAACCGCTGCAAGGACCTGCCAACTTCCGCCAAATGAACTCTCGAACTGCCGAAATTAAAACTGTTACTTTTGACTTTAGTGAAATTCTGAACATTTTTAGTGAACTTTAGGATTATTAGTGAAATTATAGTCCAATTGTCAACATTTTAGTGAACTCACGAACAATTAGAATTTTTTTTTTCTCTCAGTGCCTTCGGTACAGGATCACATGATGTATTAATGTAAATAGTTTATTATGTAAATAGTTGTTCTTGTATATATTTGTAAGTAATTTTTTTATTTCTCTCTCATGAAGCTCAGTATTATTTTTTATTTTTTTTTATGGCCACATATATATATATTATTCCCTTATATATAGCATTTCATTCTTGTTTTCGGGACGAAAACACTTGAGGGGGGAATTATTGTGATGAGTTTTATATTTGTATTTATATATTTATTGCTATTTATGTATTTCTATGTATTTTATCTTTTACAAGAATCACTTGTACAATTTCAAATCCTAACCGTTAACGGTTATTCCTGTTTTGTTTACTTTTAAATCCCAACGGTTGGAGGGGCTCCCATCATGCACCTTAAATTTAAATCTTTCCGTTAATTTCTCTTATCATTTAAAAGCACCAATCATTTTAAAGCCCACCAGCCAATCAACACTCATGTAAATAAACTTACATAAACCCTTGCACACTTGTAAATAGAGAGAACCTGTTCAGATCTATCCACGAACATCTTATCTTATTTCCACGAACCAGGGCAACGAATAAATCACCACAATATTCTATTATCCATTTTTTGTTTATTGAAGGATTGCAACCATTCCAAATTCACAATGGATGCAGAATTGACACTTACACAGTGTAAAGTACAGCAAACACTTACACAGTACGCTAAAGGTGACCTCCTGGTCATTTCTAAATGAGGTTGCCTCATTGGAGAGGAATACTGCAGTCAAGGTCTCAGTAGGGCACTGGGCAACTTCTTTATCTTTGATATATCTAAGAAAGTATTAAACATCCATTGCCTTGCTTCAAACACTGAAGCCATACATTTGCAAAAGATTTCTGTGGCAACAGCTTCTAACTATGTGGAAAACAGTCATTACTTGATGATACAGTAGGCCAATGCTTAGCCTTAATGTTGAAGCTAATGAAAAAGTAAAAGATTATGTTATGCTGGCCTACGATATCATTAAAAAAAACTAGATTGTAAGAATCATTATTTTCTTTGCAAATAATTGAAATCTATAGATGCATAAAATTAACTTCTAGCTTTTATTTTCTACAGTTTTGTCGAAATGACCATCAGCAAATCTGTGAACGAGCATTTATTTGGTGGTTCTTCTCTCCAAAAGACAGAAGGTAATAAGAATGTTTTCTGTGCAATAATATATTTCTTATTCAATCTCTAATTTTTAACACTTTTTTTTATATATATATATATATATATATATATATATTTGTATACAGTAATCTAATTCTGATTTTAATAATATTTTATTCATAGAGAATAATATAAATGGAAATGGATTTTCAAATTGGAATTCCTTTGAAATTGAAAGCCATAGTAAATTTAATGTTAATGACAACAATGTATTATTGAATATTATTAACAATAATAATAATGAAGACAATTTTTACAAAGAAACTGGAGTCCATGCTGCACCTGAACAGTTGGATGTGAGATCACCTGATACAGTTTCTCAACACATCAAAGATTCTGTAAGTAAACTGCAACTTTTGTTTGTTTGTTTGTTGTGACAAGACTGTTTTTATGATGAAAGAGTTTTTACATGTGTACCGAATATTAATATGCTTTGAAAATTACACACATTAAAATAAGGTTAAAAAATATTTTATAAAAATGCTACATGTACATGTTTCATCACACGAACGTGGATTTCATCAGACAGTAAAAAAGAACCTTATTTTAATGTGTGTAATTTTCAAACCATATTAAGACTGTTTTTAGTTAATCATTCTGTAAATCATTTTATAGATTCTCATTTTTTGTTTTCATTTGAAGCCTAAATAAATAATATATAATTTTAGTATAGAATTTAAACTTAATCATTGAAGACTAGAACTTACTAATTAGATGTAGAGTACTTAGGATCTTGTACGTCCATTTACTACTTGATATTACAGGACACAGTTTATTAAGAATTTCATATTGATTTTGAAATTTCTAATGAGCACTAGTGATATTTCTTTGGCAAGTGATTGGTCAGTTATTAGAGTAGTACATGAAAATGAAGGCCTCTTTGTAATTTAGTCTATTGGCTAGTTCATTTTGTGTTAAGTTATATGCATCCAGCAAAAAATACTTGATAGTTTTAAATGTAGGATACTATGCCCCAGAGATTTATTTACTATATAGTAACACTTTGAATACAACAAACATATTTTACAGGAAAATCCTGCAACTTGACAAAAGCTCAAAGGAGCTCATATTCTGTGTGTAATCCTATTATTGGTGAAATAATTTAAGTTAAGCAAAGGTTAATCTTGAGATGGCTAGAAAATATGATAAATTCTATATGTGAATGTTTGACCTGTGGTTTCTCTGAATTGCAGTTTCCATTCTAGAAATTGGAGATTGATTGTAATTAGATGAATATTAATTGTAAATTATATTTTATGGCAGAAGTACAGTATAGACCTCGTTACTCTATAGCGATCAAGTAAGATGTGTTTGAACATCCATTTTATTCATTTCATCTAGTGACAATTAACTTAGGGTGACCAGGTGTTCCATATTTTTTGGGATTGTCCCGTTTTTTGAGGTTTATGTCTCATTGTGTCTCATTGTCCAGATAAATTTAATATGGAATGCATAACTGCTCCTTATTTAATTCAATTTCAAGATAATTATTTATCCACATTTCTTAGTTTTATTTTCAGCCACTGAGAACGTGAAAAACTGTGAAGAGATAAACACATTTTCACTTAACCATCTGCGTTGAACTTTAACCATTTCACTTTAAGGATTCTGCAGCCTGATATTGAATCATTCGTTGAGCATTTCTGCACTAACGCTATGAACACATTTCCAACAGTGGATATTATGCTTTCATTTAGACTTTAGATTGAATAGTTACTATTCTCAAGAATATCTTATTCATGTACCTGCTTAGGTTCATATTAATGCTTGAGTGTCCATTACAATTTGGCCTAAAGAAACTCTTATGCCATTATATAATTGCAAGTGATCATACTTACAAACAAATTTACGAAATTAAACGAAAAAATGAAATTGTATTATTACCTTAGCATTGTAATCAGTGTATGAATGGCCATTAGAGTTGATCTCGGAAATTGTTGCAAATGTTTACTTGGAAATATGTAAGTACATCCAAGTAAGTAATACAAATAATAAAGTGGTTGTTGATTTTGTCTGCTACATTAAACTCTCCCATATTTTTTATTTTCAAAATCTGGTCTCCCTAAATTACCTTAACATTTTATTATTATTTTTGAAGAAAATGCTACTTTTTTTATTTTGGATTATTTGCAATGATCAGTCTTGTTAAATTACTAAATTAAAGCCTTTATTTTATAAACTTCAAGATATATAGCAATACTAACAAATTTTTCTTTCTGTAATTTTTATCAGCAGTGTTTCATGCATCAGCTTTTGATTCTTCTTTGTTTTTTAATTCGGTTTAAATAGAAAATATTTCATTTAAAAGTTTTATGTTTGTTTGTTTTTCCTAGAAATCAGATGGATCTACCATTGACTATTCCTCTGATAATTCATTCCTTCAATGTAATGATTCAGTAGATGAATTAGTTTCTGTTACTCCTGATTTTAAAAATCAAGATTGGGGATTTCCTTTAGATGAAGAGGACCATGAAGTTCGCCGTAGTGTGGAAAGATTACAGCAGGTAACACTATTCATATTCGATTAAAATAATAAATGTTATTGATTTTATTTATTTTGATAAGTAATGATTTTTGAGTTTAAATATTGACAGAACTCTCATTCTTCCACTTAAAATGAATTTAATGTCTGTGTGTTTTTCCAACCTTAAGCTACATAATCTTGTGATTATGATGTATTGAAAGATCATTGAATCAGATATCAAGATATTGGATTCCAAAAATTACTACAAGAATGTCTTTGAAGAATAGAATAGTGGTTCCACTCCACTGTTATCATGTTTGTTATTCTTCTTTGTTACTCTTGTGGTGGAGCAGAAGAGATAATGGCTGAATACTTTGCCTTAATAAGGATTATCTGTGAGCTGTTGAGTTGTAGCAGAGAAATGCCACCGAACAATCAAGCAGTAAATTTCCAGAGTGGAAAATTGTAATGCAAATGTCAAGTTGCATGAGTGTTAGGTTTGGAAATGTTCTTAGCAAGCCCTTCGAAAATTAAGACTTAATTTTGTTAATAACAATATAGTATTGTGGAAAAGCCATGAGCATGTCTGGAGTAGACTAATTAGAATAAAGCAGGTTTGGATGATTACTATGAACGAATATTAAGAATAACGATAGGAGCTAGAATATTCTATACATCTAGAATAACTCAAATACCAAAATTAAAGTAATTTAAAATTACAATGAGGTTATAATTTTTTGAAAAAGGTCTATCATAGTTAAATATTATGCATTGCAGATTGTTTTGAAGCATTCTAGGTTGGGTTTTGTTTTGTTTTTGTTTTTTCCATGAGAGGCATTATTTCCTCGAATTAAAGATTTTCAAATTGTTCTAAAATCCAATTTTTAAGCTCTTTGCTTAAAAGAGATGCCTTTTTTTTTTATTCTTTGTCTGTTCCTTTAAAAATGCATCTTATCCATTTTCTGAACATTGTAATATGCAGTGATGATTTAATTCTTTAATTCTGATATGGATAATCATTTTTTCTATTGTTTTAGTTTCAACGCCCTTCTCCTACAAAAAATCGCAGATCTCGTAAAAGTGTTCGAAAGAGTCACAGTCTGGATGCAATCAAGGGTGGTAAATCGATGGATGAAGATTCTTTAAAGGTAAGAGGTATTTATAAGTAAATATCAAAAACATTTGAAAAGGCTACGTGTCAAGTGACATTTATATCATATAAAAATAAATAAGAAGACTAAAACTTTCTTACAATCAAAAATGCACGATAAAGGGATAAAAATCGATTTTGATAAATAAAATAAAGCTCTTTGAAATATGTTATTTCAATTATAAGTCCATATATCCAGATTAATATTTTCATTGAAGTTAACATCAACAAAAGAAGTAGAAATATGTAAAAATCTAACAAAAAAAATTAAGATGTATAAAGAATTCACCAACAGAAAAAGGATCAGATCGATCTACTTAAACAAAACATCAAAGTATATATATGTATATAAGTATCACATCAGCTGAGAATTGTATAATTTGTCAGTTTCAATAAGTTTGTTTGATTTATCTTTTGTTGAGTTTTTAATGTAATCATCCTCCAAATACTGTCATTATGACTTTGTCGTTGTTTATTATTTTCTTATTTGTTTTAAATTGTTACAAATAAGTAGAAATATATATTTTTATCTTTTGTGAGGCTTTTGCTGCATCTTGCTTTTTGCTGGCTGCTCATTTATTTTAATTTTAACTTTTTTTTTTAAAAAAAAAAGGTAATATTCATTTTTATATTTAGAAAAATAACAACACAACAAATTCAAGTAAAGATGGTTGTTATTAATCAAATGGCAGGTATTTGAAAATTCATCATTGGCCCATTAATCAACCCTTGCTTTCCAATATCTAAAAGTTAGACCATTACTCAAAAATGGGACCAAATGGTTTCTATCCATTTCACATTGTGAACAAAGGATGTTGGTAAAGTCCAAATTGGTGCAGTTGTTTCGCCAAACAATCATCTCCAGTTAAAGCCATAAATTTGCAACATCTTCACAACTTGGCCAGTCAGGAATGATAGAAATGGATTTGCTCCACAGCTTTCATATTGTTCTTCTTTTATGTTGGTCATTTCTAATGAAATAATTATGTTTATCATAGGCTTTTTATTGGCTGAAAAGTACATTTTCATAGGATGTTGTTTCTTAGCAACTCAATTTTGAATCGAAGCAATTAAAATCTGGAGCAGACAACACTTGAGTAACAGTGCAGGGTGTCTACAGAATCAGGGGAAACCGGGAATTATCAGGGAATTTTGTTATTCTGGAAAAAAATCAGGGAATTATCAGGGAATTTTGCAATTATTACTTAAAATCAGGGAATTTTTTGGTTGAACAGATCGTTTTTTTTTTTTTTTGGT
>JAFIDM010000003.1:62911083-62956105 GCA_023159025.1 Thereuonema tuberculata
AATAAAATATTAGATGCTCAGACTCATTACTATCATCACTTTGCAGAAATAAAATATAACAACACACGGAAAAATTAGTTTAATAACTTCTTCATTCTTTTATATTTGCACAAATTCTTTTGTCTATAAAGTAGTTGCAATATACTTAAAATAAGTTCTTTTAAAAGTTCAAAGTCCTTCATCCTCTTTAGGGTTACTAATATTCTAGTATTCCATTTTCACGGGTTATACTTAATATTACGAAATGTTCACAGTTTCTAAGTATGCACAGAATTAGTTAAGCAATCGTTGTAGCAATCACTAAATAAATAACTTGATTAACAACTATTCTTCATCATTGAATCTTTCTTTATCTTGAATCACATTTATTATCTTCCTTCCTTATATAACTGAATAAAAGTGACTAACTTTGACTCTTGCTTCCTTACTCTCGAATCACAGGATCCATTGTTTCCATAAATTTGTAGGTTTCCTTAGTTTGACTTTGATTCCAACATACGGCGCCTATTCAATGGAAGAGTCCCAAAAACCATGGCTATAAATTTAATTATAAATTAATGCCAATATTAACAACACTTAAGATAGCATTAATATCCTATTCATATGATACAGAATAACCAAATCTGTATATTCTCTTATCCTATTTCGAGAATGACTCAGAACGTCCATGCAGAGGTATTTCTCAATATACCATTTTAGCCTCTTTACTTCTTCACCGTCGGACTTCCCATTGCACAATCCCAATCTTCTAAAACTTAACAAAACATGAACGCATTTTCCTTGCAATTATAGTTGTAAACACAATTATGATTGTTTCACGTTCAATGGTTGTTAACGAGCTCACTTATTATTATTACAACGCAATCTGCATTATCTCCAATTCCCTACTGCAAATTGTCACACTTGATTTTCCCATTCTTGAAATCAACGTTTGTTTTAAAATCCTTCAATTTTTTGAAATATTTGAAATGAGTGAGAATGAAATTGTATGCTGCAACTAAATTTATTCCTTTGAACCCAATGCAAAGAGCTAGAACAAAATAACAAAAATGGAGCCTATTTAGGAATTAATATATTTTGATTAAAGCAGAAGGGGAAAACCATTGGGTTGTTTAATAACAGTTAATATTATGCAACCATTTCTTATAATAAAACATGGTTAGGTAACCATATTATCTGGAAAATAGAATCAAGTTCTTTTAGAATTTTTTATTTACTTAGTTATTCAAGTTATCTCAGTTAAAATATACGGAAATTTTTTTTTATCAAAATATAAAATTTTCAACTAATTATGCAGTGAAACCAGTCAGTGGTTCCATAATGGCATGCAAAAATGATTTAAATGTAAATTCATGTGGAAAAAAAATGAAAAATAATTTTACACAGATATGCATTTAATTCAAATAAGATGCTGTTGAAATTCAGTTCAAATTTGAGATAAAATAAAGTATTAAAGTAAGACGTTTTTATCTTGAATGTATTTATCACACAGTATGTTATTGTTATACATTTAACCTCTAATGCTGATACTATATGATTTTATTTTTTTGTCTTTAGAACCTATTCCTACTAATCAGTTAAGGGCTTCTTGGCCACTTTCTCAAATGAGTAAACATGATGAGGATGTTATGCTGTCACCAAGAACTTCACATTTGAAGAAGAAAACTAGGTACCATTCTAATTTTCAATTAGAGAAATATTATTGATTAAACTACTTTTATCTAGATACAAAAACCAAAATTCCTTTTTTGAAGACACATTTTATGCATTTGCTTAATATTAATTAATGCATTACAGATAAGCAAATTCTAAATTTTTCTAAACTCCATCTTGTCTTTGTGATTATGGGGTGAGCATATTTGAGGAATTGCAAATATAACTAGGTTAAGCAAATGTGCAAGAAGAGGTTTCTTTATAAAGAAATACTATTCCCAAACATGTTGGTAACATTTAAATTGTATGATTTGCTTCTTGATATTGTAGCACTAATAAGAGACAGAGCAATAACACTAATTCAATAGAAACCCAGTTATCTAAATCAATGTTTAAACTTTTGTTATTTTTATTATTAAGTTAATTAAATCTTCACATAAATAATAATGTAAATCGCAAAAATCAAATTTTATAAGCAAAAATATATATATATATATAAATCTTTTGCTTTTTTTTATGTTCATTTCAGTAGAATGTTTTAAATAAATTCGTTATTTACCTGTTATGTTTTCTCACCTTAAACTCCTCAATATAACTTTCTTTTTGTTGTGCTTGCAGCTTAAGTAGGTATATTAGTTATGGCAAACATATTGATTACTATGTTGTTTCAATGAACAATTCCAGGGTGTCTACAGAATCAGGGAAACCGGGAATTATCAGGGAATTTTGTTATTCTGGAAAAAATCAGGGAATTATCAGGGAATTTTGCAATTATTACTTAAAATCAGGGAATGTTGTTGGTTGAACAGATCGTTTTTTTTTTTTTGGTTTAATAGATTGGTTTTTTTTTTGGTTGAAAAAAGATCAGGGAATTATCAGGGAATTTTAAAAGAAATTGTTCATGAAATCAGGGAAAAATCAAAGAATTTTTTTATTCAGATTTTGTAGGCACCCTGAATTCGGCTTACTCTTCAATGAAGGGTTGACATTTCATCTGTGAGCAAATATGTTCATCTCTCACACATAAACATGGAAAAATAAATGTATCAGTTTTCAGAACTGCTGAAAAATCCCCTTAGCCTTTGTAAAGAATTCAGTTAATACTGAGATAAGTTTAAGGATTTGAATTGAGATTTTAGGCTTCTGATAATGTATCAAAATGTCTGAAAAGGTATTATCTTGATGATAATATGGAAGGAAAAGCCAGAGATAAAAATGTGGAAGAAATAGGTGAATTTCAAAAACAAGAGAGAAGATAAGAACAAGGAAATTCAGATGAAAATTTACTACGCACAGGAAAAGATGTATTGAGAGTACTGAGAATGGGTTAGGTGAAGACAATAGTCAGATTGATGGTTATTTTAATAATAATAATAAACCTACAACACAGTCTTAAATTTGAATAATTATTTATAATTAAGTAAAGTTTAAGATTCAACTAATTGAAGCCTGAAACAAGGAAATGAATCTTATGTTTCATTATTGATTTTTGGATAATGATACAAAGCAGTTGATGATTGTTTTAATGAACTTCTTAGAAATTCAAAAGAAATTATTTGTTATATTGATTTAGCAAATCTAAGAAAATGAGGAGCTTATCCAAAGATACCAACATCTTGCAGAAATATAAAATTTACAAATTAAATTTTACAATACATTAATCTGTGAACAGATTGTAATTCCACATTAATATGAAATCTCTTTATGATCTTTTCCTTGCAATTTATAAGTAATTTTTAATTTTAATCTGAAACACTGATATTGTGGGAATGTAATGTTTTGTAAAAAACCCTCATTTCCCAAAAATTGCTAATACTTTTGAAAATTCCGTAGTTTGTGTAATTCGTATCTCATATAAAAAAATAACACGTAAAAAAATTGTGAAATAGAAGTTTCGTATTTTCTTTTTAATAATTAATTAGTGTATGATACATTTAACTATAAGTTTTTGTTACGACGCATTCATTTTATTAAAGATTCTTTGTTAATTTGGGGCAATTTTTAACCCAATGTTTTCAATTACCAGTGTCAACTTGGATCCAAACATTCCACCTTCCCCTCCTGTGGAACAAGAGGCTTTTGTGAAAATGTGAGTTTATTACATTTTTTGTGTGTGTCAGTGTAATAGGCTTTTTTGTTTTTTCTGCTAACTCTTCTGAATATTTTTGCACATTGTGTTTTTGTTAGAAAAGTTTGCTTTTTAAACAGTTTATTCCCAAAATCTTCTTTTCTAACATCCTACTTCAATTTTTTTCCTATTATATCAAAACATTTAATGTCATAATAACAGCCTCAAACAAATTTATTAAAAAATAATAATATTCTATCAGACTTTTGTTATTCTTAAAGGGATTCTTTACTAAAACTTATGAATGCTGATATAACTTAATATTTGTTCGAACTTTCACTATGTATAACATCATTTTTCTGTAACGAACTAATGGAAATTTGTGTGTATATATTTATATAAATAAATGTAAATTAGCAAAACAATCTTTAAACATAATCATCAAAATTCAGTACTTTTTTATATTTCTTTCAAAGCTATTTATTTATTTTTATTCATATGTATATATGCACACATTCACACAACACAGGGTGATTCAAAATTCCCTGTACAAACTTTAAAGGTAGGTCAGGAATACAAAAACAAAGCATATTCATAGTGGAATGTAAGTCTGCAAACTCCATCCGAATGTGCTAGAAGGTACTTGACCACCATAATCACCTGACTTATCCTCCATTGATTTCTTCCTTTGGGGATACCTCAAAGGCATCATCTCCCCATTGCCTCTGACGCTCACCTCATCACAAGCAGCTGGATGTGTCTGCAAAAGACCTCACATTTTTGCACATGTTGAGCAATTCATGCATCAACATTATGAGGTGTGTATTACTGTTGGTTTGAGCACCTACTGTACATCTACAGCTTGGCATTTTATTCTTTAGACAATGAATGAATAGACAGCCTCTATTTCATTCCTTAGAGGTAGTCTTTATCTTTCTGACTCCTTTTTGTCAGCCTCCATTTTACAAATAACCCTCTACTTCTGAGGCTTTTAAGTAATTTGTTTATCCTGATTTGAAAGTTACTTGCTTTCAGATCCTTCATGACATGTGATTTTGAAGTGTCATTTTTTTTTTTTAATTACTCAAACTGTCCCCAATGGTCCTTCACTAGTTCCAAGAAATCCTTATGTGTACTTGTTATTGAATGCGTTTTATCTTCAGATCCAACACAAATGCCTTTCCTATTGATCTAATGCCTGAATTGTATAAGGATTCAAAAGGCAAGTAGGATTGATTTTATATTTAAACATGATTTGTAAAAAAAGCTCTTGATGTCAGAGATATTTTTGAAACAAACAAAGTATGAAGATTGTTTTGGAAAATTCCATTAATTTGGTGAAAGGACCTAAATTGTCCAAAATGTAAATTTGAAGAGATTTTTTTTTTTTTTGTTACTGGTACATTTTTTTAATCTGAAGATGTTTCATTTCTGAAAAACACAAAAACCAGTTACATTTGTTTAAAAGGTAATTTTTCTAGAACTTATAGTCCAATAGTTTGTCTTATCTCTGTGGACCTTTATTAGCTGACTAATAATCACTGATTATAGCTATTAATTATCAGGTCACCACAGCAATGAAGTAGTAATAAGTAAATCTATTGTTTAGTGATGTAACAGAAAGAAATGGTGTCTTAGTTAATCACCTAATAAGGGTAAATAGAAACTGTAATGGATATAAATGATTCAAATTGCTTTTTCAAATAAAATCTACAAATTCATCATCTTTGTTGTTATTTAGAACCATGAAGGAAGATGAAGCTAACGCAGCATCTGTTAAGCAGCTAACAAAACGCATTTATGGTAAGCTTTATTATTATTATTATTATTGTAATAAATTTGCACATAAATAAAAAAAAGATTGTTTAATTTTTAATAGGCAACAAATTAAAGTTGGTAATTCTGAATTAGAAGCTATGTAGATTTTAGACAAAAAGTTAGCCTGGATGGAAGTAGTATGCTGTAAATTAATTGTAGAATCGAAGTCATTTGGAATGCCTTTGTCAGAAATACTGCAACATTTCAAAGGAAAGGAGCAATGGCTGAAAGAGAAAAGTTTTTAACCAATGTGTATTAGCAGTTGGAGTGGAGACATGGACGTTGACCAGGAAAGCAATTCGGAAACTGCAAATAAGAAGCATGGAAAGATGCGTGTTAGGAATGCATGTTACGTGACAAGATCACAAATGGAATGTATGAGTGAAGAGCAAAGCAGAGTATTATTAACACAGTAAAGAAGCTCAAATGGAATTGGGCTGGCAACGTAACCATAGATAATGATAATAGAAGGTCAACGGAAATTCTAAATTGGATTCCAAGGAATGAAAGGAGGCCATAAAAGTAGATGGGGGTGGATGAAATTACAGTTTTGCTAGATTCTATAGGAAGAGGAAAGTATTCAGCCGAAAGAACTGGAAAAAAAACTTCGAGAGACCATCATCCTGCAGTGATTGAAAATGGTTGATGATGATATAAAATAGTTAGAAATGTAAGGAAGTTAAAACAATTATTATAAAAGTTATGTACGTAACTATTGAAAATGAAGTGATCAGATTTGTCTAAATCAGCATATACATACAAATACAACTGTGTTGAGATTGGTGATGTCTGCAAAAACTTTGAAATCTTATGCATAAAAGTAGTGATAATTTTCCCTATCCAAAATATTGCACACACCCCTCTTTTCACATTCCTGGACACACACATTACACACATCTATATTCCCAAGGGAGAGTCTTATGTTGGAGCAGCCTTTTTCACTGAGAACTTTAGTAATGCTGTTCATCTTCCGTGCGGAGTTTGTGTGTTCATTGTTGGGCTTTACGCCATTTTTGTAGCTTTAAAGTATGTTATGAAGGGAAGTTTTTGAAAACTATTTTCCATAGTGATTGTGAGAGGGCTCTGTCCTGAAGGTTCACCCTTTTATTTTATCCATTTTCAATTTATTACGACGGCTTAAACTTAGCACTATCATTTTCTGCTGAACTTGACATAGATTCAATTGAGAACTGCTTTGCAACAACAATGGGATGATCTTCATAATAACAAACTTCATCTTGTTTGTCCTGTTTTATCCTGTCCTAAAAATAGAATGTGCAAAACTCAACAGGAGGATATTCTTCTGGCACATTTCTGAATTGGACTAATCAGACCTCACACCAATATTTACTGATTAAAGATCAGCATGTGACGTCGTTTTAACTATTCATCATATTTAATTGAATGTCCTGCTTTTAATCAATACAGTCATCATTGCTTTTATCTTCTTTTTTAAATTTAACGTCCATTTCATATTTCTTTGCTTTAAATGATAATTTCATCGGTTTTAAGATTCATTCATCTACTTAGCTTCACCACCTTTTTTTGTAATTTTTAGTTTTTTAACTAGTGATTTTTACTTGCTTTTATACAATATTTTTTAAGTTCATCTCGCTTTTAGCATTACTTTTTTTGTACTTTCTTGTTTTAATTGTCTTTTGTATGTTTGGCTGTAGAAAAATAGTCTTGTTTATATACCGTATATGCTCCAGTAGAGGCCCCCGCCATTTATTTGCAAAAAAAATGCCATTATTAACAAAAACCTTCTGAACGCAATATTTTTACACATAAATACCGGCAAATATTACAAACCGCTACTTTATTTGAATTTCACATGCTACATAAGACTGTTAAAGATAAATGGCAATGTCATTCTGTACCTTTCGCTGCTATTTGTCATCCGAATCCGCAATGATGGGCGGCCGCCTCACCGGAAGTTTCTTTCGTGTATTGCACTGCGTGAATCTTAAAGGCAGTGTCAAATGACCGTTTCGGCGGCATTTTGTAAGGCAATGTACCGTAAGATATTATGCAGGACTATAAAGATACGGACGCTTTCACTAGTACCGGTAAGCAAATATCAAAGACCCGGCTACTATTAGAAACTGGCTACTATTTGGCCATGTCCCCTCTGCAGCCCAGCGCTTATTAGAGACCGGCGACAATAAGAGCCTCGGCCTTTATTGGAGCATATACGGTACATATATAATTTTTATTTATTAATAGTTTTCCATTATACTCTTTTCCTAGCCTAAGATGCTTTTGCTCCATTAAAATTAACCAACCTACCTACTATAAATATTTACACATATCTGTGCCATTTATATTTATAAATCTGTAAAAAGCATATATAATTTAAAATAAAACTCAAATTACAAAAAAAAAAATTCATTAGCTTATCATTGATTGTTTTGTTTTTTTTGCAGTAATAAAAGCAAAAAAAAAAGCTATTGTAAATATTCTTAGAAAAATTGTCAGTTTTACTGTTCTGAAAAAGAAAAAAAAATGCCATAAAAGTTTTTGATTAATGTAATTTTATTTTATTAATTAAAGCTTTGAAGAAGAAAATTAAGCAATTTGAAGAAGGCTTTGAAGAAGAATATGGCTACAGAGTAAGATTCTTATGTTACATAATCTTAACTATTAAATATAGATTTCACTGAGAAAACATATTCTCAGCATAATGTTTCTTTTTTATTATTATTGATTACTCTTTACTATTTATTTATAACATGGGTTTTTATTTATTTACTTTTTTAGCCATCCCACTCAGAAAAGATGGCTCGCAGTGATATAAAGAAATATGTATCCGAATTGAATAAATCCAGGAAAGAATTGAAACGTGAGTGTAATGCTTACATGTAATAAATATGTATAATGATATGTTTGGGAAAAATATTGTAATTCAACATAATTGAGAAGGAAGGTTTCGTAGAAACTTGAGTTTTTCTTAATGTTTGATGTCATGTCGAATAACAATCAGTATTTGTCTCACTGTGATTGGCTGCATTCCAAATGTGTTTATTTTTCAGAACTCAAGGAAGAAAGTTTGCATTCTAATATGTCTGCTGGAGTGTCTGGTAGGAACTCTTGCTCACCATCAAGTTGTCAGTGTCATGAAGGAGGTTTTCATTTTGATGATGAGAAAGGAACCATGGGGGATTCTCTACAAGAAATGATGAGTCAATTAGCAGAAAAACGTCACGTAGCAAACAGACCGGAAAATCTTGCAGTAAGTCTTAAGCAGAGCTTTTAAAAAAAATAGATTTTTTTTTTCTTAAGACATTTTAGCCAGTTTTGTGAATTTTCTTAATAAAATTTAAATGATTTTAAAAATATTTTTTTTTTTCTTGTTTATCTTAGGAAATGAATCGTGAGCAAGTTCGAGAAGAGAAAATTGCATTGCAGAAATCATTATTGCAATTTGAAAGTATTTTTGGTCGACCTGTAAGTAAATGTTCATTGTATCTGTTATTCTTATTATTATTCAGTTTTATTAGATTACTTTTCTCCTTTTTTTCTTCCATAAAAATGTGATTATATTTCAAAAGTGCTTTATATTGATTTTATATGTTTGGAATTTTATTAAATTTCATAATATTTACTGTGGCCGAGGAGACTGATTTTAATTAATAAACAAATTAAAAATTTTCAAAGATACAAAAAAAAAAAATTAAATATGCCAAAATTTGTTTACCCCACACACAACATTTTGCAAAAGTTTATGCCTTGTACAAGGTAAACTTCACAAGATATCACCTTCTTTTTGGTGAAAAGAAAAAGGAATTGATGCAAACTTCATTGACTAATTTTGTATGAAAGTTGAATAATAAAAGAAGATAATAAAAGTACATCTGTCATTCACATTAAAAAAAAATGCCAATTTATTTACTCTTCCGATCCTTCCTTAACTAATTTCCTCCTGTTTCTCCATTGATCCCATTTTGTCAAGTTTTGATAGCTCATAAATTAAGAATAAATTACTTATTTTTAATTTTTTTTTTTAAAGTAAAGGCAATGTTATTAAACTCATTTTGTTGGTTAGGAATGTTTAGGTTGTACCATTTGGGATCCTTATTTATAATTTGTGCTTTTCTGTTAAGAGGTTAATTTAGAACTGGACTCTGGTACTTATAGTAAGTCTTCAGAAAACATGTCATTATTAATGTTCTCTTCAGAAAATAAACATTATTGCCATACTTTTTTTATATCTTATGTATTTAAGATGGTGCAAACAAGGCTAAATAAAATATAAAACTTTAAAAAAAACAACTACACAAGAGTTAATAAGACAGATATGATTTCCATTAAAAATCACAGATTTATTTAACAAAATATGATTGCTTAGCTTCCTCACATTCGGATCTTAGTAAAAAAAAAACATCTTACACCTTCAGAAGTCGTCTGAATTCTAATATTGCCCTGTATCTGTGGTAGCATCAAATGCACTTAAAGAATGCACGTAAAGAAACTCATGAGGAGGATTTCTTCCTGAAGTTTTGTCCTTCGTCATCTGATAAAGCTATGACCCAATAAAATTTTACCAAAAGTTCAGATTATTCTTCTACTGCAATACGTTTAAAATTGTTTCTAAATGAGTAAATTTCTACCGTTGAAAATTCCATCATTGTTGTCATAATTTTTTCCCCTTGCACTTCACTTCATTTAGCTTTGTTAAATTGTCATTCCTGGATTCAAGTGCTGCCTTTATTACATTACTGTTTCATTAAATTGCTGAAGTTTTCAGAAAAAAATGATGAGCTTTTTTAGTGTTCTAAGAGATTTTTTAGTGATTATCATTTCTTGGACTTATGGGAATAGAACTCCCTAACATTTGACAAATTCAATGGAACAATTTCCAATTGATGTAAACCATTGCATTCTGTGTGCTATATATATGGAGACGAGTGATCCAGAATGCAGAATATTCGTTTCTGAAAAGACTTTTAATAGTTGAAAATTATTTATTAAACTGAGTCTTGTCATATCATTTAATTACATCATTTTTCCATTTCATTATAAAACCAGGAATTCTCATTGTTGAGAGCAAGATCAATTATATTCGTATCACTTTTCAGCCTTCTAAGGTTCTTATTCTTTTGATATCAGGACTGATTCCATAATCCTGTTCCTTTGAATTTGCCTACACAACAGTTGACTGAACAATTTTTGGATATTCTTTTGGATCTTTTGCCAGGGCTGATTAGCTTTAGTGATGATGCAATCCTTCATTTTCAGTTACACAGCGAATAATTTTGTTTTGATAATTTTTGGAGGATCTGCCATAGATATGTTCGAAGACCTCCTGGACCTTTTATAATCATATAGGGAACCGTTACAAATTGTTTATCAATATTTTTTGCAGAACTTTTTGTGTGTTTCTTTCTGTAAAATCTTACTTCGAATCAAATGCAAGTTCAAAATTCGGTCTTCAGGTGAGTGTCAGCTTCAATTGAAATAGAGTAAATAAATAGATATTCATTGTTTGTTGTCATTTTGACAAGCTGAGGTATTTGATTTGCACAAACCTGGATTCGAATCTCGGCAAACGCTTGGATGTTTCCTTTTCTTTGTTCTCAATTTCACCTTGTTCCTCGCAGAGTTGAGCCTCTGGTGCCTTTAAAAAAAAATACACACTGAAATGTATGTGCAATTAATGAAACAAACCAATAAGCAATCATTTTAGGTTCTAAATGTTTTTTGTTTTATTTTTCTACAGACAACCAAATCTGAAAAAGAACTGATGAGGCCAATTTACGATCGTTACCGGAATGTGAAAAGAATGATAAATAAACTTTCCTCGGTAAGCTAGCTATTTTTGTTTCTTGAAGTAATAACCCTTGTATTATAAGCAGATATGGAGTAATGAAGACTACATTTAAATAAATAAGCCTTATTGGACTTTATAATTTGCATTGATATCAGTTCAAGTTAAAAAAGGAGAGATCAGTGTTTACCAGTGACATCCAAAAACAGCTGTTTCTCACTCAATTGGGGATCATCAGTTGAGTCACAATAAACACCCAAGGTCTCAATACAGAGGTGAATAGAAATGGTAATAGAACAAAATACAGGATCTCCATAAATCTAAACTAAAAATTAAATAAAGGAAATTGATGTTCTGCCCCCCAGCAGCACATGAATTTCCTTTATTTCATTTTTAATGTGTATTTTGTTTATAGTTTAGATTTATGAAGGCACATATTTGTCCTATTATTAGTTCAAATTGGAAATGATTTTTGTTTTTAAATTTGAAATTTTAAATAATTGAATTTCAACTAATTAAAGCTTTCATTTTTTTTTCTTCTTATATATAGGTATGAACTGTATATATTTTTTTAAGTGCCTACCTAAAATGTATGCACTTAAAATATATTAAACATACTCGATAAATAATACTAAAACATTAACAAAAAAGAAATCTGTAAATCCCTTAAAGAAGATGTAAGTTCATGAATTAAGAGAATTGTTCTTTTGGATGCTTATGTTGACTTTTGAAAGCTCAGTCGTTTTTTGGTTGTTTGATAAGAACTGATGCTGAATTTTAATTGGTTGCGAGTTTGATTAAATCTTCAGATATCATCACTTCTTTAAGAGATCCAAAGTCCAAGAAAGTTAAGAAAATCCCCTAAGATGAAAGTAGATAATTTAAAGTAAGTTAACTCCTCACTTTGTTGATTTCTATTATTGTTCTAGTGTTGATTTCTTTCTTGCAGCCAAAGTCTAAAGATCAGGGAACAGAACTGCAGCCCATCTTGGAGCATGAAGCCATGGATTTCACACAGGCCTCTCCACAGCACCAACCAGGTTCAGGAGTAAGTAGGATAAGTTTATTATTGATTGTCAAAGTCCTACTGCAACTAAATTATTTCAACTTTGGAGGGAACTGACTTCATTCAGTTTTTAATCTTTGATGATTGTATAATTTTAGTTAATGAAAGATCAATGGAAAGTTTAAGGACTAAAACTGAAAGTCTTGAGTTAGATGGAATTCCATAGCTCAATTTACACAGTAACGTGCACATAGAAACATGTGGCAATGTGATTCTGAATTGGCAATTGCCTCATGCTTATGCCACCTATTTGAAAGATATTCTTGATTGGTGCCGGTTAACTTATAATAGTTTTAGAATCATAATTGGACAAACAGATCCTTACCGAAAAACCTTACCGAATGGCAGCCCCAGTTTTAGAATCAGTTGAAATGGTGACAAAAATGGGGTTTTCTGCCTCTCTTTGAGTCTCCTCTCTCTGATTTGTACAGTATCATTAAATCGCAAGCTCATGATTGGCAGAAGATCTTTCAATTAAATACTTTTGAAGGTCTTATAAGAACTCCCTTGAAAGTCTGAAGTCTTTCAATTTTAAAGGTGCTTGTGAATTGTCTAACAGGACCACTATTCTACTTTAACCCAAAAGCTTTTAATTTTAACTATCAGGGTAATATATATATGTGTGTGTGTTTTCAATTATTTTTGTCAGTTAAAATCATATTTCTTCTTTATTATTTAAAATCACTAATAGCAGCTTAAGAAACATAGCATTATAAGATTTGTTTCTATAAAAATAAATAAAACTGTTGACCTGAAATTGTCCCGTTTTGAGTTATTTTAAATCAAAATATCTGTTCTGAAGTGCCATGTTTCTTAAATTACTTAAAAATTATACATGTTAAATTTCTCTCATTCTTGAAGCTTTTATTTTAGCTTAATTTTGCGTTTTGGATATTTTTATTGGAGAGAGGTTATTTCAAGTAATGGCAGGAAAGAACTTCACATCTAATTCCTTAATTATTTTTTTTTTAGTCATGACAGTGACTTGTATGAAAGACCTCTTCTGTTTGTTTTTTAAGCTCAATATCTGCATAATACAAACAGTAGCAATTTTTGTTTTGAAAAAAAAATTAATTTATATTATTTACTTAACATTACTTTGAAATATGTAAGAGCTTACAAACATTAATAGGATTAATAAGCAATTACCGTATTTGCTCCAATAAACGCCGAGGCTCTTATTGTGGCCGGTCTCTAATAAGCGCCGGGCTGCAGAGGGGACACGGCCAAATTGTAGCGGGTCTCTAACAACAGTAGCCGGGTCTTTGATATTTGCCTACCGGTACTAGTGTAAGCGTCCGTATCTTTATAGTCGTGCGTAATACCATACGGTACATTGCCTTTAAGATTCGCGCGGTGGAATACGCGAAAGAAACTTCTGGTGAGGCGGACGCCTGTCATTGCGGATACGGACGACGAATAGCAGCAAAAGATACAGAAAGACATTGCCATTTATCTTTAACAGTCTTATGTAGCATGTGAAATTCAAATAAAGTAGCTGTTTGTAATATTAGCCGGTATTTATGTGTAAAAATATTGCGTTCTGAAGATTTTTGTTAATAATGGCCGGCCGCTAATAGCAGCCTGTCTCTATTAAGCACCTGGAGCCAAGGCTAGTTTTTCAAATAAACGGCAGGGGCCTCTATTGAAGCATATACGGTAATTGTTTGACAGAAGACAAATGAGGGGCTAGAATCAAAGGCAGCTAAATCCATTTTAATTATTCAATAAAATAATAATCTGTCATTATAGGCGTTCAGTGTGCTATCCATTGAGTTCTAATTCCTACTCTTAATTATTTTGAAGATTTCTTCATACAACGTTACCACCTTAAAAAAAAAAAAAATTTTGTAACATTTCAAAACATGGATTTAGCTGCCTTTGATTCTTGCCCCCTCAAATGTATTCTTCAATTTAAGCTGATTGAAGCTAATCATGATTGTTAAGCTTCCTATGAATTGTTTTTTTACCTTCTCATGCTGATTTTTTAACAAGAATCCACTTGGAATAGATTTCAAATTTAGAAGTTAAATTGTCTCTTAATTCTTTTTAAGTTTCAAAATAATCCATTCTGCCACACAAAAGAAAATGAGGGGAAGGGGATACACACACATACAGACTAAATGATTTGATTTGCCTCTCTTTCCTAGGAAAATTTAAGGAGTATATTGCTATAATGTACATTCTTTTATCATTTTTGTATTATTCTGTTAGTATTAATAAGATATTTCACAATCCCATTATCCTACCATTAACATATAATTTTAATTATATATAACTTAATAAATAACTACTTTAAAAAAAAATAATTCTTACAAAATTATTACAGTAAATAAATAAATAAATTATCCAAGATCCTTAACATTTGATTTTAAATTTATAACTTAGATTTTAATTAATTACATTTCAGGAAGAAGAAAGTGTTGAAATAGAGGAAGCATATTTTGATAAAGAGAATAGTCAGGGCATTCCCGATTCCAAGAAAGTCAAAAAATCCCACAATTCATGGCCTGGAAGCACCACTAACAGCTGTAATCTTCATGAACTCACACTGTAAGTAAGGTTTGTTATATTAGAAATGCAAAATTTTAAATAGCATTACAAGAGTATTGTTTTATTAAAAGAAGGAAAAACTTAATATCAAATTATTGAATTTTTTTTAATATTATAATTTTTTAAAATTGTCTTTATTTGTATTCATTCATGTTTCCTATTTGAAATAATTCGGCAGAAATCTCTCTTTTTCTAAGCATAAAGAATTTAACCATTCATAAAGTTCTTCAGGACAATTGTGAGAATCATGACAACTTGCCAGACTGCACTTTTCAAAAATAAAAAAATATAGCTTGTGTGTTAATTGTTGACTGTTAATTATTAATTGCTTCCTAATGATCTGCTTCTCAGATACTATTCTGCCTTACGTCCCAAACCTTTTAATAATTTTTAGGTTTGATAGTTTTAGCATTAGGCTATTCCCCTAATCTGGCAATCAGAAGTATCTTGAAGTGCAAACAAAAAGAAATACTAACTCATTTACTTCAAACTTGCACTTGCCATATTTCTGTGTACAAAGAATTTCTATAGGTGTTCCTAATCGGACAATCGAGGGGTACTTGTGCATAAAAAAAGAAATCAAGAGAGAAGGTAACTAAACCTGAGCTCAGGTTTAGTTTCCCTGTCGATATAAACAGTGCATTGAATGCAAATGCCATTATTATGCCAATGTGACAAATCTAAGCAAAACTTGAATGAAAAATAATTACTTGGTAAAGTAAATGACTATTTTAAAAATGTTATTTCTTCTTAAGAGCAATAACTGAAAAACAATTTAGAATTCTTTATTATGCAAACCTTATTCTTTGATCAGATGTTATTCTCCTGTGAAGTTAATTTCGGTTTCTCTAAACCAAAATTAGGATCTTGTAATTAGAAAGAACTGAAAATGTAGAGAAGATATCTCAAATCTTTTTATTTATTATTTTATTTAGTCCTGAACTTTTGGATCAACAGAGGAAGGTGAAAGAAGAGAAGAAACGTTTACGTCTAGTTTTACGTGAGTTTGAGGAGGAGTTCCAGCGCCGGACAGGCCGTCGGGTGCAGAGAGAGGACAGAGCTCCTTTGGAAGCTGTATATGGAGAATATAAGGTCTGTATACTTGAAATGTTAAAACTAAGATCATGGTAGTTTTGAAAAATGCATTTGTTTTAAACGGCAATGTTAAATAATCATGAAGTTGGACAATTTCTAATGGTCCTCTATCGACTGTATATATTCTAGGGAGAAAAATCCACGTAGAATCTTATTAAACTTTTATATATTTATTTATTTGCTTGGTATTACAGTGAAAAGAAAAGTTTATACATGTTAATTATTTTTTTAATTTTTTTTTTACAGCAAATCAAAGCCAAACTCCGTCTGCTGGAAGCCCTTCTGTCGAAGCATGACCACCATTATACCATTTAAGTAGTTCATTTTGGTGTCTGTTGTCAAGGAAATTGTTCTGAAATCTTTATCATCACATTGCCATATTTACATCCTTTCTCTTTCAGTAGTCTATAAACTCATCTGTGTGTACTTCAAAAAACAAAAATACAAAAAATAGAAAAAAAAATATATATATATAAATAAAAAAAGATGGAAAGAAAGAATGAAAAAAAAAATATTTTTAACTTTTGAACAGCAATTACTTTTTCCATATTTATTTTTTGCTTTGACTTTTTTTTGCTGTTATTGATTTGACACTTATTAGCTTAACATTTTTTTTTTAATTAAAACGAGAGTAAAATTTTCGTAACGATGATAAATCTAACAAACAAAAATGTGTCTTTGGTTTTAATTTCCTGTCAGAAATTTGTTCAGATTATCTACATAATCTGAAAAAGAAATTAAAAGCTGAAATACAGATACTCTCAAGCTGACAGGGCACAGGATCCAAAATCATAGCCAAAAGAACTGAATTGGGAATACTATGAATTTTCATAAAATTTGTAATAAAACAGTATTTTATAAGCATTAACAAAATCTTTAATTAACATATTCTTGTGTTGAATTATAAAAAAATTGTATGTAAGCACCAGTTGCTGCATGGCTTTATTTCCAAATTACACCATTAAATAAAATTTATTAAGCTTTGATATTTTATTTCATATTTCAGAAATATGAATGTTCAAACTAAATTCAGCTTAACAAATTAAAGTTAAAATGATAGGTTATTTTTATCATTTCTAAGACATTTCATTGTCTTTACATAATTTGCAAATTTACCTTTCTACTTAAATAGTTTTTGCTTTCCTCTTTAGGGTTTGATGTGTTATAAACCCCTGCATTTTTCAGTAAATTTTGCTATTTTGTACATAATGTATATAAAGTTTAGAATCTGCTCTAAGCATTTTTTTTATTGTCTTAACTTCCCACTTACTAATATGTTGTTGACAAATCACTAGAAAGCACTTTTTTGTTTGACTATTATTGGTGCGAAGTGTTTCTGTGCCTGTCAGTTTGTTCACATAATTCATGCTAGTCACTCTTTCAATCAGTGCTGGAAACTTTATTTATTTGGGACTTTGTACTTTATTAGTATGGAAAAAATAACACTTTCAGCAATTAGAAACATTGGATTTATATGTATTTCAAGCAGTTCCGAATGCTATTTTTGCCGGGATTATTATTATTTAATTGCAATCTCATAAAGATGAGTTACAAAATGGATGAATGGATTCTGTGCATTTATATATAAATTCAGTACGTGAAAGGAAATTTTTCTTTAAATTTTTGTATTTTGTTAAAATATTTTGGGCAGTTTTTCTTTATTTTTAGGCTACTCAGAATCTCATGTCTAAAAGAAATACATATTTATATATATTTACATATTCAACATAAATTTATATTTACCATTGTTCTGAGTAATTAGAAATTACAATTATATAAATTCTTTTAATGAATGTAAATTTTGTATAGATATGCAGATCCAGTAAGACAGTCCTTGGGTAGTGGGATAGTTTTGTGTATATACTTATAAATTTATATTCATATATACAGTTTACATGTATAAAGTAAAAAATAAATCTATATTAACAATAATAAAACCTGTTATTTAGTCAGGTTGTATTTGCCCTTCAGTGTTATAAGTGTGATGGTTTTTTTTTATTATTATTATTTTATTATTTTTTTAAGTGGTTAAATTGTTATTTTACAACAGTACCTGATTTCTTATTATATATAAACCCGACTTTGTTTTTTCAGGAAACCTCTTTAAAAAACAGAAATAAGGTTCGGGAGTTTGCAAGCAACTCTGATACTCTTTGCTAAAAGAAGGGATAATAACTTAGCAGTATTACAAGCCAGGTTGGCCTTTGTAAATGTTCAGAGTATATGAAGGTGCATAATTGGTGCATTATACCGTGTGTGAATGGCGTCAGCACTATGCACAAGAATGTGGAAATTACTGTCTTGTCAAAAAATAAGAATATATATATATATATTTATATATGTTTGTGATCTAAGAGAAATGTATATGTTCAATACATGCACTATAGAATGAAACATGTACAAGTATGTATTTTTAAGTATGAAATAAAAATACTTCTGGAATATATACTGTAGAGTATTAAAAGAAAAATATGAAACATCCCTATCTTCAGTGTATGTGAAAAATATAAGTTTCAATTATTATTATTTTTTTTTTAATGTTGCATTGCTAAAAACATTTGTGTGTTTACATTTTGTAAATGCTGAAAATAATTCATTTGTGCTTCTACAACAAAATTTATTTCAGTCAAATCCACAAGTTGTGTACAGAAAGATTTGTTAATGTTGTACATCTTCGTACTACATCTGAAAGTTTCTTATAGTATACTATATGTTTTCAAAATAATAACATTTTATATAATACAGAAAATGTATATTGATTGCTTACTGATAAAAAAGGTAGAATTACAATTGTATAATATGAGTTGGTTTTTATGCTCTGTACATATAGTATAGTATACTCCTTTCTTTTTAACTATATGGAAGTAAGTGGGCATAATAAAAAGAAGAATAATATTGAACAAGTATTAGTTTAGCGTTCATATTTTGTGATGCCTTAGGCCTATATTTTTTAAGAAAAAAAAATATCCTCTCTACTATTAACATATAGAAAGCTTAAACAACTAAATCTTTTCATATAGCTGTTATTCAGTGTGAAATTCTTCATAAAGATTTTCAGATATTTTTAGATCTTGTAAGATGATGCTATCCTTCATTTGGATATTTGTGATAATTATAGTTTAATTTTATGTAAAATAATAATAAAAAAAAAATTCTCTCCTAATGCATTAGATAATTTTTTGAGTATAGAAAACAAAGATGTCATTGAGTATTACAATAAAAATAATAAACATACCTTTTTTTTTTTTTTAAAAAAAAAAGACCTTTCATACAGAATTATGAGTACTTATTGCAAAGTTACTTAGTCATTGCAAAATCAGAAATATAAAACTGTTCCATAAAAAGAAAAATCGGCAATTGCTGCACAAATATCCTCAAATGTTGGATAACTCATCTGATTTATCACCTATGACATTTAATTTTTAAATTTCAGTAAAATCCAGGGCTTTAATATAGATAGTTTTTAAGTTGATTAGTTTGGTTAAACCATTTTTTCGGTGGTATTAGACAACAAAGAATGGTATTTCGCCATCTACATAATGCAAAATTATGTATATTGCCATATACTACAATAATAGCTTTGATACCTTAAATAATCCTTTTAGCTTCACTAAGGCTGCTGCCATGAAAGAAAGTTTGACATGTAAGGAAATTACTATTACTCCTAATCGTGACTCAAAAGTGCATGTGACAAAGGATAAAGTACGTATCAGCAGACATAGCACAGGCAAGGTTGGGTATTGTAACATGGAAACTGTCTCTGCTAAAAAAACGAAAATGAGGAAACAGAGGCAAATTTCAATTGTGCAACAAAACATATGCCTCTGTCTTGTCCTACATACAAAGTAAAATGCAGAAATTATGGGAAAATGGGACATTTTGAAAGTCAATGTTTCTTCATATAGTGACGCCAATGAAAGATGTGACCTAGACTATGATCGATACATTAAGGTCACTTACATGCTGTGAAGTTTAAGGGCTTGGGAGGCCTCTACCAAACACCTATTTGTTGCTTTGGCCATTCTTTGTTAGGTGATCACACTTCTGACACCATGTAATGTAGCAGAGATAAATATTAAACACTATGATTCATTAGAATCATTTTACTGCAAAACGTGGATTGGTATACAACAACAACTGGTTGCTATAACAAGTTAATTACTGACAATGAACAACAATTGTAGATCACATCACTACAACGATCAGGGGTCGTCCATTAATTACGTGAGGTCTAAAGGGGGAGATGGGTCCAGCAAAATCTCACATCAACTTTTTCATTCAGAGAATATACATATTATAATAGATTGTAATATTGACTTTTTGAAATCTCACGTGAGGGAGGGGTCCGAATTTTTTAAAAACACCTCACATAATTAATGGACGGCTCCTAATGTATCATCATAGTCTACACCACAGATATAACTTGGAAAGTTTTTCAGTATTGGAAGAAGCCCAAGACGTACGTGTAGGTACGTCTGGAGCTTTTCGAGAGAACAGAAGCTGCAATTGAAAGGAAAAGGCAACAACAGCAGAAAACAATGGATTGATGGTCAAAAATGAATTTGGTACTCGAGGAAAAAAGTTATCTTGCTTGGCTTTTTTGATGTAGATGAATTTCATGCATCTGTTAAACCAACCATTGAAAATTTCTGAGAAAATGATTATTAGCAATTGATTGATTCAGTGAAATGCAAAAAAATGATATTGAATGACTTGATATAGCCCATTATCAGATATTTATAACAAATAGGACAGATACGTTTTAAAAATTCAACTTTAACATGTGGAATGAATATTTATCAAAAAAATGAACAACAAAGAAAAAAACATTACCCTAAGCCAGGGTTTCTGCTGAAAAACTGTTAAGCAAATAAAGGATTATCTTTTCTTTGTTGTCTGTTTGACAGTTTTTCAGCTGAAGATGATCCTGCAGTTTTATGCAGATCAAAATGTCTTGACTTCTGGTGATTTTTGTTATTTCTTTTTATTCGATTTTTGAGATATGTTTTAAAGAAAAGACAATCATAGCTTCATGAAACATACAGTGAAGACTGGAGTGGGTGGACTACTTTTCAAGTTGTGCATGAATTCAGCAAATTAAGAGGAAATGGTTTGTAGAACGCCGAATATTCCAATGAATTCTGTTATTGTAAAGTACAATTGTATTATTCTGATGAAGTGGAAAAAGCTCCATATAATAGAAAGCCAACTTGTTAACATGGAAAAGGATTGCTGAAGGCAGCGCTATACTGTGAAGCAACACAAGAAAATACACGATTGACAGCATAATTAAAGCTTCCGATTTGGAAAAATTGCGACGACTACTATTTGCCTATCAACCATGTCTTGGAGATGGAAAATGTTCAACTACTGACAATCAGATCACCTGTAGTTGAGCTACTTGTAATTTTTGAAATGACAACTGATGCATCGTTCTTCATTTTATCTTGGCTTCACTGGCTTTATTTTAAATCCATATAAGCGGCTCTTTTTCAGGTTACTTACAAACTAAGTTTCTAAGCCCTTTTTTCCAACCCTAATTAATTAAGATAAAGAATGAAATAGGACTAGAAATGAACTTAGAAAAAAAACAAAATTGATGCCAAATGGAAAAGAAATTGAAACAGTTGACGAATACGTATACTTGGGGAAAAATTAACAGTACATAAAAAAGCTATTCAAGAATAAGTAAAAAAAAGAACAAAATTGGGATTGAGCTCATTTGGAAAACTTGAAAAGAATATTATGCAATAAAATAAACCTGAATGCAGAGCTAAACTTTTTAACCAGTGCATAATTACTGTAATGGCGTATGGAGCAGAAATAAGCCTATCAAAAAAAAATCGTAGATAAATTACTAAAATCAAAGAAAAATGGAGAAATCCTTATTACAACTAAAATTAAATGATAAAAAGGAGAAATATTGATATTAGATATAAGCTAAGACTAAATTCATTGATGCAAGAGAAAAAATATTGAAGATGAAAAGGCAAGGGGCAGAACATGTAGCAAGAATGAATGACGGTAGATGGACCAAAATCATTACAGACCCTGTGAAAGAAAAAGAAAGCCAGGAAAGAAAATGGTTAGATGATATAATTGAAACTGCGGAATCACTTGGCATTGAATAGGAAAAGTTGGAGATATATTGGGGAGACCTATAGCCAGAAATGGCTACAAAAAGAGCTGAAGTATTAGTAGTAATAAACAAAATATATTAACAATTAAGATAAAATATGAATTGATATAAATTAAATTGATTCTAAGAAAATGAAGTTGACAATTAAGTTTACAATAAGATGGTGTAAAGAATAATAATAATACGAAATAACTTACATTCATTTACAAAAGCTGAGTTTTCAATAAAAGATATCGCGGAGATACTTAAGTGATTAATTGCCACGTCCTTTTGATAGGTTCACACAAGAAATTTTAAAGTCAAGATGAAAAGTTTTCAAATGTGACCGATAGATGGCAGTACTGTTACTATTGCCATCTTTCTGCTTGGTTAATATTTCTTTACCGTTCTCAAATTGAAACTTAATAACTTCATAGTTATCCAGGGAATAACATGCTTCCAAATAGACTGCGATATTCTAGAGATAACCAGTGATTGTATGTATTTGAAGCATCCGTCGTATCAGCGTGAAAATGAAAATTAATATAGATACAGTGTTACCTCCTTTAACGGACACCTCTAATTAGCGGACATTATTGCGGGTCCCAGTCCCTTAAAATAGGACATTCCATGTTATCCACTCCGAATAGCGGACAGTTATTTTAACTGTAAATTTTTTTTTTTATTTCGACAAACACATCATGGTTGTATTTATATCGGTGTTCCATACACTGATACATTGTATCGGTGTCTCATAATTCAATGCACGAATCTGAGGCCCTTTATTTCACTATAGTTGCTTTATAAATATCAATCCCTCGTAAAGCTATCCTATAAACCTTGATTAAATTTAGTGTGAATTAAAATTGCGACAAAAAGGAAGAGATTGGCACTGAAAGAAAAAATTGATGTTCTTGAAGTTGCTGAAAAAGAAAAGCTGAGTGTGCGTTGTTTTGCTGAACGTTTTACAGTTGAAAAAAACTCAGATAAGTGAACTTTTGAAGGACAAAGATGAGATTAGAAAAATGTGGATGGTGAATTCAAACGAAAATTCGAAGAATTTGAAGTTTCGTAAATCTGAAACAAGAAAAATCGACGAAGTGATCATAAAATGGTTTCGCTCTGCTCGTGCAAAGAACATTTCTATAAGCGGTGTTTTGCTTCAAGAAAAAACCAGAGAATTCCGTCAAACTTTAAGATTGGACACGTTTAAGGCATCAAATGGATGGCTAGAAATTAATTTACTATATACACTGTAATTAATTTTATCATTATTTTAAGTAAGACAAACGGATTAGCACTCATTTAAAAAGGAATATAGTAAATAATTTGCAATTGTTCATATTCTCTCCTATCGCAATGATAATTGTAGAAATTTAATTAAGATTGTATGTAATTTTTCATTAAATGACATGCTGTAAGCTAAAAAAAGAAAAAAAGATAGTCCTCCCAAATAACGGACGAACTTCCGGTCCCGTGACTGTCCGTTATTCGGAGGTATCACTGTATATTGTAACACTGTTTAAACTTTGTCTGCCAAAGATTGAAACTCCATAAAATGCTACTGTCCTCATAATCAGGCGAATTTAACAGTAAAATTCTCATATAATCACTTTCGAGGTGTTAGTTTGTGGCATTTAAATTGAATGTAAGTGAATTAATACTTTGCTTCATTAGACACACAAATTATTTCAAATAGAAAAAAGAAAATCTATTCTCATTAATAAACACTTTTTTATTTTTTTCCCTTTTTTATCTAAATACATAATTACATTGGTTCAACTTCTTAAAATGAACATCTGAAATATCAAAAAGATTCTCAAATTATGTATTACGTAAGAAACTGGGTAATTTTTAAAAAAGCTCATACAACAAAATCAAAATATTCGATAATAAACTAGATTGAAACGTATCATTAAGATATATTTTTTTTTCTGTTTATGTCTTAATGATCAAAGTACAAGATCACAAAAATAGTGAGTGAAAAAAACAAAACAAAATAAAGAAACAAACTATTTACAATATGATACAATAATTTAGTCATGCTGATGACTGACTGCGAGGTAACTCTTCTTATCATAGAATTCTTATTCAGAAAATCATGATTTCTATTTTGCTTATGCAGTTATTTTTTTGCTGTAGCAATATTGCCAATAACATTTTAATTTCAGTATTGTCCGTTTTATATAATTTAATAATTATTAAATAATTTCCTTCCAAAAATAATGAAATTCCCTAATTTTTTTTTTTCTTCTGGCTTATTGGTTTTTATTTTACGCTTTTAAAGGAATTCACATAAAAGAAACAAGAATGGTTTATTCATAAGCTTATGTTGTGCTCATCATCTGTTACTCGACCTATGCGCTGATGGAAGATTCGTGAGCAACGGGATGATCTTCTCACTTATAACATTGGATCTCCTCGTAATATAAGCTAGTATTTGATACCACTATATACTTGTTGTGAAAGAGATACATTTATACTAAAATAAATAAATGAATGATTAAAATCCACGGCGTCACTTAGCATGTTTTGTAATGACGTGGAAAGGGCTGATAATGAAGAATGCGGATGAATGAGAGACACTTTATGCATTAGAATGGGTTTTGAGTAAACTATTGCAAAGTAGAAAACGCGACTCCGCTATTGATGCTACGAAGTCAGCCTGAGACATTTTGTGAACAACCTCATTTTTTGCTTCCGCTATCAGTAAACCAAAATCTGCCCAAAGTCTCTACGAATCGTTTCCATGGTAACAACCTTAGGTTTGGGCCTCAGGAAAGTGGGTAGGTAATTATGGAGACGAGATTCTTTTTTAGGTATCTCTGTGAAAGAGATAGTAAAGATCTAAGAAAAAAGAAAAGATAATTAGATATTTAAAATAACTTTTTTATAATAATGTAGTTTTAGCACTACGATATTCTGGCTCTATCTACAGGGTGTCCCGTAAGTCTTCAACCTTAGCCCTTAGAAGTCACTTTGAGGAATGTCCCATTCACCGCATCTTACAGCTTATTAGGTGGCGTCCGGATAAAATTCAGCTCCACCAGCATTTAAGCGAAGGTGACGCTGTCAGTTCTGCGAATGGGTAACGAGAGTGATGCAAATCCTTTTCTTTGATGCAATTTTTTTTTGTTTCCGGCGAAGTCAACCTCCCAAACACTCGATACTGGTTCCTGACACATCCTCACTGGTTCGATCATTGAACAGGAAGCCGCCCGAGTGCTGCAAGATTTGGAACAACACAATTGTTGGTCCTTTCTTCTTTGATGCGACGGTGAAGATTACCTGAAGTTGTTGCAAGAGGAGACATTTCCGAGCCAATTGAACCCGGAGGGGGAATATCCCGACCAGGGCCGCGCCAAGGTATGTTGGCGCCGGGGTGCCAGGCAAAGTTGCCGCCCCTAATAAGCTACATTTATTTTAGCCTAAATTTAATATTTTTCATAATAAAGCCTATATATATATATATATATATATATTTTCCATTAGTATTTCTACACTAAATTGTTTGCCGCCGCCTCCCCCCAAGACGTGCCGCCTGGGTGCCGTGCACCCCTGGCATCCCCGCTTGGTGGGGCCATGGCGCTCCTGCGCATGGCAGTGCGAAAGCAATTTCTGCTACAGTGAATTGGACCTCCCATGAGCAAGATCTCACTTCCCTCGATTTTTATTTGTGGGCCACCTGAAAGCCATGGTGTTCGAGGTGAAAATTCAAAAGTGTTCTCCATCTGAAACAAAGTCATCGTGGAGGAATGTCAGCGAATGTTATCAAGAGTGTTTAGGCGGAGTGAAGTTATCTTCATCATCTATGTATGCAACAACGGCGGACACTTTGAATAGATTTAGTAACCGCTATGTTTTTCTCCTATGGTTCCAGACTTATGGGACCCCTGTAGTTCAATCTTCGCAAATCAGTTATTTTCGATTGATATACTTTTAAGAATTATTATTTTTAATTCAAGGTATTTCTAAATCGTTACTTGATTTTAAAATTATTGATTGACAAACTAAAGGTCAAACGAAACAAAATAAAATAAAATAAAATGTGGATAATTTCTGTGAAAATACATGAAACCAACCCAATCTTCAATTTTTCTTCTTTGAATATAATTTTGAATTTCTAGAAACGCTATGGAGAGAGAGGTCTTAATATTTTCTTTCATTCCATAACAGAATCAAACAGAAATGTATTTAATTAAAAAAAAAAAAAAAAATCAACTTTCTCTAATTGAACTCTAATTTTGTCTACATTTTGATAATTTAAAGATAAACTTCAGTTTACAATTTGAAACACTGCATTCCCAAGTCTTTGGTGATTGTGGAATTGATAGAATATTAATGCTCTTTAGTTAGTCAGTTAAGAGATCAAATGATGAAGTCAAAGAGGTCATGACATTTTCCAACTGTCGTTAACCAAAAAATGTCATGGATTGGATTTTGAGAGGTATATTAGAAGACATTTTAGAATTCTGTTTCAGAAGCTGCTGTGAGAAAATTTCGTTGCAGTCCTTGATAGAAGTAATACAAATATTTAGTTACAAAATACTTGGAGCTTTAACGAAACGCATTGTTAATGCTTAATATGAAGAATTTTACAAGAGAAGAAAACTATTAAAAAAAAATAATAATTCCCAAATTCTTTCTAATTAAGGCGATGCCTACCTGTGGGTTTTTTTCTTGGGAAGATGAGATGACCGTTGGTTTCTCTCCTGATTCAATGTCTTCGCTAGGAATGTCCGGCATATACTCATCCTCTTCACTAGTGTTCTGTTTGCTTCGTAGTTTCCTACAAGAATCGTAAAATTCATTCATACAAATTTATGTATTAAAAAAATAGAACGATAAAGTATTAGCATAAAAGTATCATTTCATTTACATAAAGAACAAATAATAGCGTTAACTAAGTGTTCAAATAATACACATCAATGAATGAATGGGCTAATGCAGCGGTTCCCAACCTTTTTCAGCTGGCGACCCACCTTTCCTTATCAGACTACCTTCACATAAATAGGAATAGAAGAATATGGAATAAAACCATATTTGTATCGTATCCCTTCCTTGCATACGATCGATTTTCGATTTTTCTGATCTTTTCTGATGGTTTATTCGATGGTTTCTGATAGTTTTAGGATCAAGTTGCGATCCTCCCTGTAACCCTTCCGCGACCCACAGGTTGGGAACCGCTGTGTAAGTGAATTACGTGGCACAGAAGAAATATCATTACTACAAATCCTTTATTTAAAAATAAAATTAAAACATCATCGGCCTCCATTCCTATCTGTCTTTTCTATTGTATTTCTATCCTTAGAAATGTCGGTTCATCGCTCAATGCTCAATGAGATTCAACTCTCGAAATCAGATCAGTATTCAACTATTCTATAATTTATATTTCACATATTCAATAAATAATTCACTATTCTTAAAAGTTTTATTTCATTTTTTTTTACGACCCATCTACTAAAATTTAAACGACTATTAGATATTAGGAGGAAAATTCTTTTACGAAAGGCATCGAATCCCTGAGGTAGAGGAATTTCTCATAAAAAATAGATATTTTATAGTTATTTAACAACATTGCCATAAAAACACAGGAGAACAGAATTAACAACCCTGAGCTTCAAATATTTTCTGAAATCAGGATCCTAAACGTGGAAGACACTGAAATTAGTTCTTATTAGATCAGAAATGAAACTGGTTTCTTGTGATTTTTCCCTCGTAATTCAATTGCTAATAATTACTAATCAAGGCTGTTCACAAGAAGAATTCCCATCAATCTGTTTATTTATTAGTCTTTGTGTTTTTAAATCATTATCAAGGTTCGATTTAATTTTCTTTTTTTTTTGGTCTAGAAATTTTAAAAGGATAAATTTCTTAAAGGTCAGAATTTCAGAGTTAGATCTCCCTTTGAAGGTTTAAAAAATGTAAGTTGCAAACGAAAAGGGGTCAGTTAATATTGCCTGACTAGTAGGAATAATGACAGGATAACCTCCATTTTATGTCCAAATATATAAATAGATATCCAGCAACATCTAAAAATAAATAAATAAATCAACTGATATCTTTGGTGTCAGTAGGGAATTGTCACCGAAACCGCTATTTAATTTCCGAAATCAAAAATGCAAATCTCAACACAACCGATATCCATGACATTTACCCTCTAATCATGAATGGGATCTAAAACAAAAAATGGTCACCAATGTCTTCTTGAAGAATCCTCGCCGTAAAAACATTTTTTCTCCCACCCAACTGTTTTACTGTAAACAATCATCATTTTGCTTTCATTGACCAGCACCAGATGGCGTTGCTAATTAATAAACATTCTATTTGGAAGTAAATTTACTTAAGAGATGCTCAACATTGTTAATATCATTTCAAAGATTACATTTTATTTGATAAATGAAAGCGTTACAGAAATCGCATAAAAAAGTTAATCTTTGACCTTCGGCATCAACGTTCTGCAATTGTTTGGTGATTTTAGTTGGTTGAATGTAGATTATATAAAGGATCTAAAGTTAATATTAACTTTGCTGGTGAAATTCGAAGAACGCAAGACGAGAAGAAAGTTGTCTATTTGTAATTGCTCTCTATATGTATTGATGGACCTCTGATGAACAAACGAATATACGACTATCGTTGAAGATTATAAAGTGAAAACATAATGATCAATTCTTCGCTGATTACAAAATTTCAAGGAAAATGCCAACAGGTTAACTATATACGATACTGCCTTTCACTGCGAACTAAAATATTTTAAATTATAAAATAAAACAAAAGCAGAAAGTTGATAAACTTCATTCTCGATCCATTTTCATTAGATTCAGAATTTTGCACGAATGGGAAAACAAGTGAATATAATTTTGTACTAAAGCATAAATTTAAAGGCGACCCGTAATAAAAAAAAATAATAATAAAAAAAAATTAAAAAGGAAGTAGATTAACATAAGGAAAAAAAAAAAACTACGCGGACATTGAGATAAAAAGATTAAGAGAGAGAAAAAAAAAAGTAGATATAGGACTTGAACCGACAACCCTCAGTATATAAGTCCAAGAACTTACCTATCAAGCTATAGCTAACAACTGAAATTACATCGTTGCATTTGTAACATTTAAGCTAATAGCGGAAATCCAATGAAAACAATGCAAAAAATCTCGAACATTGGGGGGAGGGGCTAAAAATACTCCATTCCTACAGTGTTTGGGCCTCTGAATACGATGGTGAAATCCGTTTGTCGATCCGACCTTCCGTTCGGCAGTTGTTGTTGAGGACGGACAGGACAAATGGATGGTTAAAAACATGGCTCTTTTCCCCTGATCTCTTCGTAATATCGTGAAGAACATTTCATTATAATTTACGATTAGAAATCATGGATATTCAAATCTCTACTTCGTTTCACTGGTAGTTTAATTTGATACTTTGATAGTATTGTTTCGAATGGTATGGGAAAAATATGTTTTTAATACTCTTGTATTCAACAATGACCGATGGCGAACTCAAGAAAAAGAGTACTTTTCTTTAAATGGAAAGTGTAACAGAGGATGATCATTCCCATTATCTTGGAATTTTTAGGTATAAATTACGATTATTATTTTTTGAAATAAATATGATTGGTAAAATGAATCAAAACAAAGCAAAAAAAAAAACCTCCTTCCTCGGTCCTTCAACTTAATTTCTTTCCATTCGATTGCTTCCAATTCTACCTAACTATATGTTATGTCTAGTTTAAATCTAAATGAATAATAATAAGAGCTTTATTGGCTCAGTTACCTGATAATAAAAGCAACTCCAACGATGATAACGACGCTAACTAAAAGAGCTATAACCAGTCCAATGGCGTCATAAGATCCTTCAGATATAGGCTCGTGTTCTAAAAATAAAAATAAATTCATTCATAAAATACATCAGCTACATGAGTATAATACTTATTATAAAGAAATAAACATGTAATAATGTCTTAGATCTGTGCTGAAATCCATTCCGCAATCCAGAAGTTCCGGAATGCAGAATCGGATTCCGAGGAACTCTGATCAGGAGACTCAAATCTCTCAGAATCTACTTAATCCCAAATCATTCAAATTAATCAAAATGAAAACTTAAATCTTTATTTTCTTATTGGGTTCCTCGTGTAATAAGGATTTTCAATTTTTAATCAAACAATAAATTAAATAAAATTAATGTAAAGTTAACCATTATATAAAATAATAAATACATTTCCTCAAAATTTTCAGATTAAATTATTAGCATTTTTGATTAAGTTCATTTAATAGATTGGAATCTCCCGAATTAGCAATTGACAAACTTCGCAACTCTATCTAGACCCCACAATGAGAAAGCGTTTACAATTTAAAATCTTTAAGAGAATTCAACTAATTCTCTCTCTCTCTCTCTCACATACCTGAACTCCAAAAAGGATGTTCTGAGTTGGTTAGATCTCATTAGCCGACGTAATACAAATCTAAGCTTTAGCTTTTCGATGCAACATAGATGAGCAATAAAATAACTGATTGGTAAGAATGGTGAAATATATCTCAACAACTAATGTTAGAACAGAGGCTGTTATTATAAGGACTTTATCTTTTTAAATGCATTTACTTTAAAAAATTTCACCATACATTTATGATTTTAAAAAAATCCATATTAAAATGTAATACATTATAAATGCATTGAATCAACTTGGAAACAATTAACAAAATGTTCTCAAAAGAACCACTGGGTGGGAAATCATTATTGTAAAATGTTCAAATTATTCGACTGCTTTTGTATTTTTAAAAAAAAAATAAGAATGATTAAAACATAATAAATATCTCTGCTACAGATATTGCATTTCATCGTAAGAGCAATAAAACTATGCCGTGGCTTATTTTAACTGGAGCTTCCTGTGTTAATTTTCACTGCAAAGGTGTTTTACGATCATCTTATCCGAAAAAATAACAATAGCTTATTTTGTGTTTAGTCATGGTGTTTATTTTGTCTCTGTCGTATTTCCGGGTTGTTCTTCAATGGCATTCCACCCACTTCTATCGTAAATAGGTTCCTCTTATTTCCCTACAAACACAGTTCTTTCAATTTTCCCTAAATTGGTTCCAAGTGGGATTTGGTTCGGAGAGAAAAGGTTAAAACATTACTGCATCAATTCATTTACACTGAGGCAGCCTCCAAAGACTACGTGAAGAAATGTGGATTCAATAAATTCATTCCATTCTAAACAACAGACACCTTCCAAAATGGATTTTAAGGAGACCCTGAAAACAAATAATTCTTAAAAATAGAATATCAGCAAATTAGAAGTCAAGTACGGAGGAAAATGCCAAATTTTAAAAGAACTTTCCAAAATACGGTTTCAAAATTCCTCAAATTAATAACAAAATACTTTAAACGTACAATATTGTTCAAAATCAAATTTTAAAAATATGAAATCTTTATGATGATTTTTATAACTAAACGTTATCAATCATACAATGTGCAATGATAAGTTTGTTTCCTTCGATTGGATCAATTGGAATTGAAGCTGATTTCGAAATTCTTTCCTTCCATTTTTAAAGCCATGTTTCAGACAAAAGCTCCAAAATTTTAAAAGATCTACGAATAGACTGAGTCTCAAGATCTGTTCACTGATTTCAAAAGTTAAATGGTAGGAGGGAGGACCTAACAATGAATGGACCTAACAGATGTTGGCGGAAAACAATGTCAAGAGAATTCCCCCTGACTGCATAATATCACATTGAAAAGAAGAAGAAAAAAAAAAAAGAAAAACTTTATAAAATTTCCGATAATTTATTACAGATTTACATGTAGTCAACTATTGAATTAACAATATTTCTATTCCACAAGTTCTCGAGGTTGTTCTTTTTCCAGATACATATATATATTTAAGGCGAAAGAAAAAAAAAATCACTTCACGTAAATTAAAATTCTGGAATGTATTTTAAAACATGCTTTGTAAATATACAATTTTTAATTCGTTCAATTCTAATGCGTAACATATAAAATAGTTTCTATCTATTAAACTATGGGAAGCCGATTTCCCTATTATAGATATTTAATGGAATTGTATTTTCCTATTAAGTAATTTAAAAAAAAGTAAAATAAAGAGGTATTGAGATAAGCAGAATAGAAATTGATGGATGGGATATTATTGTTAAGCATGAGAATTTTCTATATTTTTTATTAATAGCATTTAAAAATATCAGTTTTTATTATATGGATGTTTAAGTATGATTATTATATTTATATACTATATTTAAGCATATTGTGCCTAATACATATATATTTTGTAGATTACGGTTGTTATAATCTACAATTTGTTTTGTTTTTTTAACTGCGGAGTTGATTTTTTTAAGAAAGCATAATGAGTTTTTAATGTACAAAATTCTTTTCTCGTTTTTATTATTATTATTTCTCTCTTCAACCTTCGAAAAACAGAATTCTTTACTTTTCTAAGTACATTTAATATTTATATCATCGTCCTAAAAGTAAACATTAAAAATAAAACTGTTATTTCATTTACTTTATTATTTCGATTTGTTTTTCCCCCCAATTGAAAAACCTGCTTAATTCGATCTGTAAAAGACACTTCTATCACCTGTTCTAAATTTATTCAGAGCAACTTTCTTTTTATTTCCGCATACTTCCTCTATAATAACTCAATCGCGTCGCGATGCTAATCATTAATACGAATCATTCATCTCCTCAGATTTTTTCTTCTCTCTTTCCAATCCATAACCATCCTTTTTTTATATACATGAAGTAGCATCTTCCCTTCGTCAGGTTTTGCTCTTCCTTTTTTTTTTTTTTTTTTCCTTTTTTGTTCAAGGAAATTTTCTTTTGAATGCCATCACGACCTTCTGACTCCTACACAGATATTCCTGACCCAGATTCTGTCTCATCAGCTAAGGAGTTTTTACGAAGCGTTGAATTGAAGAAGCGCCTTTCAATTTTCTTGCTGAGGGTCAGGGATAGAGGGCGCCTATTTCCGCTAAAAAATCAATATGGCAGCCAGTGATTTCGAGTCATCGTCTCAAGACCTGAAATACTGGTAATTTTCTCATTTTCTCACAAAAGAAACCAAACTGGAATAGAAGTGATTTTGAAAAGAATTCCACTGCAATCATAAAGATAAGCAGGATTCTTTTTTACAAAAAAGGAAGAAAACAATTAAAAACACAAAACCAAATACACAAAGTCTACTCTCATATTCATGTAAAGTCGATTTTGAATTTCAATCGACAATTGTAAGTTATAATAACACAGATGTATGCTTTCTTTCTAATAGGTAATCGTAATACATAAAATTCATTATTACGGTGATAAAATAAAAATGAAACATACACCAATGTTATTGTTTATCATCTAATAAAGACTTCAAGAAATCTGAAACTGGATATTTAATAAATATTAACAAATGTTATTTCTTATTTTGATTAAGTATTTTAATTTTTTACTCTAGTGAGCAAAAAAAAAAAAAATGTAATAAAAGAATTTTGAAGCTTACTTTACTGAGCTATAAGCTGTTAAAGACGATAAATATTTTTTCATTCAATAATGAAAACGCCCAGAAAGTTCACAAGTCCAAGGTAGCAAAACTTGTTACTAACAAGCTGTTGGTTAACCTTTAAATAAATATGCCAATGACAAAACTCTTTAATCAAGTACATTAAGTCAAAAACATAGATCTTAGGAATAGCTGTCAAAATATGATGAGAGCAGTGTAAAGCAACTATCCTCTGTTGGATAAGGAAAAAAAAATGAAATAAAGTTCAATTGGTAGGAAATAGAACAATCAAATGTTAAACAAGAAGTTTCTGAAAGAACTCGAAATCTGCTTTCCTTAAGTTCTTCTTCTTTATTTATTTCTTTTGTTTTTAAAGACTTCAAAAAAATCATACCAACGAAAACCCGTTTATTTTTAAATTATAATGCAGGCTACAAAAAAAGTAAAAAATTTTCAGTTTCTTTAACAAAAGTAATTAAATCCTCAAATACAAAAGTTCATCTAACCAAATCAAAAACAGGTGCTAATTAGCGGATTACGAAAAGGATTAATACGACATCAATTAACACATCGATAGAAATGTATTTGTATCGGTTTTACTAATTTTGTTAAGAGAATTTTAATCATCTTCATCCGCTGATTTTTCAGCAAGAATTAACACAGGACAAGTTTCCAATAGAAAAGTTGGATCGTCTCTTTTCCATAAATATGCACGCGAAATTTCAAGAAGTTCAGTGCAACGGTTCTAAAGTTAGGAATCCACACAAGCTTTGATGAACTTCACTTTTCTAGCAAAGCTTATCTTTGTGGAAACTTGACTGCTTCTTCTGTTGGTACAATTTACATTCCAGCAGCTACTAATAGGGTTCTTCAAGAAAATAAAGTCGGATCTCAAAAGAATAGATTTAAAACCCGTATCGCTCTTTACTAAGCTCTTTGAAGGAAAAGGACTAGACTGGTATATTAAAACCTGTATTTAATATTTCACTTTCCAGTCTAAATAATCGTTGGATTGTGAGTGACGATGCAGTTGAACATTAATATATTTATTTCTGATCAAAGCCCAATCGCTATCGACGTAGTATCAAGCGTTTTTTCTTTATTATGAGGGAAACAAACCTAAATTTTTTGTATCCTGGGATGAAGTTTTTTGAATAGTTTCCAATTACTGAAAGTAAGGAAGAAAAATGAAATGAAACAGAAATAATCCTGTGTTAGTTAATTTACTTCCTTCAATTCAGCTCTTTTTTTTTTTTACTTATCCGTATCACAACTTAAATAAGGATTATTATACAAGATCAAAGCTTACAATTCTGATTACCCATTTTTGAAGATGGAGAAGCTATGAAGCAAATGAGAGCAGTTTTTTTTCTTTTCCCGTTTTCATTATTTCAAAAAGCTTCCTCCTAAAGCTTATCCTCAAAGCACTTGGTATCATTGAACTGAGAGCTTTTCATTAGCCTTCAAGATACGATCTCTGTCTTACTGTAGGTGTAAAACTGTTTACATTCAAACATTCTTTATTTAAACAATTGGTCACAAGTACTCGTCTTCATCCCCTCGTCCTACATTTCCTACATTTGGATCCTTGATTTTTCTTTTTTTTTTGGAGGTACGTTGTTGATTCTGGTGGAAAATTCGTGTCTAAAAGAAGCCTCCTCACCACCCACAACAAGCGTTCGCATGACCTTTGATTCCATGGAGTTTATTCGGTCATTTTGTTTTTTTGCTAAGAAATGGATTGGCGATGTGTGGAGACCTTCAGGACCTAAAGGGTGGAAGTTATTCTTCTTCCCACGTGATTGGTTGTCTCACGTGACGCTATTGGCCTTTTTACAAGAAGAGAGCGTCAAGGATGGAGAAGGCGATTAACATCAAAACAAAATAAATTTTCTTTCTTCTAGGTTTATCTTCATTTACCTCTCGTCTTTCTTTCGAGGTTATAAATAAAATTCATCAAATTTATAGTCGAAAAGAGTACATCTAAAAAAAACATTTATACCTAAAAGGAAGGATAAAGACAGTCAAATAACTGTCAAGAAAACAAACAAATTGAAAACAGAACAGAAAATTAGTTAAAATCAGTTGGAAATCGAGATGACCTTCCTTCACAACTGCTCAGGGCTGTAGAAGTTCCTCTCGCCATTCACTTCATATATATTTTTTTTTCTTGAAATTACATTTGTTGTTAGATTAATACACCATTAAACAATAGTTACGAATTCTTATCATATAATCGGAGGAATGTTGAATTAATGGCGTTTTAAATTGAAGTGAGATTTTGTATGTGTCTGTATCCATTAAATGTGTCTGTCTGATTTTGAAATGATGGAAATTCATATAAAGGAAACGTTTCGGTTGTTATTCATTTGAAGTTTCACCTATAAATTCAGAAGAACTGGTTTGAAGTCAAAGGTAGCCTTAGATTGTGCAAGGTTTTAAGTAAGCGTGGACTTAGCAGCGGACCCTTTTATTACAGAGCTTATATATATATAAAATGGATTTTCGCGATTTTGTTTATATCATGGGTTCCTAAACTTTTCGGCCTTTTATTCCCCCTTTTGATATTGTGGAAAACCTCACGTCTCTCTCCATCAAAATTAAACCAAAAATCAGAAATAATATATTTCTCTATAGTTTGAGTAATGCCAATAAATACACAATAAAAAGTTTTGTTTCTTGTAATGTTCTTACCCTTAGCAAGTAGTGCTACTTATCTTACTAAAATTTCCTTTGCTTATTGTTTTAATAATACCGAAAAAATTAAGTAAATCAACAACTTTGATATAGAAAAAAAAATTAAAAAAAGGAAAATGGAGGTTGATTTTTATTTTCAGTAATTGTTAAAAAATTTTAAAAGTAGTCATTATAATAATATTTTATGTCAAATTTTGATAAATTTTGTTTCTTTAAATTCTTCAAAATAGTGAACATGCTTTACTTACTGTTATATTACAACATATTCTAATAATATACATTAAAAAAGCAATTGTTTAAAATATAAAGATTAAAATAAAGTTTATGAGAAGGAAATGTAAGAAAATATTAATTAATAAAAAAATTAATTCGAACTTTTGCATATAAAATACTAAATTTAACGTAAAAAAAAAAATCTTACACACGGAGTTAGCGAACTAATAAGCTCCTTGTTTAATGATGATATTAATAAAAAAATAATTAACGTTTTCCCTTTTTGTTTCTTTAACTTTATAGTTTGAGTAATCCTCATCATCCGGAATGAACTGACAAAGGGAATTAATTTCCTATTTCGTAGCCAAGCTGTAGAATAAATGATTGTTTTGAGTAGTTATTGTTTTGTTTTTTCCTTTGGTCATTCTGTACTATTTCTAACAACCTATTTCCTCAATCTCTCTTCAATGACATAAAACTCATCAGATTCTGATGTAATGCCACCTTTTTATTGTTGATAGGTCATCATTTGTTTTGTTTTTTCCTTAGATCTACAACATTTTAACAAAGGAGAGAATCCATAAGAGACCCACTATTTCCTTAGTACTTTCTTACCCTTGGACTGTAATTACTCTGACTGCTTCCTTATTTCTCCGCTAACCCCCCTTAGGTATCGTTTGATACGAGGGTGTTCCTCTATCATTTCCAATCCTTATTTCCTCTCTTATCTTCGGCTTAACTGAATGGGATTTTCGGGGAAATTTCACTTATAATTGGAGATCACTAACTTCTAACCCTTTACTTCTTTTCAATTCGACTGATCAATTATGGTGTGTTTCCTAAGCGGATGAATCGCTTGCTATTTCGTTTGCTGTCAACAACATCTATTCTGTCTCCTGACTCCACCCTGCCTCTTACAACTGCTTTCTAGGTCAGCGGAGTAAAAGGAACAACTTCCGTAGACAGAACGGGTACAAAATTCACATCCCCACAAAACCGTAGCGTTTTTTAAAATTAATTTTTTTTTTCTGCAACAGTTATTCATTGTAAAAGACAATGCCATTTCAAATACAATACATTTATTTAAAAAAAAAATATTTATTTTAAACGATATTTTTTATTTTATTAAGATATTTTGACTTGGAAGAGCTGATCAAAATTAAATGTAAATTACGTATTATAATAGGCTAAAATGATGTCCTAGTCCTCACCGTTCCACGGCCCAATCCCACAGTGACAATTTAAAGCAGAAACATTAATACCTGTAAATACTTACTCCTTCGTTTAAATCAAGATATTTAACATATACAAAGAATCATATTTATTAATTTAAAATACTGTTCACTGTTTAATAAAAAAAAGTTGCCATTAAAATTAATATTTTATTTATTATTTGTTATGAACTTTCATAAGACGGTTTTATTCTTAAGATTAATTTTAGTTACATCAGAAGAAGCAATGGTTAACAAACATGGAATTATAACAGGTATCACAATTTGTAACACTTTCTAAAAATCTTAGTACCTGTAATGAGAAACATAAGAACTGATAACAGAAAAATATCGAATCGAAGATGGTACTACAGTTTTGGATACTAGTATATTAGATGACAATTGATAACAGGAAAAACAAAAATAACAAATGTTAATATAATAAACATGTTCTTTCAGTAATTGTTATTGATAAACAGACTGCAGAAAAAGATAAAAAATTGTTAAGAAATAAACAATGTTTGCTCTTCAAAATTGATCCGACTCGAGATGAACTATCTTTCTCACCATCATATTGTTAAAAATTGTGAATGGGATGACGAGTCAGTATTAAAGAAAAAAAGAAAGGATTTTTTTGTTTTAGTATTGCATTTTCATTAAAAACGATATTTTTGTTTTATGAAAGCGGAAATACAGTGCAACTTGGATAATTCGAAGCTGAAGGGACCACTACAAAACTTCGAATTATCCAAGACTACGAATTAAACAAGTTACATCTTTTAACTTTAAATTCAGGTCCACTGAATGCTTGAAAAGATTATTCTGTCAATAAGTAAATATTTATTCAGAAAGATCATGGTATGAAAGACTTAAACACTATATGTATGTAAACAAAATAAGATTTATATTACGTAAGCTACATAAGTACATATTACATTCAATACAGAAAATTATAGTTTTTCAAAAAATTGTGCAATGTCTGATTGTTTTGTAGAATTCAGTCGCTTAAGGTTAGCAAAATCATCAAGCATGTTTAGTGAACGGAAAACAGCTTTACTTACGTTGGTCTGTCCTTCAATGTACCGACGAAATTCGGCGCTATCCCGTACTCGTTGGCGATGTGGCATTTCTTCTTCACACCCTTTTCCACCTCGCGAATGACGGCGACCTTTTCAGCGAACGTTAAATTCTTGTACACGCGCGGTTTACTGAAAGACATGGTGACACTGACAGCAGGAAGCTCGAATGGCGTCACATGTCGAACGGTGGCGGGAAGGGGATTTCAGTTGTCACGTGTCGAATTTCTTAACGATGAAACGCCGAAAAGTCGTTATGGTTCGAAATTTTTTATAAAAAACTTCGAATTAAGAAAGTTGAACTTCGAAATATCCACGATTTTCTAACATTGATTTAATAAGAAATTCAAGGGACTAAGAGAAATCTTCGAATTAACCACGATTTCGAATTAAAGACGTTCGAATTATCCAAGTTGCACTATAATTAAAGTTTCAAGATTTCAGAAAATGTTTATTTTGGACTGAACTACTCTAAGAAGGATTAGAGGAGAGTGGGGTATCTCTGATGGAATGCTCTTTTACAACACCTAAAAACAAAGATAATAGAACTGTTATAACCATTCAATCTACAGAGATGACAAGGTTTTGCTTTATTTGAACCTTCCTCGGGATAAACGCTACAGTCACTTAACATGCTTCGACGAAATCGTAACAAAAAAGAAAAAAACAAAATAAACAAACAAAAGAAGAACCAGAAGAACAACACAATTAAAGTCTGTATATATCAACACATAAAATGAAGATACCGTTTCTCAGAAGAAGAGGCTCCTCTCGTCATGTTCAACAAGATGCCAGAAACATTTCTTTTTATTATTAAAGTTGTATATACATTATTAAAAAAAAAAGGGGGAAGGGGGGAAGGGACTCATTTTGTTTCTATCAGATATAAAGAACATTTAACACAAACAATGTCTAGAAATATCGGCACCGCCACATGACCCAAAAACAAAGTATAACATCAACGACATCATCGTGTTTGCATCCAACTAATCCACACCTCCAATGGAGAGTAAAAAAGGAATACATTACTCACAGCATGGGAACAAGGAAAGAATTAGGTTTACGGGTCTTCCAAAGTTAAAAACAAATTTAATTTTAGGGTTAACAGATTTCGCGAACCAAGCAATTTCGTTAACAAAATGATGACAGTAATTTTCATCGGAAATCTCTAGGGAACAAAAGAGGTTTTCATTTTTATTCTTTTTAGTTCTTTTTTATTTAAAAAAAAATCATTGTTGACAACCTTAATTATGGCATGAAATGATATTTTTGTATTTAACTGTCGGTCATTCAATCGATGGTGTTACCGAATTTATTGCAAAACAACATTAACAATACAAACAAACAAAAAAACAGCGGCAAATCGGAACCACGTATTGAAAGTAAGTGATAGATAAGCAGTTATTTTGAGCTTGGAATCTATATTTACATTGTTTCGACAGATTTTCGTTATCAACAGATTTAAAACATTTCTTAGTTTTTGAACACAAATTAATCATTACAACCCTTAGACCAAAACGATCATTAATGAAACATGATTCATCGTTACTGGGTTTTTTTTCGGTAATTTCTTCAATCTTTTTTTTTTCCAAAATTTCATTTAATAATTTTTAAAAACTGTCCCATGAGAAAAAAAGAAAATCCTCTCAAAAAAATTACAAATTTACAAATAATAATTATACAAAATCAAAACAGAAATCCTATGAGATTATAAAATAATTTTTACCATTCTGTTTAAATAGAACTTAGGTAAATTTTTTATTTAAAATAACACTAAATCAAGAATAACGGCAATAAACAAACATATAAAAGTCATACTCAACTCTTAAGATTACGAATTGTTTTTCAAGTTGCATTTATTTTATTACTATTTTTTTTTTTGTTATCAAAATTTCAATAAAAGAAAATTTAATTTTCATTTTTAATGTATTTTATGACATATTAATATTTTCTCCACAAGTTGTGTGAATTAATATTGTTTTATTAAAAGGCAACAAAAAAAATAAAAAAAAAACCGCACGTGAAACTTTCTTCCTTTAAATTCTCCCAAAAATTTCGGTAAAGGAAAATAACAACAGAAAGAGACGTGCAGAGGAAAACATTAACATCGAAGACAGTAACAGCAATGATGAGTTTGTGATGGTCACAAGAGACAAAAAAGAAATAATACACTTGTTCAGGAAAGATAAGACTAACAAGACACAACTTTTTGTTTTCTTTTTCTTGATAAAGTTTGTAGTTCACTGTACTTTTGTTTTTCCTCATTCGGTTTTAGAAAGAACAGATCTCTTATATTTAGACCATAAGTTACTTCCTTAAAAAATAATCTTATTTAAAATAATAATAATAGGGGTAATTAATTACTCCAATCTCTTCAAAAAACAAAAATAAACTTTTTGAGTTATCTTTGTAAAAATTTGAGTAATTGCTTTCAAGGGAAAAATATTTCAGTTTAATGTTAATGATAAATACTTATAAGAATTTATGCGCTTGCGATTTTATTTTATTAACATATTCTTATTAATATAAATCAAGTTAATTCAGGATTTGTCGTATTATTTTCTTTCAGTTCGACATTTAACATAAGCAATGTTAATTATTAAGCACCATAATGAAATTAATAAAAATGAATCCTTTTTAATTTTCGTTATTAAGAGATCAATTTTAAACAGAGAAGCTTCTAGAGTTTCCCTTTCCAATTAGAATGGATCCCGTTAGAAGTGGAACCCTTCTGTCTTTGCGATATGAAAAGATTCTAATGATACTAATAAGGAATTCAATATCGTATTACTTTTTATTTAAGAATTGAAAAGCTTAATTACTAAGAAAACTTTAAATTCAACATTAACCAACATATTACATTAAAAATTACTATGATGAAAAAAAAAAATACAGATCTTGAAATTAAGAATATTTACATTAATTCAATGGTTTCCGAAATTTTTAGAACAACTCAATCTAGTGAAAATGTAAATTTCATTCCCACAGTCTTTTTCTAACAGTTTGGCTCAAAGTAAATTTCATCCAAAACTTTACTGCATTTGTGAAAAAAAAAAAAAGTGATCGAAAACTTTTTAATTTCTGTATTTTTTGAGGTTCTTTCTTTTACGGAAGATCGACGATAGCTCTGTAAATCACTTTTTTTAATTGCCTCGCCTTCAACTGCTTCAATCAAATCTTTTTTTTTTTTTTTTCCCTACTGCTCCACCCTTCAGGATAGTAACGAACAATCTGATTTTAATTTATCAGTAGAATAGCAATGTTCAGTCTTTTTTTTTTTTTTAAATGATGTTATCCCCTGACTCAGAATTTAGTTTCCGTTTATTGTGTAATCACCTTATTAAACAGTGATTTTTCCCTTTTAATTTCTTTATTATTTTTTGTCTGCTGCTATTACTAATTCAATTTAATGATTCTACTAGATGGCTGCCCGTCGCTTCGCTCCGGAAATCTCGTGTATGTAACGGAAAACAACATTTTATTTATTTAAAAAACAAAACAAATTACAACAAGTAAACTAAGATCGAAAACTAAATTAAAGTTTAAATTATGAAGAATACATACAATACAAGCAATACAATATTGAAATCCATTTGTAAAAGTCGGAAATTCGCGCAGTTGAGTTGACGATGCCACAATACTCCTGTTGCCTCGTAATGCGCGTGCGAACTTCAATTGTTGCCGACGTAAACGCATACGCTGGGTTTTTTTATTTAATAATATAGATTTAATTCTAACTTATATTAATTTTTTTCAATTTCTAGAATGAAATTGGAATTTTGCAATAAATTACTATAGCTAATTTCTTTCAAAATACATTATTTATTTACTGTTATCTCTTTATAAACAAGTCCACGTATTATTAATGTATGAAAAAGAATACAAATCAACAAACAAATGATAGTTTTTCAGTAGTAAAAATTAAGCTATTTAAAAGCCCTGACAAATTGAAAGTGATTTTTAGGTAAAATTCTTATATCTCTTTTGAATTCAGTATCTGTAATATAAATAAAAACAGAATTGGTTATTTTAAACTAAAAAGGGGTCACATGTCTTATTTACTAACATCAGAAAGAAATAAGGAAAAATAAATGATTTCTCTTTTTAATTGGAGACTTAAAAAGAATCAGGGTAATGAGACAGAACAAAATAAAGGATGACAAAAGAAGTGTTAAGCCAGTGTCAGGTTCATTTTTAATGTCAGCCTTCATTAAAAAAGAAAGTTTAATTTAAAAATTAGAAGTGTTTTAGACTTATTTTGAAAACAGTTCCTATCCACGGATTAACAATTCTTTGCAATTGATTTTGAAAGAAGAACAAACAAATAAATAACTTTTAAAACATTTAAAAGGAAAAACAAAATACGTAATAATGCTTTACCGCTATTCCAAATTGGCAAAGACTAAACAAAATTCAATTGGATATAATCTTTATTAATTTTTTTTAACCTTTCTTCTTCATGAAGTGAGTGGGAGGTTGAGGAATAAATTACAATGTTATTTGTTGAGATTAAATCCAAGCACTATTTGCTTGATTATATAGATATTCTTGTTTACTGTATGCTAGAAGTCGCTTGCAATGTATTATTCAGTTATTTTTATTATTTATTCAATTTCTAACTTTGTAAAATTTTTATATTAAAAATCATCGCCTTCTTAATTCGTTCTATCTATGTTTTCTTTTATTCAAACTTCAATACTATAATAAAACCGAGTAAAAATAAAATAAACAATTTATTTCCAATTTTGAATTTATCAAAATTGAAAAACGTTTTCATTATTTTTTTAGTGTATTTATGTATTTATTCATTTTTTCTTTGGTCGCCATTTTCTTTTTTTTTTTTTTAATAATTAAGGAACTCCACCTTTGCCTAAAAGGCGTAGACCAAACATAGGCTTAACTCTTCTCCCAAATTGAAATCAGTTATTTCAGCTACAACCGCCATCACATCAAAATATGTTTTTGTTTTGTTTTGTTTTTTTCCTCCGAAGAAAATTATACTATATCGAACTTGAGTAATTCTGAAGTTTACGTTCTCGAGATCATTCCATTCGGCCAAAAGGAAAATTCTACATAAAGGCGTTGTTGATTCAAGATTACTTATAGCGAGATTCGTTTGAAATTTCACTTTTTTTTATGAAATTCTAAATTTAAATGAAATTTAATCAATTTCCGTGTGAAGAAAATAACTGCTATTTTAAAATCGAATCCAATTACACCAACAGAATCATTCAACTCCGAAAATAGAAACGTGAATCAGGCTAATGACACTAAACTTGAAACCAAGGGTCCGGCGGAAATTTTTTAATAAAATGGGCTTTATTTTAAATGTTGTCTTTGATTGTAAAATAATAAAATAATAATAAAAAAAAACTATAATTAGTGTGATTTGAGAAAAGGATGGGGTGGAATTCAATCTCCTATAATGCATAATAAATGCAATATTCAATAAAATCCATTAAATTAACTGCGATAATATTAGATATAAATAGTAATTTATAAATGTTGTAGACGTAACAATTAAACATTTTTAAATAGTTTTAATAATATTTACTAACAGGTTCAGGTTTCTCAAATTCTGTGTGAACAAAAATACGTGAACAAATTTACTTTGTGTGTGTATGTGTTGGATTTATATCGATTCTGCTTTTTAAATAATATTCTGATGCACCATGATTTTATTTTGTGTAATAAAGAAATAAATTAATAATTATTACAAAAAAATTCAGTTTTTGTTTTTTTTGTAATTCACATCCCATCCCCTTTTCTAATATTAAATAAATTTATTGCTGAAAATCATATATAATTAAGGATTTTAATTTTCTTCTCCGATTAATAAAAGAGGTTAAAAGGTTAAGAAACCTTTGACTTTCACAAATAAGCAAATCTAGTATTAAAATTGGAACCAAATTCAGAAGAAAAAAACAGCAATAATAATACTTCCAACTTTCAAATGACCCCTTTTCAAAGGTTTTCTTTGGATTCGTTTGAACATGTTATTATTCCCATTATTCCAATAATTACTTGATGAATAATTGACGGATTTTTATTATTTCGAATTCAGAAACTAGATTGATAAAAGACAGTGGCTCTGAAATATAAGAACAAAATAACAAAAATCAATCCACTTCTGAAAAACTAGAATATTTATTTTATTATTTAGAATATATATATATATATTCTAAATAATAAAAT
>JAFIDM010000003.1:62956115-62998796 GCA_023159025.1 Thereuonema tuberculata
TCACATTAGAAAAAAGTGCAAAGGCTACAATAATAGGACAGTAACCTTTTTCAAGAATACTGGCTATTCAGCCTCCAGACAATCCACACGATGGACTTGACCTAATTCCAATCGAATAAGTGTGGGTGACACGACATTGATAAATGGGAAAAGGGTCTTTTTATTTTATTTCTTTTTTCAATTAATAATAGTAATAAAAAATTAAATATATTTAATGATGGGGATGTATTTAATGATTTAATAGTTGGGTGGTTATTAACTTACTTCTTTACTTGTTGGACTCAACTTTAAAGAAGAAATAAAATTTTCACTACAATTTTTTATTATAAAAAGAAACTTAGAAGCAAAGAAAAACACGAACATTTTATTTAAAAAAAAGTTATTTAAAATTTCCAAAAAATTTTAGATTCAAGTTTGATTTGTTAGTTTTTGCAAACGATTTCAAGAAAGCTAAATCACTCTTTAATAAAATCATTCGAAAAAGTTTCCTATTGTAAAGACTTATCTAAACAAAGCAGTGGCGTGTTGAGGGATTCGTAGCCCTCCTTCGCACTGCATCATAAAAAGGAAGACATCTAGCATTTGGGATTTTTTTTTTTTTTTTTTGGTTGTTTAGAAATCCAAAGGTTTGTTTGTTGAAACTTGTTTATGTGGAAAAAAAGAGCTTTTTTTGTTTTTATTGTTTGGTTGAAGGATGAGAATAGTCATGTTTCCCCAATGAGACGCCTGTGATATCTAACTTCAATTACCCTGTGACTTATGAAATCTAAGTTGACCTTTTAAAGTTCTATTTCAGAATTTTCTGTTTTCAATAACACAACGATTCCTTGGAATCTTTAAAACAAGGAAACCGCAACTAACCAGAAAAGTCTTAGTTTTTAGCCTTGAACTCAATCAGTGGAAACAATTATATGGAAAATACAAAATTATTTTATAATTGATACCTCGTTGTTGTGATTAAATGATTGTAAATTATTTAAAATTTAGACTTTTTTTTTTTCTTTTTTAATTTAAAGATTAGCAATAACAAATTTATTAAAGCAATTGAATCTAGGATTTCGTAAGTAATTAAATACACTAAAATTTTAATTGGCTATCAATTTATTTATGAGCATGATAATTTTTCAACTACTACAACGACATAAAGATTAGAGCTTTTCCAAGCTTTTTGGGGACTCGAAAACCCCTTTCAACATTATATCTTTTATAAAAAAATTGGATAAATAATAATATCTTTATTTTTATTTTTTTAATTTTATTTCAATGTCTACACTTGAATTACATTTGAGTCCCGTTAGGAGCTCAAGACTCGGATCAACAGGTGCTATAGTTAGGTCGATGTTTGTTACATATCTTTACGTACATATGAATATAAAAAAAAGATTATATGGATATATATGATATATAGTATAGTTATAAAAAAAAAATCATAATAAAAAGAGTTATAATCTATGTGAGATATACAAAGGTTTTAGAAAAGCTTCGAAATTAAGTTCAAATGTAATTCGTTATTTCAAAAATATTTTGGGAGCAAACTCGTTCTCGAAATTTTCAAAATTTTGAAGCTACGAATTTTCTAATGTCATCAAATACTTTTCTTATTGTTTGAATTTCGTTTACTTTATTTGGTAAAACTCGTGAATTTATTCTGTAACTTTACAAATATGTAGGCTGAGAAGAGTTCCTTCTGTTGTATCCCGTGTTCTCAAAGCACAATTTCTTTCAATTTAACGTTTCATTGTATATCTATTATTAGGTTCGTATCTATTCTCTGACAGAATTCAATACATCAATGTTTTGTTTTTTTCACTGCTTAATTTTCTCATCGTTTTCGAGATTTTTCTCGCCTCTTAATCACTGTTATCGACTTCAATGAATCACAGAAAGGCTTCGCTTTCGAAGGTTAGTATTTCTTTTAAATCGGGCCAAGCTAGTTTTCCCAAGCAGAAGCGCTTCGGCAGATGAGCCTCAGTGAAGGTTACTGCTTGGGAACTGTGAGAAAAGAGCTTCGTCACGTGATCCTCCAACAGAAACTGAAAGTTGTCGCCCAGGCACTGAAAAGCTGTAATTTCTTTGCTTGAATCCACTCGCAACCAGCATTTCCACAAGAGAAGGAAGTAATCTGGGATTCAAATTAACGGTAATAGTTTCTAATAATTGGTTTTATTTCCTGCATTTCTCAAGAAAATCGTCCTTCTTTCATTTTATTCAAGGAGATAGGAATACGTCCTTTGAATAAATGTTTATAAATACTTTATCTTTCTAATAAAACCTATCAAATACTGGTCGTCTCCTATCTTGAAATAAAGGAATAGAAATACGTTTTTCTGCTATTATTGAGATTAATAAAATCTGACACAAGGATATTATAAGCATAAACTACTTTCTGAAATTTAAAAAAAAAAAAAAAAAATCTTATTTGTAAACAATGTACACTGTCAATTTCTTCATGTTTGTTTTATTTTGTATTTTCTTTTTGATATCAGTTCCCGTTAAGGGTCTGTCTGAAAAATAACTACCTATCCTTAAAAATAAACATTTAAATTACTGGTTTGTTTTTACAAAATTGTCGATTTCCTTTATGTAATTAGTAAATCCTTAAGGTCAGAGGCGTATTTACACGAGGGCTAAAAGGGCTACAGCCCAGGGCGGCAACTTTATGGAGCGGCAAAAAAAATAGGAAAAAAACAAAAATCCTGTAGTATTCAATAATATTAATATTCAATATTAATATTCGAAAAATATTAAGTATCGTATTTCAAGCAGAAAATGAGAGAAACATAAAAAGAAACAGACATTTCCTGGATTTTTGATATGTCTGTACAGTATACGCGAACAGAGCGTAATTCTTTATTTGAATCAGAATGATTTATCATTTGGTTATACCTATATTTACTTTCTAATATATATCTTCTGCGACTGTTATGTACGAAATATATTCCAATTATTTAAATCAACTTTGATGTTTAATTTTCTGGTAAACAACTTTTTACAACATATTTTTAGAATGTGTTCTTAAGGAAAGGAAGGCATCATTGTGAGCCTATATGAACCGCTAACTGCAGAAAGGCATCATGTCCAAGTTTTACGATTTTTTTTTTTTTTTTATTAAAATTGTGGCTAGGAACAAGACGCAACGTTTAATATAGAAAGGAAACACGTCCGCATAGTAGTATTGGCATGACAACGACTTCAATATTCTATTTACCGCAGAAGTGTATTAGGGTTTACTATGTTTTTTGTCTCTCCTGTGAAATTGGCAAAATTGGACTTGTTTCCTTTCTGCAGTTAGCGATTCATATATGTATATAGTTTTTTTCATACTCTGAGTAAGTAAACTCTAACGAATAGACGAGTTGTAAATTATCGGTAACTTAGCTCAAAACTAAACATAAACATCAGTATAGTTATAGTTTACTAGTGATATATTCAGACAGTAGGGTCAGGAGGAAGGGCGGCAAATCTGGCATAGCCCATAAGCGGCAAAAGTGTAAATCCGCCTCTGCTTAAGGTTTTCCAATGAACTGTTTTTCGTTCTTCAAATGGGGTGAAAAATTCACAGCTAATTAGGCGTAGGACACAGCTAAAGGATAAATACCCGTGGAGTAGCAGTAGTAGAGTAGTGTAGCAGTTAATACGGTGTTTAATTTTAACTTTTCCTTCAACGAGTATAAATTAAATTCATTTCGTTATGTCCGATAACTGTTATTTACGTTAGCTGCTGATTGTTTGGTAAATAGTCAACCGGAAGTGCAATATCAACAATCACAAAGCAAAAAAAAAACAAGCATCTAAAAATAGGCGATGCTCTTCTGTTTTTATTTTTGTTAACACACGTTTGTTTGTTGCGTGAATAATAACAGTATGGGAAGACACAGATTGTAATTACAGAGCAAATCCGTTTCAATTAAAAATAAAGTGTGAATGGGATTACAATTGCTGAAATTAAAACATGCCATCGGTACCTATGTGAATCTACACTCTGCTAATTTCAGGTTATTTCTCAGAAATGAACTAAGGAACAGATAAATAAAAGAAATTCAAATCTGTACAGTTCAAATGACAAAAAAAATTATAAAAAGAATGCGCAATAATTTGTTCATTAATTACATTTAATATTAATGGAAAAAAAATTGAACTTGTTATTTTTAAAATTATGCGTTTATTTTAGAAATTTCTTATTTTATTTCTCCTAAATTTTTTATAACAATTAAAAAAAATTATATTCATTCAAAGCGGAATTAAAACGAGGTCGAAAGACAATAATTCCAATCCTGAATCCGGGATATTGCTGTAGCTGGCGTTTATTAGCCCATATCAACGGAAATCGTTTTAGTATTTTTTTTTTGTTTGTTTTATTATTATTTGCTTTAATTATTTGTCTGATTTTTCGAAAGATTAGGATGTTGTGGTGTAATGCTACTGAATTAATGAAATATCTAATAATATTACCGAACTACATTATGGATATCTTAGTAAAATATAAAATAAAAATACATACTATGCAAATAGATACACTTCATTTACAATAAAAACCATTTTAAACAAGTTCATTTGCAAGAAACCAAGTGTCTTTTCATTATTCATTCCATATCAGCAGGGATCAGTATTATTATCATTCTTTGAAATGAAATAAATCATAATTCTTAATTCCTTAACTTTTTTAAAAAAAAAAAAAAACAATTTGCTTAACTATCTATCGTTAGCATCGACAGCACTTGAAACAATTAGTTACCTCTCGTCACGTGAAGTGATTATCATTTTTTTTTCCTTATTGAAAATACTAAAGAAACAAATAAAGAGGTAAAATATGAGAGTAAGTTATTTGGAAACACCGTGTAATTCTTTTCAGAGAGCAATTATAATGAGTTGAGGACTTTGTAATACGACTTGTAGGCTGGAGTTCCAAGCTCATTATTGTCCAGAAATACTTTATTGTCTTGCGAAGGAAGATCATTTTTCGAAGGACAATCGGACAAAAGAGGCTAAATATATTTCAAAAGCTTATCAGGGTAGTTGGATTCAAAGTCAAGACCGCGCGCTGGACCCCGAGTTATTCAATCAAAATTACATAGAACATAAAAATATATAAAGTATATCAGCATTTTAATCAAAGCAAAAATAACAAAAGCAGTCACTTAAAAAAAAAAAAAATTGTGTGTCTTCTCAATATGTTTTTCGTATTTAAATAAATCAAGATAGCGGCCCTGCAAATGCTAAGGACTGCCGTGCTAGCGAAACAAATCAATTGCTGAACATTTGCTTTGCTTCTGGGGAAAAAAAAATAAGTTATGAAATGCTTGAGATACTGAATAAATATCTAAAAGAATTATAAAGCAAATCTAGAGTTATATAAAAAAAAAACAATCTTTATTATTTTAATTAGTGGAGCCATATTAAGTTAAATTAAAGTGTTATTCTTTATAGCTACTCTTGTACAGTCATAAATAATTAAGATAGTCACATGTAAAGTATATCACATACATAAAGTAGATCCTTAGAAATAAGCAATTTCAAAATAAGAAAGGTTTTTATTTTCACCATTAAATTATCTAATTCTTTTTGCATATTTATTAACACAATTTGTTGTAAGTTATGATATTTTGTTTTCCTTTTGTCTAACAGTTGTTTACTTTTTCACTTATTTCCTACTTGTATCGCATTCCTGTAGTTCATGTTTAAGTATTTGATTAGATTTTATTTCTATTTATATAGAACTAATTTGATATCATTTCATTCGCTTATTTACTTGTTTTAACTCTTTATTTACCATCACTGGGTTTTTTTTTATTTTTATTTATGGTTTGCTATTTAACTTAGGTCTTTCACTCTTATTTGAAAACGTAATGTTTCGTCAGTTACTTCTTAAGATGCAGAATTATAAGTGAAAATTTTTGGCAAACAATGATGTTGACATATTATCCATTATGGTAAAAGAAATCGAAAGCATTTGTGCAGAGTAAATATTTTTAAACAATTATAAACAGGGCTGTAGATTCGGTACTTTTTTGTTTTTGAAGTCAAAAGAATCTTTCGAAAACATTTTTTTTAGATTTTCTAATAAAAGAAGGTTTTTTACTACTTCATTATTATTATTATTAGATTCATTTATCATTTTTAATTTAAATTTGAAACATTTCTTTTTTGCAAAATAAACTTTTAATATATAAAATTAATTTGACTTACGTAATCTCAGACGTTTATCAATTGCAAAAACTTCAGGATTTCATGTGCAGAACAAACAAAAGATTAAAAACATACGAGTTCACATGAGTTCAAAAACTTTCGTAATTAACAGCAAATTCTGTTATCTTTGAATTTTACGAAACAAACCAATTCCTTTTTATCCCCTTCTATTAACTGAGAAATAAATAGGTTATTGGAGATAACTATTCTATCCAATGTTTTTTTGTCTTAGAGTTCGCGTCAATTTAACTGCATTAGCAGAATTACAGGGACTAAGTTTTGTCACTTTACCTGCGGAAGAAGTCCTTAACTTTGGTTTTCGTAAATTTCATTTATGTGCAATAATTCTAATAATAAAATATATAACATCGTCTGATAGGAACTGAAAATAAAAAGATGCTATGAAAATATATCTTATTCACAATATTTCGATATTTAATTCAAGAAAATAAATGGCAAGCTTGTTTTTTCCCATTTTTAGTTTCATAACAAAATTTTGAATTTACTTCCACCTATCATTCAATAGATTTTTTTTAGAATAGTTAAGCTAACAGAAGCGGAACGATATGGGATAACATTTAGCAGTAGGTAGGTGGGTTTTTTTTTTTGGAAACAAAAGCCTGAACCTGACTTTAGGAGCGAACCTGATAAATACAGAAAAAAACATGTGCTAGGAAAAAAGAAAAGCATTAAACAAGTACTGCAGAAACTACAATTATTCCTACAGTCAAAGAGTAGTCAATTAAATTAGTTTGGATAGTAAAATAACAACGGAAATGGACATTGTAATAGGGAGGGGTGGCCTGAATGACGTGTGTCCTCTGATCCAAGTTCTCTTTCCTGTTGTATAATGAGCTCAAAGCAAAGGTAGTATTTAGATGGAACAGCAGGTGGTTTTTAATTTCGCATTCATGGTCCTAATGGGAGATCAGTCTCCTTTCTGCTGTGCTTAAGGAAGTTCACCAGGAACATCAATTTCAATTACACCACGTTACTATGTCAGTACCTAAATATTTCAAAAGAAATTCGTATCATTTCTTCAGATTTATGTATCAGCACAGAGATACCATTATCTTCCGCAAACAATTTATTTTTAATGAACAAAGTATTTGCTCAATGAACCAGATGAAGTTTATCTCATTTTTTTTTTATTTTTTTAAGACTTCAATGACGTTTTATCTATTATTCATTATAAGTTGTTCATTATAATTGTTTTTGTTAGCAGTGATAATTAATCTAACAGGGTGACTTGAAAATGTAAATCATGAAAAATAAAGAAAACGACAAAGAACAGCGCAACTGCTAGGTTGAAATAAACCTACATTTTATTAATTTTATGCATTAATTTTAAGATTCGATATAATAGTTTTACGTAAAAAATCACGAAATATGGCAACATTTTTTAAGCAAAGATAGACAGAATTTCGCATAGCTTCGTAACATTTTGCCTTTCTGTATTTATAATACATCGTAAGTTAAAAGAATCAATCCACTCCAGCGGGTTTTTTGTTAAGGGGTGCAAAACTATTTGTGAACCAAAGCCGGGCAAAGTAGAAGTTTAGTCTACAGTATGGATATTGACAAAGTTTTTACTACTCCTACCAGAGCCGTTTCTACCATTAGGCAAGACTAGGCGGCCGCCTAGGGCAGCAAAATTTTAGGGGCGGCAAAATCCGAAGGACGGATTCCGTTTTTTTTTTTTTTTGGTTGTTAAAATAGGATTGCTGTTTTTTTTTTTGGTTGTTAAAATAGGATTCCGTTTTTTTTTTTGGTTGTTAAAATAGGATTGTTGTGTTTTTTTGTTTTTTTTGGTGGGGGCGCCATTGGAAAGGGAAGGGGGCGGCATTTTTCAGTTCTTGCCTAGGGCGGCAGAAAACCTAGAAACGGCACTGACTCCTACAGCAATTATTCAACATTACGCGGCAACCGAATCACTGATCATTAGAAAATATCACAACTCAAGTCCACATTTTGTGAGAATTAAATTTATTCTACTAAAACATAACGGCAAAGTAAGTGCGAATTGCATCAGAACAGACCTAATTAACCCAATTCAGCTTAATTCTCCACTAACAAAGCATCCTATATAATTTTTTTAAATTTAACGACAGTTATTTCAAAATGATGAATCAATATGAAACTTGGACTCTCCTAGTAATATCTATATAGCAGAAACAAAATGGCATTTTTTTTTTTTTTCAAATTTCACTACAATATAAAGTTCTTTAAAATATAACGGGCATTCACGGGAAAAAAATTGTAACTAATTAAAATGATTTTTTTGTTAATGTCAGTAAATAGTTTGAATGCAGAATTAATCACTTAAAAAATTGATATATTGAAATAAATGTTCCCCGAATTCAAAGTTGGCTTCATTTTCAAATATTACCTATGGTTTCAATGCTTGAGTTTCAAACGAAATGGATCAGCTTAAAGAATTCCTTCTTTGATATGATGTGAAGTAAATACCACTGATTAATTATTAAGAAGAGTTAAAAGATAATACAAAAACTGAGCTAATCAGAATATGTCTAATCTTAAACCTTTAAAACAAGATCGTGAAAAGATTAGACAGGGTTTGTAATTGCCATTTAATAAACTACAATGAGTACTTCGAGTCTATTTAAAATGGATCAGCTTATTTTGTTGCAAAATACATTTGCTCGGAAGACCACGATGTTGAGATAAAGTAATTGTCTTTCAGTGGGTTTTAATCGTTGATTTCCTCTTTGTATCTATTTGAAATCACTTCCGACTTTCCTATCTAATTTAGAGACCTCTAGTGAGAACAATGTTATTTGCCAATTCACGTCCGCGGCAATTTCGTTTCAGTAGAGCTATTACTAACCTCTTTCCCCCCCCCCCCAACCTATATATTTAATCTTTAATTAATTTTTTAATGCTTTGCAATATCTTTAATAAAAATATATCAATCATTTTTAGTGTTATATGATGAATAAATAAATAAATCGCCTAACTCAGCGTTTTCTTTTTTGGTGGTAACATTCTGTAGCAGCGTTTACTGGTAGTATTTTACATCCCCCTCGTCACTAGGTATCACAAAGCATTACTTTCCCCGTTCGTTTAATAATAATCAATAAATTATTTGTCCTACTTAGCTGAACTTTAGTAGAAGGTATCGGTTCTTTTAAAATAAATCCCTTCTGATTTTTGTAATTGATGATTAAATATGGAACTACGAGTCAAAACCCTCCAAAATTCGGTAACGACCGAAGGATTCTTAAAAAAAAAAAAAAAAAAAGAAATTGTTTCCTCCCAACCATAACGTTCTATTTTCAGTTGATCTTTTGAGCTGTTTAATTTTTACTTTGTTTCAGTTTTCGGCCTTGACTAAAAAAAAAAAAAGAAGTGAGAACCTCATCAAAGAATAAGTTTTTTATTTTTTTTATATTATTTTGATGTTACCCATGAAGATATTGCGAAAGTTGCTACGTCAATTATATCCTTTTCTTATAGATAGGATCGGTTTTCTTATTTGTTTGGCTGAATGGGAGGTTCGGTACATAAATATTTAAAGAGCAGTTCGCTAGTCCAAAAAAAAAAAAATTGGGAACAACAGGCCTAACCTGCTTACAAAATAAAAGTATTAATTACGAATTTTGCTGATAGAAAATTGTCAACTAAGAAAAACTATTTTTAATTATCTAAAAAAAAAAAAAAAAAAAAAATTAAAAAAAAAAGATAACAAAATGTACCAACAGTTAATTAAATACTTCTCCATTTGAAAACAAAATTCAAAATCTTTCCCACAGAAGAAAAAATCAGGGAAAATACAGTACGAATAAAAAGTGAAGGAAACCATTTACATTTTTTTATTCTTCTTGTCGAAGCTAATATTAAGAAATGCTTACCAAAAATTAAGAAAAAAAATTATTTTCGCTTGGTTAAATCTGAAAATTTTGCAATTTTTATTTTCTTTCATTATTAACTACAAGATTAAATTTCTTTACAACTCATGTTTATTAATTAGTTGAGAAGGCAGTGGTTATCATCTTTCTTATTGTACAGCGATTCACATATATGGCATTTCAAAAACGAGGCAAAATCTTTACCCACCGACGGTTCATCTGCTGTCTATATTCATAAAACCGATGATTTCCATGAAATTTGGTATGTAAAGAGAACAATGAATTTCATCGAGATTCGATGAAAATTATGGGCTGGTTGTTTCATAAAAATTTTGTAATTCCATCTATTAATTACTTTTAAAGGAATGAAACCTAATGTTCTGAATACTATTTACCGTGCATTTTCTTCATGTTGAATTCCATTATACATAAGAATTTATCAGCATTAATTATTTTTACTATTGAAGTGTTCCCTACTAGTGGTCTTTAGTTTATAGGCTTCTTCCCTTCCTTGATTAAAGAATTGATTTGATTGTCTTATCAACAGAATCAAAGTTCACAAAAGAAGGAAACCATCAATCAATAGAGAAAAAAACAATTTTCTTACTTCATTGTTAAATCCCACTTCAGGAAGAAACAGATCTTAAATTTTTCTTAATTTAGAACTCAACTGTGGCTATTGTAAGCAAAACATTCCCCTTAAATTAAGAAGCAAAATTTCAACTAACTATTTTCTATTTTTTGAACCTATTCTCATTTTCGCATTCTTATATTTATTTTTACTTTTCAAACGAGGACAATTCTGTCACATTAGCTGCAATTTTCTAATGTAACGGAGAAAAAAAATTACAAAACCTAAACATTCCAGCTTGTTAATCCCTGGGAAAAAATGCAATACAATAACAATTCCTCAAATTATAAATTATGTGAGTATGTTTTGACATTTTTTTCAGTAATTCTTTTATTAGTAGTAGTAATTTGAAATATTACTTACTACGTGAGAATAAAAAGCAAAAAGTTTTGTGTTTTTTCAATTGGAAAAGTAAAACCAATACTGATTTTGGGTAATACTGTGGCCGGGAAGTTCCCGTACAGCTTAATAGGTATTTTAAGAAAATATTTACACATCAAGTGTCCAATGTGTATGTTTATCTGAAAACAGCTTTTGCATTCTAGTGTCAACAATTGAAATAACAATCAATACTAAAGATTTATATTTATTACTACATAATAGAGGGTACGGGAACTTCCCGGCCACACTGCCGAATATTAATAGGCAAGGTTCATTAATCTCTTACCAAGGGGGAAAAACAGCAAAAGCGCCCAAAATAGTATTACTTTTTATCAAAAAATTATTCTACTCACAAGACAAATTTCTTATAGTAAATTTATTCTTGGAGAGGCTAAGAATCAAAGCCCCCATATTTCGTTAAGTTAATAATAAAATGATTCCTAAGATCATCACTCAAAATCAATAAATACATCATAAATTAGCAAAATCAAAATAAATTTACGTACCGGTATGGTTTGAAAAGGAAATATTCATAGATTTAAATGGCTTTTCATGAACCTATTTTTGGGTACTTACATACTATCGGGACCCACTTTTTTAATCGATTTCTGGTATTTTCTTTTTATTTATTTAAACATAACTAGTAGTTATGGAAAGAAGTATATTTCGAAATGGAAAGTATACTTTTTTCCTTCGTATTTCCAATCGAAATATCCAGGAAAGGATCATACCTCAATTAACCTAACCTAGTGTTAATTAAAAGGACAATGTTGTGTTTTGTTTCTTTTCCCAAACGATATCAGGTAATACGTAAGTGCCTTTTTATTACACATTTGGACGGGTTAATGATTTCAAATACAAACCGGAAATCGACTTTAAAAAAATGGGCCCCGTTAGTACGTAAGTCTCATTTTTGTTATTGTTTCTGAAGAAAAAACAACAAAACAGAAAAACTTGTTTCGAATTTTTTTTTTCAATTAATACTTTAAGTAAATAATTTTGTAATAATTTTTTTAATAATTAATACTTCAAGAATTTAAATAATTTTATTAAAATTTTAAGAAATTCTGTTTAAATTAAAATTCAGGATGTGTAGAGTTCGTTAAATAACGCAAAAAGCGCTTTGTATCAGAACCTTGTAGTAACCGTGATGTTTTTTAATATAGAAAAATATCAATTTTTCTTTAGGATTTAAAGATGCTGAATTGTTTTTCGGGCTGAAATCTACTTTCATGACTAGTTGATAACCACAGGCAATCAAAATCCTTTATGAAGACGGTATTCTTAGATAGAGAAAATTTACATTCTCTTAAAAAGATGTTTCACCGATGGTATGAGGATGTAGACAAAATGTAGTCCAGCGCCTGAGGTCAGATGATGTGGATTGAAAACAGCCTCATTCAGAATATCTCTGCTAATAAAGTGAAGCGCCAAGAATCACAGAAAACCAGTTTAAGCAAACATCATCTGTAAAACTGTGTGAAATCACTGAAAAAGTATCAAACTCATCTTTCCTGCACTCTCTCATCAAAACAGTTAATGTAGTAATAAAAAGGAATTACAACGGAATTTCAAGCAGAATTAAACATTTTTAGGCATGTCTCAACTGAAATAATAATAATAATAAAGAAATGTTGGCGTCTGCTCATTTCTAAAAATTTTCTCAACGATCGAACAAATCAGAATGAAATTCAGCATTCCACATGTAACGAAAAATAAAAAGAGCCTGCTGTAATATTAGATCAAATAGTCTGTAATTGCCTATTTTAATTCAGACTCGAGTATAAAAAAAAAAAAAAACAAAAAAAAAAAACAACGCAGATAATATACTTAGTGTATGTGTAAATATCTGCGTAAATATATTTGTACATGTACAACAATTCACTACAACTGAAAATATAAAAATTAAAAGCTTTTTACATAAGGTCTAAAGTTTAACAAGATAAAAAAAAATGCAGTAAGTACTTTACAAAAAGAATACTCGAGATATCTAGTAAAATCTGATAAAATGAGCTACTGCTGCAACTCAGACAAAACCAAAAAACAAAAAACAAAAAAAAAAAAAAACTTCTTCAGATATTGAGAGAAACAAGTCTTAATTTAACATTGTCTTCTATTTATTTATGAACGAGTTATATATATAGGAAACAAACACTATGGATACATTCAACTGAAAGTCTATACTAAAATCAAAGTATTATGTAGAATTTATATTAGGCTTGTATAATAATTGAAAAAAGAAAAAAAAAATGTTTTTACAATGTTAAGGATAGATACGATATTAAATTTAAAATTATATTTGTTGTTCAAATGTTATGGCATTGTTACAAAGCACATAGATAAAAAACAAATGTAACATAATCCAAAATCGCTGACTTTTGGTTTGGACGATGGGATCCATCTCTATGAGAGTTCGATGTTAATACATTGCATATATATACATAGTATAATAATAATAAAATCTACATCTCTGAAATATTTATTCACCAGTCTTTCGTAATTTTCTTTAATTTTTTTTTTTTCGCTTTATCAGAAAAAAAAAAAATGTGTTGGTCCCTTAGCTATTTAGTAGCAAAATTACAAAAATTAATTTACCAAAATAAAGGAAATGAAAAACTAAGCCCATCTATTTCATCCAAATCTCGCAGAACGTCTGATTTCATTCACGTGAACTGAAACAGGTAATGCTCTTTTCCTTATTGAAGAATGAATTGATAAGGAAGGAGCAATTCTCTTAAAAGATGCGGGACGGGAAGGAAGCAGAGAAGGATGGACGAACCTTCATGCTAGGATTCAATGCCAAAACAATCTAACGCCCCAATCCCCAGCAATCCTTTTTACTAACATCCATTTAAGACCTATCTTAAAAACAGAATTGTTTTTGTATCATTTCTAGTATGCAAACGATAAATTGTAATTTATAAAGTAAATAAAGAAATAAAACATAATAGTAAACATAGTTCAAATTAACTTTGTAAAAAAAAAAAAAAAAAAAAAAAAAACTCATTAAACATTATAGCGCATTCTTCCAAATACAACGTAAAGCTGAGTGTATCCTCTGTGGATCTAGTCGATAGCAACACGTATTAACCTTCAGTTCATTGAAACTTTCAAATTAAATTTCGCTTGAATTTATCTATATTTAGTTAATAAACCTAAGCTTAGGCTGATGGCTTATCAGTATATAAGCTTTACTTAAAATTTAAGTGAATTTTTATTTTTCATAAAAGAAAACTACAATAGTAATATTAAATGGTTTCATTCTAATAAAACTATTTAGAAAAAACCAAAGTCAAGTTTGAACTCACCATTTAATTGTCCGTCTTGTTCATTGGTTGGTGGATCTAGGAAATCAGGAGTAGAATGGTGCATTGTTACACAACAGTTCCAATGGGTTTTGTTGGTGGGAAAGAAAAAAAAAGTTCTGATTTAAGGTAAATCTTAATATGGCTTCAGGGAGAGATCTTACAAATTTCCGGAATTTTTTGAATGAGTATTAATCGGCAGCATTAGTTCGTCATTTCTACACATTGTTTCTTGTGATTATTTATATTGTTACGACAGAAATTATCAATTACAAGAAATAAATTGATTGGTGTCGAAGAAAGTATCACAGTGTTCCGAGTTCCTTTCGCGCGTGGTCTTGTTATCAATCGAGATCGACTCAGTGTTCACTCGAAAGCCGGTTTTTCTCTGTTCGACAGCTTCAGGAAACCTGTGGCTTCCAACTACAGCAATGTCGTGGGCGAAAGTCGGACGGGAAAAAAAAAAACACTAACTTCCTGAAACTGCCGCTACTTGCCGGTGGTCTTTCACATCGTAGCCACTCGCCTTCGGAGACGGAGTGGACTGCAGATTCGGAGTACAACTGTCTCTCAATAGTGCTATTCGATCTTTTTGTGTGTCACAATATTTCGCTGTTTGGGAAGTTTGCGGATGTCATTGCAAAGGGGCAACTATTGCAGTACATTTAAATCGAGCACCGTTCCACAACAATGAATTTCAATTGCAGCTTTTAAATTAACGAAGAAATAATTATTAGATAACTCCTTAAAATGATGAATGTTCTTAAGAATAAAATCCGGGTTCTCTTAAGTTTAAAGGATATATATATTTTTTTTTAAATTTTAAAATAAATTTTTAAAAATGCTTTTAAAACTGTAGTGGTTTGCAATCGAGATATCAATTTCAATATTAATTTTATCTCTTGCAATATAAAAATATATGAACATTAAAAGGAGTAATCCAACCGAGTTGAAATCATCTGCGTGTGAAGGCGAAGATATAGTCGCGTAACCCTTGTAGCAGAGATTCCCCGATGCTGCTCGGCGAAGTGTCAAATGGAACTACTTCTGCTACTGCCTGTTTCCGCGCGATACGGAGCGACACACAAACCGAGTTTGGAGTGCGCAGGTGCCCGTACCTCCTACGGCAAAGGGCGGCACATATATGATGACTTCCACGCACTGTGATTCCGACAGAAGAGCCAACATTATGCTACTTGGGCAAAGCTATTTGATTGCAACGACGCAGCGCCAACTGCCGGCTAAACAACTGCACTAAACACTGATTACCTGCTCCAATAAAATCATTTCTATCTTGTTATCGTTATCATTTATCTAACGAATAAGGGATACTTGTTTAAGATTTTCAGATGACTATTTCAACTTGAGAACTTTTTTTTTTCCAATTATAATTTATTTTTCACGGTTAGATTTTTTTTTAATTATCCTAATATATAAAGAGTTTTATAAATAAATAATAAAATAACTAAATCCTGAAAAAGAATCTTAATATCACAGTAATTGCATTGAACTAACTGCTAATATAACAATTAAATCATATATTCTCCGTAATTAAAGATAATCTTTAAGAAGGATTGACTAAGGCTAAACCAAAACTTCATGTTTTTAATATCTGATATCTACGGAATTAGTTTTCGAGCCTTAAATATTAAAGGATGATTTTAAGCAAAAAAAGAAATAAAATGAAATTAGCACCGGAAGAAAACTTCAGTCTCATTGAAACTGATAAAAAGCATCATTTCATGCTACCACTTAGCATCATTTCATAATTACCACTTAGTTTTTTGTTGTTGTTTGATTGATATGAATTCTTTCACTACACAGTGAACGTATAATAGTAGCTTTTAAAACAAAAATGATAATCTTTTTACAACATTACATTTTTCAGTGATAGATATCAGGAGAAAGTCAAATGTTACCAGTGTAATCAATTCCAAAGCAATAAAACAATATGTTAAGGTAGAAAATTTTACTGTCCTAACATAAAAATAATTATATACTGAATATATCTATGTCTCATTATGGTGTTGATGCGATTTGTTTTCGGTGTAGAATGACCCCTTCATTAAACACAGGCCTTTCGATTGAAATTCGAACAAAGCAATTTTTTACAATATTCGCCAGCTCTAACTAATTATCAGGAAATTGACATCTTTGTTTAATGAATCAATGAATGCATTTACGTATTATTTGATTATGGTTTACATTATAAATTCAAGCTAAATCTTAAATATGCTCATAAATCATAAAGCATTGATGTATTTTTTTTTATTTATTTATTTAGCTGAGTCTCAGAAGATAATTTTGCAAGTCCTTACTGTATGGAAGTAGTCAGTATGTTGATAAGTCTTGGCGATTCTAACCGATTTGCTAAAACTCTATGAAATTAAACCTATAATACTACTGTTGTAAACTCATACAGTATCACTGGCCGACAGTCTGTCTGTCTGTGTGTTTTTTTTTCAATAAACTACAATGTGACGATGTGCCACAGTAACCAGAGTCTACTTCTAGCACTCTGTTCTCGTGTAATCTTAGATTCAGCAAAATGGAAGAAACAATGAGAAAAATAAGAGAAAGACTAACAGCAAATAGAGATCAGTAAAATGCTCGTTAGTAAAATAAAAAGAAATTATAACTTCCTTGTAGATTATTATTATTACAATAAAGCATGCAATAAAAAAAAAAATTAAACAAGTTATAAAAAAAGTCTCAGATTAGATTTAGTAATTAAATAATTGGATTAGATAAAATCTAATTACTGAAACCGGGGGGGGGGGATGTTCTTAAATTCCAGATTTCGATAAAGGTTCAAAGTTAAAATAAATAAATTAGTAAATAAACTTTGTAATTTTTTTAGAGAGAGTTATTTTTAATTAGAACAGGGATTTATTGATATTCCATTTTGATGCAATTCTTGCTAATAACTATTATCAGAAAACAATATACAATATAAATAAAATATAGGATTTATTATATTAGAAAATATTGAAAATGTCTTTAATATCTTTTCCTTCTATATTATTTGGTATCTTGTTTTCAGATACTTCCTCCTTCCAATAACCGAAACATCCTCTGTCAAATCATCCCAAGTCGTAAGCATTGGTAGTCGAACCTTGACTAAAAGTCTTCTCCAGAATCTTTTACTACTTTTTAAAGCAAATTTCCTCAAAGAAAGCCACTTAACATTGCATTTACAAAGCAATCATTGATTATCTTCATCTTAGCTTAAGAGGTTTGGTCAATTGACAATTTGAACTTGGGTTATATCGTTTGTTCCCAAGATACGGAGATCAAAGTATTCTTGTCGAGTCATAAATCGTAGATTTTGAGATATTAAACATAACATCTATTCACACAACCTCAATTTGAATCTCCTAATTTTTCTAATATCTAATTTGTTTTAAATTACATTTAAAACTACATAATAAGTTTTTTCAAATTTTGATGCAAATGTATTCGGTGAATAATCGACTCCATCTTTGATTGAAGGAAATAATAGAATAACACAAAGAAGGTTACTATTTTGCTACTGAAATTGTTTAAAATATCGAAATTTCCTAGATTCGTCATCACAAACTACTTCTGTACAGTTGATGAAACTAGCTTTTTTTGTCTATTTTGAAGTGCACACTGTTGAAAGTAAATGGCTTTACGGGAAGAGAAATAATAGATCTGAATTAATAAGAGTAATTTCGACATTTTGCATCATTGGCGAAAACTAGATTCATGAGTATCCTATTTCAGTCAAGTCCTCAACTGTAAATTCTGTGACCTAATACGAATATAAAACTTGACAATAATATACAGAATTAGCTTAGCACAAGGAAACAGCACTTCTCACTTTTTTTTTATTTTATTTTATAAAATAAATAGAGATTTGAGCGAAAATCTCAATACTAAAATCATACACTACTAAATTAACAAAATCTACTAATTAAAATGGCGCATGTTTTTTATTCAGTTAACAACGATAAAATAACGGCGCTATCAATAATTCTCTTATCAAATTTAACGTTTTGTTTAAAAACCTGATATAGCTGGATTTGAATTTTCGAGAACAATCCACATTACTAAAATAAATAACTAATAATAAAAAGAAAGAATTGTAGTTACCACTATGAGAACTCGTCGTATATGTCACAAACTTTAAAACACAGGTGTTCAGAATCTCTGTCATGTAAAAGGAACTAAATTATAATAGAAGGGATGCTTTATGTTAGCGCTGAATGCCACAATAGACAGTTATGTTGATACTTAAAAATGACTGTTAACCAATATCCAGTCACTTGGTAATGATGCCATTCGCTGAAACAATACTGATATCGGATACTATTTAGGCTATTTTGAGGAGAAACACGAGAAGACTATAATTTTATACACAAGAAACGAAACAAATATAGAAGACATTAAGGCAAATATTCAGCCGAATTAGGGAATTGCTTCCAGATGTGATCATGTCTTGCGAGATATCAAACCAGCAACCCAGATCTCTGGATACTTCAGGCAACCGACATTAAATATATTTTTTTTTCCGATTTATAAATAATTTGCCGAAATGATTCATTACAAGAATCATATTTTTCAATATCACGTGATTATATCCTTCACTAATAACTTGTTTCGAAGGCTATAGGACAAACTTCAACAAGGCAATCCTCGAAAGATAAATAGTTCTCAATCGATTGTCAAAAGGATACCAATAAATAATTAATGATGCGGATTAACTAATAGTTGTTTCAATAATACTCTCACTTTGTTTTTAATCCACTCATTCATATTTTAACGCGCTAATGGAGAATAGCCAGAGAAGTCGACTCCACAATGAAACACTATCGTTTCTATTGCAGAAAAACAACTGGAAACTATCAGAACAATAAAAGAAAATTCGCCAAATTTGTAAAACATAATTCTTAATGAAAATTCGATCAACATTGGCTGAAAATAAATTAAATTCATAAATACTTAAGTCGCCTACATCCAAATGAATACGAATCAAAAGAAAGCAATTTAAAATGCATTAAAAAACCGAATTACGATGCACCGTTGGACTTACCTGTTGTTTGTCAGAAATGAATTATTTCTTTCTAATGTTTACATAGGGAATTTTTATCACTTTCATGCGCAAACTTCTTCACACGATTTGTACAGCGAAACAGAGCGAATACAGAAGATAAGTCACCTGATTCCAAACGATGCTTCCAGAAGATCCGTTCAGTGGTTTAAACGCTATAAAGAAGACAGACAAGCAATAATAATGCAATGGACCTAAACTTATCTAAGAAAAAGGTAGAGAAATTGAGAGGTCATCAGAAATATGTATGGGGAACAGTAACCGAGCGAAGTTAGTAGGATGTAGAACATTTAAAAATTGCTGATCATTTAAAAGAAAACAAGAAAATCCTATCTCCCCCCCCCCCAAATATGAGAACCATAATTTAGAAGCCCTGTTCAAGACAAAAAAAATATTCCTATTAAATATTCAATGGAACTGAACTTAGATCTGCAATCAATGGCGTGACTGATTAGGCCTAGGACTGTCTCACTCCTTATCAACAATTATCTGAATATTTAAACAGGATGTTTTTTTAATTTTTCACTATCTGATTGTTTCGCTGGTAAGAATCGAAAAATTCTATTTGTTAAATTGTGTTTCATAAGTGATGAAGATCCTTAATTAACCTGAAAACAATTCCCTACTACGGTGCAGTTGGCATCTTACGAAAAGATAAACACCCACACAAACAATTATCAATCTTCATCAGAGATACTTTCTTGAACTTAAGCAAACATTGAAAACTTGGATACTTATATGACTTCTTTTAAACGCACCTTGTCAACAACCAAGTAGCTTAATTAAAAATAGATGTTTTAAATACATCAAGAGCTTCATCTTATTTTTAATCAGTTTTAAGGTTAACAATTTTCTCGGCTTTTTACACCGGAATTATAATTCTTGACCAGCTTAACGCACTAAACACAGAGGCCACGGTTATTAAAGATGTACAAAGACTTAACCAATCACAGATGGGAAAACTGGATATTGTGGATCGTTAAATACAAGCTGTAAAAACCTAATAAATAAATCTAATATTTCTTAAAGAGATTGAATTTTAACAAAGCAGTTCTATGCGAGTAGATGTATTTTTAATTTGAAAATTCAGGATGAAGAGAAGACTTGTTAAGTCTTAAAACAAACTGAGGGACTTTTACATCAAAATACATCATCTGCATCAGAAAAAAACCCTAGTTCGCCACTCAGGAATGATATTTATCTGTAATATATGACAGTGTTTCTCTTCATTATGAAACTTACGTGCTGCTACTAAAAATAAAACCATTCAATGCACCACTTGAGGATAGGCGGGGCTTCGTAGTTCCAAAATATCCCACCAGTCTACTTTTTGGCTTGTGGGATAAACAAAGCCATGTGCTTCGTTTTAACCTTAGTAGATATAGAGGCTGAACTAAAAGATTTGATTTGAATGCAACGATTGTAAGCCTTCCAAAATTTTCAGATTGGATGTAGAGTCGATTATCGCCTATTGAAGACGACGATAGCAATATATTTTCAAAGAAGGATATAATTTAATGGACCACTTGAGGATAGGCGGGGCTTCGTAGTTACAACATATCCCACCAGGCTACTGCTTCGCATGTGGGATAAACAAAGCCATGTGCTATGTTTTAACTGGTGTTGATAAAGAAATATTAAAGAAGGGTATTCCGAGCGTTTTTATAGAATTATTACAATAAGGATCTGCACAGTACTGAACAATCCGTCTTGAAATATCAAAAATCGACGATTGTTTAAGTAATTCACACAAAGTTATATGTTTGTTTATCCCACAAGCTCTCGCCGCATGTGGGATACACGTCATACGTGACGTCGATAGGGGCGTAAACCTCAAGTGGTCCATTATCTTTTAAAAACATCACCTTTTAAGTCTCTGTTGTTTCTTTTTTAAGATTAGAAATTAAAACAATTGAAGAAGCAGCAATTAAAAATCCCAGTTCGATCTTTCCTGGTCATTTATTTTAAATTCTAAGTAACTATTTTTTTTTTCAGTTTTCACTTCTCACTATTTGTATGTTACTGTCTCTGAAATATTCAACTGTCTCTACGTAATGATATTCACGTCAAATTCTTATGGGTTTGATTACATATTCTTTTAATGATTTTTTATATTTTAAATTTTTATTTATATTTTTAAAATTTAAATAATTTTTAAAATGAAACGTTTTCTCTACATGTTGCATTTCAAAACATAGAAACTACTGCAAAAATAAATCTAGGAAACTGATCTTTATGCCTTTTGTTTCTTTGTGAATCTAATATATAAGTTATATATATTTTACAAATAATACAGCAGGTAATTCCAACATTTTAAGTGTTGTCAGAAATGAACATTTTTGGGTTTTTTTTCCAGCTTTTTCGAAAAATCTGTTTTATTCCATAAATTGAAATGTTGCATCAGAGTTTTCCTTGCATCACATGAAGACAATCAACCGAATGCAAAAGAGACAGAACTGACATAAAAGTTACTTGACTTTTTGAAATCAGACCATCGATGAAGTCCAAATATGGTAAGTCTCAATGGCAGAAACCCCAACGACCTCATCCCGCCCACAAACATCTCCTCCCTGGCCTACTTCACTTTCAGGTAAATGCATTTCATGAAAATCTCATCAAAATAAACAGGAGGATTCCAAAGAAGAAGCAAAACAAAATCAGTGAATCACGTGTCTCTATTTAATTTTTATCCAGTCATTATTTAAGTCCGTTTCTTCTACATTCCACTGTTTCGAGTTTGTTACCTAATGAGTTGGTTTCATTTTATAGCTTTATTTTACTAGAATCATTCAACTGTTCAAAAAGAACGAAAACTAATAGACAGCAATCGGATAAAAGATATTTAGCTTCAGTCGTCTATAAAAAGAACGAAAAGATAAAAGATATCAACTACGTAAGAATGTAGGAGCGTTTATGTCATTTCATAACAACTTTTATTATTTCATTTTCAGTAGAAAGTGTATGTGTGTAATGATTAAGAATTTGAAAGCAATAGCATAGGGTGATGCAAAAAGGCAATGATGATTTATTAAAAAAAAAAAGGTAAAATTTTTAATTACAAATTTTCGGTTAATTCTAATTCTGCTAAATAGAAATAAGTACAAAATTGGTTGGTAATATCATTGATATTTGATCTTAGAAAAAGATAGGGTTTGGAAATACCTTTATTTTTACGCCGCCTTCTTTTTTTTTTGGTTAAATTCAGAGAACGTTAAAATTTGATAAAAGTTAGCTAAATGATAAAAACGTGGTTAACGTAATGATTCGTAAACTTTCCCATCAGTGATAAGCGTGAAATGTGAAAAATAAAGGATTTTTTCTTTAAAGGGGCAGAGGGATATTATATTTATGATATGTTTTACTTTGTAATACAAAATACATGAAAACCAATACGGATCCACATATTTTTTATTTAAATTTTGTATCATTGAACTAACATGTTTAAGAACCCGGACCAAACAAACATCATCCAACAAAACAATATTAGAGCGGTAAAATGAAGTGATGAGTAATGAAAAGTCATTGCTAACCTTTGCATAAGAGTCACTTCATTGCCTGATTCATCATTATATTGTAAACTTGTTTATTGGGTTTATTGTGAGCACACGATTCCCATTTCACTTTAATGCATTCAAATGGAAAAGGATCAAATGGATTGTTATTGAATTTGTCGGAGAATCATCAGTCAGTCAGTGTTATTTTATTACCAAGACATCTTCACTTCTTCTACACGAGCTCAATTTCTAAGAAAAACAATCAAAATACTCTTTTGTTTCTTCATCGGAATAACTACAGTGTTTACTAAATTTCTGAATAAAATTATGAATAGTTCCTGAATTTTATGATCTGTATCATCAGGAAATCGACGCTCAAGTTACTGATCAAAATGCATCGTAGAAAGGTGTCGAAATACAATCAGTGGAAGAAAATCCTAATAAAAAGATATGAGAGAAACAAAAGCATTTGATAGGTCGGATTTGAAATAAATAAAGTCTGTCTTTCCAAAACGCCATTCGATATATTTATTTATTTCTCGTAACGAATTCGGCTACGAGCATTAAAATTTCTGCTTAGATAAATCCCAATAAACTAGCATTTGTTATAATAAACTAAAAACTGTAAACGAAAAAAAATATTACGGTAGAAAAATTAAAAAACTAACAAGTGAATATAATTTTGGGCTAATCTTAGCCATCAAGCTATAGCTGACAAATGAAATGAGATACAGTAGTTGCATTTCTGACATTTAAGCTAACAGCGGAATTCCAATGAAAAAAATGCCAAATACCTCGAACATGGGGGGCATTGGCCCCTCAAAATACCCCATTCCTACAGTGTTTCGGCCTCTGAACACGATGATGAAATCAGTTTGTCGATCCGACCTTCTGCTCGGGAGTTGTTAGGAGTGGACAGACACGGACGGACGGACAGGACAAACGCAATAGCTACCGATTATGGGCGCTATCACAATAGCTTATAAATGGGTCGCTAAAAACGTGGCTTCATAAATCTTAAAACTGACCTTTATTCCCTTTGACTTGACTATCTATATGTATTTTCCAGGGAAATTCCGAGATGCTATCCAGAAGGTCAAAATTTTTCCTTTTCTCTAATTTAAATTAGATCATAACCCACATTTTAAACAACGATTAAAGCTCAAAAAAGTATAAAAGTTTAATGGGAGTTTCAAGTTATCAACAAGCTTTCTAAACTTGATATTTCTGAAGTGCTGTTATTTTTTTAAAATAAAATATTTCTTAACCAATATGGATTTTTTTATCCAAAATCTTGCTCTTTTTAAAACACAAATTATAGAATTACATGCACAATTGTAATGTCTTCAATAAAAAAAAAAAAAAATAAGTCCCAAAAATCACTATATGAATTAATAGTAACACTTAATAAGCCTCGTGTAAGATTTCTGCATTGATCGACGCGACTATCAGAAATGTTGTAGAAAAATTTAAGTTTTTAATGATCTTTGAACTTAAATTTACACAGTTTATTTTATTATCTTTTTTTTTTTTAATGTAGAATAGTTTTACATGCGGGATTGTTTGAAGAGAAAGGTAAAACAAAAAATAAAAAAGAAGATTGTTTCGACTACTTTGAAAACTTAATAATATTTAAATGGTAACATAAATTGAGAGACTGTAACTCCCTGCTTCCCAAACTTTTTCCTTCATTAGCCAAAACCGTATATCAGAGATTCCTTTCCTCAATGTGGGTAAAACACTAACAGAAAATATAACAGTTTCAGCAAAAAGTTTCATTTTTTTAAATATATTTATGGTAAATTTTTATGTGTATTCCGAGGTGTGTCGTTACCTAAAGAAAAACCAATTTTATCCAATTTTGAGTAAATTATCCAGGTTTCTGAAGGAGTGCAGTTAACAAAGTAAAAGTTTCTGAGACCGACAAAGAATCAATTGTAAATTCAGCAGCTGAAGATAACGAAGAAATGAAAGCGATAAGAGAAGAATTATTTGGCCTTTATTTATATACAACAGCAAATGAGAACACTCATACAAATGAAAGACATTTTGAAATTCTACAAGTAAATCCCATTATTTCATTATATCGTTAACATCCTTTACAAATTATAAACAACTCGAACTTTCGAATATATGCGCGAAAAATACTAAGACAAGCAACTTTTTTGTTTTTAACTCATTGATCAATTAAACAGCAAGATTAGTAGGAAACTTGAGATAGGTTATCCAGAATAATTCACTTGTAATAATTGTTTTCATGGTTATAGTTCCGTAAAAAATTATAAGTTAAATTGTTTTATTTAAACAACGAAAAAAAATTGCAACCCAATGGTAATTCGATTTGGGATACTCTGCCTACAAACGAATACAAAAGCAGGAAATTACTGTAAAATATTTAAAATCCTCAACCAGTTAGATAGAATTTAAAATAAGTTAGAAAAATGTAATTGCTTTTTAAGATAAATACAAATAACTGCAATAGAAAACCGTCAAATATCAACTACGATTCCATAACAAGGAAAAATCATCGGCCAATTCGAAGAAATAACCTCTAGACAGCAAAAAATCTTGAGAAACAAACGTAACAATCGGAGGTTACCAACTTACGCAATCGAGTCAAGGGCAAATTGCAGGACAACTATTTTATTCCAACACGAGAAGAGAAAAAGACAAGAGATGAGTTTATTTGTCTGTCAACTTGTTTCAATGCAGTTGTCACTCACTGTTCGTTTTTCAAGTGAAAAGAATTCATAACTCACTGAAACTATTACGTTTCAAGAACTGATAAAATTGATAAAATTCTTTTAACAATTGTTAAAATTGTTTTAATTATTTCAATTCATAAAAAATCCACTGACAAATTAAACTATTTATAATAAAAATGTTTTTTTTTATGGGATGAAAAAATAAAAACTAGTTGAAACCCTTTCCCTACCACCTTTATTATTATTATTATTTTATTTCTGCTAAATTATCTTCTTTTTTTTTTCCCCTTCCTCTTTCACGAGTGATTCAGTATTAGAGAGGAAATGAATATAAATGCTTACATTCAAAATATTTCAAATTTAGAATATTTGCAGGATTTTATGAATTTCTGTGCCAGTTTACGAAAGCAGATCTACAAGGAAAATATTTAGTCCATTTTGAGCAATGATATTTATTTTGATTTGTTACATTTAAAACACCAGTTAAGCAGTTTTTATTTCAAGTCATTTTCAAAACCCAGAAGGGCACAAGGGTTACTGCAACAGAAAACTGCAAAACGCTGATCCATCTCTGGTCCAAACTTCGATAATGTGCACTTGAATAGTTGTATGTGATAAGAAACATGGATGTGAAGTGTGATTTTATTTTCCACTTCCTGTGTTTGTTATACTGTACAGAAAAAGAGGTAGCCTTAACCCTACCTGTTTGGTCATCTGAATGTCGTTCGCTTTTTACATATGTCAAGTAATCTGTAAAGGCGCCGGATGGTCAAATGAAGTATTTTACCATTTAAACAGTTTTATAATTTTTAATCGTTGAATATCTGGAAATAATTTTAATTAACACAAATATTATTTACAATTTGAATACTTTTAACTTCTCGGTTCTAATTTGTCTGATCACCATCGCTTCCATGTCATCTAATGACAAGATTTCCCTTTCGAGAATCGATTAAAAAAAATGTTACGAAGGATTGAGATTTTGATATGTTTTTATCAATTTAATCGGTTACAGATTTTGATTCAACAACGTTAATCAGTCTAACAAATTTTATCAAATCTGTGTCAATATTCGCCCAGATATGAATGTTTAATAAAGTACAAAGAATGCCAACTCGTAAATAAAATCTGAATGAAAATGATTTTGCAAATTATTTTAATGTTTTGAAAAAAAATGAAATTGGACATCAATATCTGAAGCTTTCGAAATGTGTAATATATGGTTTTGTCTTACATCAGAAAGAAGGAACTTCAGAAAGAAAACTTCACATGTGCAAGAATAAGAATTTCAAAAATCTCCATTTCAAAATTTATGGAGATGTTTCCACTACATTAGATCCAATCTTTGCACAAAAAAAACATAAAAACTTCAGTAAACAATTTTACAAAGAAATTTACAGAAACGAAACCAAATACTCAGTTAATCGTTATTGTTGTTTGAGAGGGGAGAGGTGATGGCAACGACGGCAATGTCCAGGAGGCGGTAAAAAAAAAGGGGGGGGGGGCTGTACTTTTTTGTGGTTGGATGATGTGGCTTCTTTTTGGATTGGCTAACTTCAGTTCTAAACAGCATTTATTATAACTCGCCTCAAGCACTAAAAAATAACCTAGCTTTGCCACTGCAGATTATAATCGATTTAAAAAAGCAAAACAAAACAACACCCGTATTCAAAAACACTCAATTAGGCTAAAGGAATGAAGGGAAAAGTCCCTGATTTGAAAGAAGTTATGAGTTTTGGATAGAAAAAAAAAATAATATTAATACTAATCTTTCTCACAAATAAATCCTAACAACTTGAAGATGGTTGGCCACGTCAAAATATTACAAGATTATTTGTAAGAATATTGAAACTCAATTTGTCTGAATCTGTAAATCTGATCACCAATTTAATATTTTTTGAATGCTCCATAAAAAGTATATTATTTTTTTTTTATTTGTTTTAAATTATATTGATTTTTTTTTTAAATGATCCTATTCTTGAGAAGTATTTAATTAATGAGAATAAGCTTATAATTAAACAGCCATCAGAAATAAAAAGTCAATTCAAAATTAAATTTATAAGATCTTCAAAACTTGAGTTAGTTTTCAATTTTTTTAGTTTCGAAAGTATATTTCTTCTGAGAGAACACGACCTGGTAATAAGTTATATTTTATATTTAAAAAAATGAAATTCATCAATTTTAATGATCAATTCATTATTGCTGTTAAACCAGTAGTGCTTAGAAAAAAGAAGTAAGGAAATACATGCCATTTGCATTCCTGGATCAACGTAGATTTTATATAAAAAAGTGATATAATAATAAGATTGGGCTGACGATGATTGGGATAACACAAGAAGTATACTATTTTTTTGTAATTTTATAATAGTGTTTTCATTTAGATATTTGTATCTTCGATATTAATTTAACTTCTGTAGCAGAACCACTAGACCTTTCGGATTCCTGTCACGCTGGAGTAATATCAATGTAAAAACAGAATTATCCCTGCGAACAGTATTTTAAGCTTATTTATATTATTAAGCAAGATAAATACTGAAATGAATACAACTCTTACTTTGTTGTCACAGATTTACGACGTCGTTCATGAAATTCAGTTGTAAGAGTGGAAGGGAGGTTTTCGGATGTGAGAGAGAAACTTTGACGAACGGTGAACGGAGAGTTGGTGGGTTTTTCGAGTTCAGCTAAAATTAAGCTTATAAGTGTCCTTATTGACTTTATCAAAGCACAGCCGAAATCACTAAACCTAGGAACTTTAAATTTTAGGAATATCTTCTCCTTATGAACCTCGTATAATGAAAGTTCCTTTCTAATTAAAGGGTTAATCGTTTTGTGATGGTTTGTCAATTTTTTTTTCCTAAGGAACTGGAGAAGGGTAGAAAGGTAGAAATTTCGAACTCGATGAAATTTGGTATCATGGGGTTTTCGGGTTACAAAATGCGACTATAATTCCTTTGTAACTATCAAGTGATTTTTTTTTACCAATTGGGAAAGGTTCCAAGTGATCTCACAATGTCAATAATTCTTTCTTCTTTATATCAGGACAACTCAATTTTGTTTTCTAATCTGCGTGAAGCATCGACATTTTGATAATCTATTATAAGTATACATGGAATATAAATATATGATAGTCGATTGCAAATTAATATGACAGAAATTAATATGTTGCCATGTTCCGAACCATTGCCTAGGATCTTTCACCGCTTAAAACCTGACCTAATAGAAGCCACATGAGACAGGACAGGTATAATCATTTTGTCATCACGGTTATACATTGCTATATTAAAGTCAATCTGAGAAACGATATACTAGATTTCATGCCTTTTGCATTATCCTACTGCTTATTATAGGACGCCAAACAAATCTATACACGTTTTCCATACGAATGAAGATATCTCAAGGCTTAACGTAATTTTAATGCTTTAAATTAATATCTGAGTCCGCACAGCTGGTTGTAACCATCCCCACCCATCTCCCCCCCCCCCCAAAAAAAAAAAAAAAGAAAAGAAAAGTGAAGCTGCCCTTGATGCTCATTTGTTTTAAAGTATTGATAGCTGTAAAGACATTGGCAGATCCGTACATTTTAAGATTTACTTCAGATTTAACTAATAAGAAGGAAACTAAAAAGTACAAACTTAGCAATGTTTTTTTTAACACTCTTTGGCTGTAACGACGGTTTTATCTCGAGGAAATTGACAAGTGATAACCCACAAGCTGATATTAATCACGCTGACTCATAAGACACACAAAATCTTAAGGACAAAAAAAAAGTAAGAAAAAAATTATCAGTTAAGATTTTATCATTACCACATATAATTCCTTTCTAATAAAAACTAAATTATAGCTATTACTATTTCTTTCGGAATGTTATCTGCAAGCTAACTTAATTTTAAATAATAAAAATCTTATATAGTTTTTGCTACATACATATTAAGATTTGATTTTTTTTTAAATTTAATTTTGATTAGAAACATTCCATTAAGCTGTCTAGTAATATTTAAAAAAAAAAAAAAGGAAAAAAAATAATAAAAATAAAAATACTTCTACCAACTTTATTTCCGATATTTCTCCTTCTTAGGTTAATTAAAATATGGCTTGCAAAATTCTGGTTCAATGTCAGGAAAAAAAATAAAAACAAAAATAGGTAAACCATTCAAAGACAACAATTACAATGGAAATGAAGACTCAAAAAGCACAACATAGTCCGAAGAGATCAATGAGAAGTTGACCTTTCAAGGTCTAAATAAGAAATGATGACGATTTAGAACATAAGACTATCTGGTTCAGGGTCAGTCAGACTCATTACAACTATTACAAATGTTATTAAAACTACTGACATGAATAGGTCTAGTACCTGAATTCCGGGATTTCAATATCACTGTAACATTCAAGGTTTTCCAATATTCTAATTTAAGGTAAATCCACAAAGTTAATTCAAACAATAAAATATATTCGCAAGAAAATTCAACATTCGATAAGATTTTCGTTTTGAGTACAATCTTCTAAAAAACTTAATTTAAAATTACGTAATCTAGAGATTTTTTTTTTTAAATTGACAAAAAAAATTGTTATCATTATTATTATTATTAAATGTCAACAAACCGATTAGGATTAAAAGTAATTTCTTATATTTTGCATACTATTATATGATTTAGTTTAGTAAATTATTAATAATTTTAATTAAAAAAACAAAACAAACAAACTTGAATTTATTTTAGCCATCTTTATGGATTTTAAAATCAAAGATATTTTAAATCCCGGAGAGATTTAACTTTTTATTTGAGTAAAATGAATATAATATATTAGACCTTTTTTTTTAAAAAAAAAATATCTAAATTTTAAAGTACATGCATTCTTTAATAAACGAGAAATTAATAATGGCTTTTTTGAATCCTTTTTTTATTTTTACTTTCTTTTTTTTTTTTTTTTTTTGTTCAAAAGATCATTTTTTTTTTATTCGTAGAATTTTGTTTAATTATATATTTTAAAAATTACAACAAATTATTTTTATGACTAAAAAAAAAAATATTGATGCAGCAATACAACTTTTGGATATTTATAGAGTTTAAATTTAGGTAAATAATTAAAAAACGAAATGAGAAGTTTCATCGTCATTGGTGAAAGCGAAAGTGTAGAAAAAAATAGAAAGGGAAATGATCTAAGCCTTGCTGCTCCTGTTGACCTTGGTTTGTCCCCAAGAAAGACACTAGTCAATGGAACAACGCAGACCGTCAATTACTGGAAAGAAATAATAAAGAGAAAACTCGAACGTTGAAGGCAGACAACTTCAATGGGTGAGCTGCGTACAAGAATGAAACAAACTCCAGTTATAATTCTTTAGTTAAAATTAATGCTATTAAAATGCTTTCTTGGACAACATCTCCGTCCATTCTTCTGGTTTATCCAAAACTGAAAGGCGATTGGCTGAATCTTTATTCTGTTTTTCCTTTCCTGTTCTTTTATCCTTATTTCTGTTGGCCAATAGAAATCGTTGGAGAAACAACTTCAAAATGTAAAAAATCTCGAAGTGTTATGAATCAAGTGTACATCAAAATCAAAAACGTCGAAATGGATATTAAAATGGATATTCGATAATAATAATAATAAAAAAAAAACTAAAATAAGAGGCAAAGTGATAGGTTGGATGAGGGAAGTTGAATAGACATTAAAACCGATTTATATAAATCTGTTTGAATGTAGATAGGAAAATACAAATGCGCATTAGGCTCAGGACAAACAACATTTTGTAAACCTAAAGTGCCTTGAATAACTTTTTTTTCTTAGAATCAGTGCAAGTTCAGATGCATCTTTTATAGAATAAAACTAAAAAAAGTAACTAACTTTAATTTAAGTCAAAGATGGAATTACTCCCCCCCTATTTTTTTTTACAATTTTGGTAAAGGATTTTGATCAATGAAAGGTACTGTTCGTTTTCGAAAGCGAGATACACCACTCGCGGACGATTCTACTCCGCAAAGAGGTGATACCCTGAGATGGCACTTTTCTAAGACCTGTTTTTCTTTTAGTACCTGTTATTTTTGCAATAATATTTATTCTTACATCACACCAAATTTAAATGTAAAGACTACATTTAATATGAAAAAGCAAATTTTCGAAAAGATTACACGTCTTTTCTTTTTCAAGTCTAAAATAACAATCAAACAATAAAAATCATCATCGTTATTTTAGGCTTGAAAATAAAAAGACGTGTAATCTTTTCGAAAATTTGCTTTTTCATATTAAATGTAGTCTTTACATTTAAATTTGGTGTGATGTTAGAAATATTTAATAGTAGAAGAATTAGGAGAAGAGATCTACTAAAAAAATATGGGAACTTTACATATAAAATATTTATTCTTTCCATAATTCTTTCCCGAAAAGCGCAAATAGAACGCAGTTACTAGTAAACTAACACTATAAAAAGTAAACATCCCCTCTTTGTTTCTCCTCAAAATTTGATGAAATCGAAGGAGACCTGACGCTTGCGCAAAAGCGTTGAAGGCTCTCGTAAACAAAACCGAACAGTTATGACATTATTATTTTGATTATGTAGCGTGGTTATTTCAAATAATAAAATATAACATCCATAGTAACACAATGGTTGAAGTCAGCTTCCTGAAACAGTGACAAATCAAAATTTATTGACATAACTAAGGACCTCACGAGCTCATATAAGAAAACAAATTTTCAATATACAATTTAAATTTTATCATTAATAGATTTTTTTTTATGAGTATTACAAAAGGCAATAAATGAAATTTATTGATTAAGTGTTTGAGAAATCTAAAAAAAAAATTAAAAATTACATAATATCAAAAGCTTTTTAATAGTAGCAACGCTGCAAATAGTGCATTAAAATTTGCATAAAAAAGTAAATAAAATATCTATCTTTACGGTTATCTTTTTATGATGTCGAAGGATTATAGATTTATATATTTCAAAGTTAGTTTTATTTTTTTAAGTCAATGAAGAAAAACTGTCTAAGATTATTTGAAAGGTCACACATCGAGATATATTAACCATCTTAAACTTATTGAATTCGATACAGAGATACAGCTTCCCTTACCGTTTAAATCATCTTATTATGGTTATGAAAATCATGGTCAGAGATACAGAATTACTTCATAATTTATATTCACGAATATTAAAGAGACAAAATGTAATTCTCATGATGCTGATTATAGCGTAACAATACACATCGAAGGTCAACTTACTAAATACCTTACTAAATACCAACTACCTTCAAATTCTTATTTTTCCCATTTTCTGTCATTGGATTGTCGAATCTGTCTCCCATGACAATGACATGATTTATTTCAACACAACCATCAGTCATTACGAGGAAATCGATTCCACGATCACTGACAATAATCAGCAAGGAAATTGAAAAGAAAATAGCTTCGTTTATCCCGATTGCTCTTGACATCTTTACTTAATATTTGTAACTAATAGCGTCTAGCTGCGACGAAGAATTTTTAATTTATCAATATAGATTTTCGGTAAGATTATAATATATATAATATTAATATAATATAAATGTATGTCTCTCTCTGTATATAAATATATATATATATATATATATATATATATATATAAGGTATATGGCCCAAATATCGCCCATCTAAGAAAACCTTCCCATATTCTTGTCATTTATCGTCTCAGTTGCTTGCAAACAATTACAATATATCATACGAACCTTCACTTACATATTCCTGAACCAATTATAGATATAACTATTATTTTGTATTTTTCCTCAATTTTTGTTCAGGCAAACCTCATATTTTGAATTTTGTGAAAGTGTTCCAAATAACGCCCACACCATTAAATACTTTGTTTTTTGCACTTCTTTGCATTTTTTTGTTTTTTTCTTAATCTTTTCGCAATTCTTTATGGGTGTTGCGAGCTTCTTTTGCTTTGGATCGTCTAAGTTCAGCCCCTTAGGACTTAGTTTCCTTTTGCTGAGAGAATTCATTAGAGCAATTGTGAATGGTGACCCACTCACAAGACTGGGACATTAAATGTTTTGGAAGCTTCCAGAAGGTCCATTTTTTTATTTTTTACAACTGTGACAACTTCTCTGTCCCATTTCTTACGTTGAGACATCTGTAATAAACCAAAATAAACTATCGCACAGTGGGCGATATATGGAACAACGAGGTGGGCGATATTGGGCACTCTCTAGCTTGTCAATTTGGGGGACGCTACAGACAAACCGGCTACCTCTAACAAGTGACAGACATTATCAACAGATAGGTTATTTCTTTCACTACTTCACGATATTAGATGGTTGCGATGGCATGAATAATTCATAAGCTGCAGCACTAAAAGAAACAGTAGGTTCATAACTTACCCGAACGAAAAACCTTCAAGAATTCATAAAAAATAAACGGGTTGAACTAACACCACCAAACGAACACAGCGTGCTAATGGAAGGAATAGCAAATTGTTTCCATCGGTTCCCGTGTGATAGCATCACTATCCCGTCCTACATCGCCCTGGGCGGTATTAGGAACCTGGGCGATATTTGGGCCATATACCTTATATATATATGTGTGTGTGTATGTGTGTGTGTGTGTGTGTGTGTGTGTGTGTGTGTGTGTGTGTGTAGGGGGTACATTTGTGAAAAGTTCTCGGTATATATATCATCAGAGAGATTTTAAAATGCTTACGTAGGAATAGTTTTAAATTCAATTTTATTTGAACTACACAATCCGTTAATCAAATTAACTCAAAAACTGTTTATTCTCATAAGCATTGGTAAGTTTAGGTTAGATTAAAAAACTAGATTCTACTGAATCAACGGAACTGTATGAAAGTTGCTAGAAGCAAAAAAAAAAAAAAAAAAAAAAAAAGTCAAATCAAATCACTTCACCCAAATACCTTGAAAGCACAGGTAATCAAGATATCTTAGAAAACTACACTTTAATAACAGATGAATATGAGCTCTCCATTGATTTTGTATCTGTGATAAAGCATTTCCTTAAAGCCCTCGTAATAACACGAATAAGGAAATAAATAGGTTACTACTAATATAATTGAAAACGGAAAGGTTTGTTGTTATGTGCAGACTATCCACAGATATAGTTCCTATTCCGATCGAAAGGAAAATGGTAGCCTACTTCTGAAACTGAAGTAATTGTTCGGATTACATACATTATTTCGTAAGACTATCTGAGAATTCATTATTAAAACAATTTCTCCCTTCGGCCTGTGGTATGGAGAGAAAGGTATTGCTGCAATTCCTTGGGAAAAACATCTTTTGATGCCGTGCAGCCATGATGACCTCCAGGGAGCGAAGGAAAACTAAACGCCAAAGCCTATCTTATTCCACATTTTTAAAGTTTTGGGACGCTTGACGCACAATCAAACAGAGAAACACAACAAATTTGAAAGTTAAAGAGTAAACATTATTACGTTAGCGATTGGATAGGAATTTATTTTCGAAATAATTAAGCTTGGACACTGAATTCAGCTCCTGTAGCTTGAAGACTTACTAAGGATATTATTTCAATATTTGAGTTATGGTGCCCTTTTCTTGTTTGAAGCCTAATAAAATTGTTATTCCAAAGGAAATAAAAAGTATCGAGAAATATTAGAAATATTCCCTCCCATAACATGCTTTAAGTTATTATTTAGAAAATTAAATACATAATTAACGTTCTTCTTCTTTTTTTATAATCAATATGCATTTTAATAGAAAAACAAATATTTCATTAATTAAAATTTTAAAAATAATTTCTGATGCAAACTCTTCAGTAACAGTGTAGCAATGTAAGATTCACATCATAATAAAAAAAGTGACATAATATAATAATTATATCTTCCCTTGTAGGTCACTGGGCTCACAACATACTTATCTCTTCGCTAAAATGAAAGAGCAAGGGGAATCCCAGAACATTTTCCAAATTAAAACTCGGTAGCCAATAACGATCGTGCTTCTGAGGATCTACAAAAAAGTGGAGGAAAATTGAAAGTGACAAAAGTAGTCACTTCCTCCAGAGCAAATAAGTTAACGAAAATAATCAAAATCTAGTTTTGATGAATGCCGATTTATCTTGAAACCGAATTTTAGGATTACAATAGAAATAGAGTTATATTTGTTATTGGGGCTGTTAGAAAGAGAAAAACTACTACTAACTAAACTTTACTCAAAATTGGTAAATTGGTTATCAAAAAAAAATGTAGGAAAAGTTAAGCACTTGATCCTTTAAAGAAACGTGAAAGAATAAAAATTGAATTTGGGAAATGAAACGTTATGAAAACTACGCACTAACTATTATAAAAACTTACTGAAAATAACCTATCTGTTTAAAAGTATTCTATAAATAAACATGAATACTATGACATCTTTGTGAAACTTTCTACACCATCTTCTATCATGCTGATCTGCAAATAAAGACTTTAGTAAAGTAGCTACTATCAGGTTGGAAACCCTAAAATGTCGGTTTGGTTGACCTGCAGTGAAGTAAAGTAATTAAAGCATGCTTTAGGTGTGTAGCTATGTTGAAGGGATCTGCATTTGGTGTCGACTGTTCATCGAGGTTCTTTCTGTATTCTGCGTTCTGTTCTGTGAGTTGAATCAAAATATGGAGACTTGGATAGTCCACAAGTGATGCTTGAGGTCTTACGAGGCGTATCAGCAGCTGAAGCAAAGGTAACATAAGTACCGCAGTGTTTTCGGTGAAGACCAAGTAAACGAAAGGACAGTGCAGCGATGGTTCCAAAAATTCCGTGATGGAGATTGCATCGTAAAGAATGCTCCTAGAGGACGCCATGAAAAACTGGTCTCAGCCGAGATGGTAAAAGAACTGTTCGAGTCTGACCCACATCAAAGTTCACGGGAGATGACTGAGAAACTAAGGCTATCTGACAAAACAATTTTACGCCGCCTGGAAGAACTTCACAAAGTGCGGAAGATGGACAAGTTCATGGGAATCCCATGAAATCACAGAAGGAAACAAACCGACGCGTTATACAATTTGTTCTTCACTCCATCTTCGCGAAGAAAAAAAAAGCCTTCTTTGGACAGAATTGTAACCTGCGACGAAAAGTGGATAATGTACGACAATAGGAAGAGCTCATCATCTTGGCTGGATAAGAACAAGCCACGGTCAGCAACTTCTGAACTACCACTTCACCCACGAAAAATTCTTTTGGCTATCTGGCTGGAAATATCGATTGGAACTTTCTTCCCCGGGGGAAAAAAACACATTACTGTTTGGTACTGAAATGCACAGAAGTCTACAGAATATAATCATCGAAAAGATCCCATTTTTCTTCACGATAATGCAAGATCGCATACGGCAGAACACACCCGCAGGAGACTTCACGAACTTGATATGAGATTTTGCCTATCCGCCATATTCACCGGATCTTTCGCCAACAGATTTCACTTATTCAGACATATGGACAACTTTCTGAAGGGTAGCAGATACTTCTAAGATTGTGATCTCAAAAAAGAACATCGAAGGATTCCTGTTGCAGGATTCCTGTTGCCAAACCACGGAAATGAGCAAGAAAGGAATTTATAGCTTAAGACAGCGTTGGTAAGATTGTATAGATGCAGATGGAGCCTATTTTGAAGAATAAAAATTACACCCGACACTCAAAAACAGTTTTTGAATTCGTTCACTCCAAACCGACATTTTAGGGGTTCCAACCTGATACATTTTATTCAATTATCATTAAAATAAAAAGAAGTTGATTAATTAAGCCTATAAAAGATTATATTAATAAAATCAGTATGGTTGTCAATCCGCCCCTCCAGCCTCTAATAACTTGTGAATCAATGATTGGATCTCCTTGAAACTGGAAATGCATGTTTAAATATCTTTGTATTTAAAAACTTCTAAATATGGCTCCCTATGGATAAATTTGGGTATGAAGTAAAAAACAAAACAAAAAAAAAGATAAAAAACGTTAGCATGAAAACACATTACTCACTCACAGCAAACAATCAAGTTCCATTTTGTTTGCTAAGTCATTTTAAATTTTCACCTGCCCTGATTTGATTAAAATTGGATTTAGACGTTTCCAATAAGAACTCAAATCTGAAGATACGATACCTGCAGAATAAAAATAGTCTAATTTATAAATAGAAAGTTTTCCTTCGCCCGAAAGAAAACAATGAAAAACAACATAGGTAAATTTTAAGGAAAGTCCGGTTTACGTTGTTTCAGGAAGTTTTTATAAATACATAAAATTTCTGTAAAATTGTTAAAATTGCTGAATGAATATTTCAATAAATTCAATCGTATTTATATACATTTTATTTAATTCTATAAATACTATGCCTATCCCCAATTAAGTAACTTCAAAAGGATTAAAGATGAAATAATAAAAGCTAATCAGAATTAAAAAGAAAGCACTGTACTAAAACTATTAGAGGGAAACAAAATGCAGTTAGCATTAAATTTAAAAACTCCACTGGCTCGTCTAATCACTGAAGCTATTTCTTTGCAATTTTGTGAAGATTTTCTTTCAAAACCAGAAATCTTGAATACAACCTTGCTTTCAAGCATGTAGTCCTCATTTCCGACCAAGGTCAAAAAAAGTACAAGACAGTTACCTGTAACTGCGTCGAATAAAATTTATTGAGTGAAGAGCGTTGCTGCAGGAAATGAATCTTCCCAACATTTTTTCCCCCTATTATCTGATAATGACTGAATTGTTTTAATATTGCTGCACTGGGTAATGGGCAGTATTAAAGCAGTTATCTACAAGTAACCAAAGTGTGATTACAAAAGAAGTGACTGCAAAAGAATAGTGTAGTGGAGTTTATACCTTGCTTTAATTTTGATTGAGTGCTAAATACTTTTTGATAAAAAAATTTATAAATTAATTTATAAATTTTCCTTTTGTATAAATAAAGTGTTGGTAGCAGAATTAAAATTTTAGGGCCAAATAAATTTCTATTTCAAATTTATATTATAAAAAAAGATTTGTTCCCTGCAAAAAAAAAAAAAAAGGTTTATAGTTTCCTTCTTGGTTTTTGTCAATTGATTCTTGCTGGGCTTAAATGAATTATATTTTTGCTTTGAAAAGTATTCACTAGTATTTTCCGCGAAGTATTTCTGTTAACTCTTGAATTTATCTATTAAATTGTTAACTATCTAAATAATTTCAAAAAAGAAGAAGAAACAAGGCAAATTTTGATTTTAATCAAAGTAAGTTTACAAGACTCTTTACTAATTAAGTGACATGCTTTTATTATATCATTTGGGACCATAGACTATTAAAAGTCCTAGCAGAAAAATTAATTGAAACAGAAACCAAGGCTTCACATGAATAACAACAACAACGCCTTTCGAGTTATCATCAGAGGAAATCGGGAACGGCCGTTTCGTCTTTTTTGGGACTATCGGAGTGGGTGGATCGGGCTGATGAGTCCCAAAAAGGACGAAACGGAGTTCCCGATTCCCTCTCCATGATGATAAACTCGAAAATTGTTTATTCATGTGCAGACTTGGTTTCTATTTTATTTAATAATTTATACTTTATAATGTTTTGTTTATTTTGCAAGCATCTGAGAATCAGGCGTCCATTTTTCAGGCTTTACCAGAACGTAGTCAGTGGGGGAAAAATACTATTACCTTAAAAAAGGTACTGTTTTCCTATAACATTGAAATTTTGTTAGTAGATTAAAATACTTATTAGTCATTATTTAGATTAAAATATTCGTGAATACAAAAGATGATGATTGTAGGCATCAATTTGCAATCTTAACGAACCTAGTGTTCATTAAAGAAATTGTTCTATTTATAGTAAAAATCTAATTTTCAAGGGGTATAAATATTTTTTAAGATGTCCCTCCCCCTTCTTTTTTTTGCCTCTTTGGATTTGGTATCTAACTAAAATGAGATGATCTTTCTTCTCTATGACGTCGCTCAGTGGAACTCTGTAACACTTTCGACACCAAGTAATTCATTGAAGCTTAAAACCGCATCTTCCCGCCCAAGTGGCATATTTCTTCATCCGTCTACAAAACACCTTTCTTGAAACTGCCATTGTCAATTTACCAATTCACCATGGTTTACGAAGTCTTTCAGAGAAAATTATAATAAAAACAACAAAAATAAAAATTTTAAAACTATTTTATTTACTTTTTTTTATTTGTTTATTTGAGCTCTTGTCAATGAAATGATAATTATTTTGAAATATCTAAAAAAAAAACTCCGTAACAATGTCTTACTATCCTAGACAGTTATTTAAATGTTTAGAAACTATTAATTCACATATTTTGAAACCTCTTTGATTTACACAATACAAGAATTCTCTCTTGAAACACACGCAGACAAAGAAAAAGATATTTAACAGAAAGAGAACAGAATATGATTGGAAAACGGGGTAATACTGAGAAAACTCAAATTAACATATCTTCCCTTTTCAATGAATTCATTTCCAGTGAGATTTCATTCCTTCAGTTGCAATAAAAAGATCCGTAAATAAATAAAAAAAGTTTGTAGGTCTTTGATGAAAGATTCTAAAACATCAGAAGTATAGGATTAAATTTAAATGAATTTTAAACAGTCGGCGCTAAATGCATTTCAAAATTTACAAATATGCCTTCATATTGATACATTGTTAAAGAATTAACAAATTTCAATTATAGTTTCATTAAAGCTATTTCTTTCTTAAATACTGAAATAAAAACTCTTTTAATTGATATTGTAACAATTTAAATAAAATTATTGTAAGTAACAAATTCATTACAAGTCCTCCAATGAATGGTTTAATAATTTAAGTTGATTCTGCATGCAAATAAATTCTGCTGATTTAAATTGTTTGAAAACTTTAATCACATTGCAGCATGAGCAAATTGGTGGATAAGTTAAGAGGATTAATATTCATTATTTTAAGACCTCAAAAGAATTTCACTGTTTTTGGTGGTAATGCTTTTGTATGGGAATTTAGTTATCTTTCTGGGTACGTATCTTCACAAAAAAATTACCCGATACAGAAGATTATCTCTTGTCCATAAATATGCAGGCCGAGTTTAAAGAAGAACCATGCAGCGGTTCAAAAAAAAATTAAAAATAGAAGGAAGTGAAGAGAATACACAGACATACAGACTGATTGATCTCATGACTCAATTTCCTAAGAAAGCAGGGAAAAAAGAAAGAAAAGCAATGAGTCAATACGAAATGAAAGAAATCTTCATCCAATACAACAGTAAAACAATGCTCTCTAAACATGTGACTTAACAAAAGAATCTAAAAACTGGAAACAAGAAAAAAGAGTTACATACAGAAATTCAATTACAACGACAATAATGTAAAAATTTAAAAATTTGAGAAAAAAATAAAAATGTATTAATTGTAGAAACGTAAACCTACAACCTAAATAAGAAAATGCAGAAGGTTAAGTTCAAGCCTCAGCAACTAACTATAGAATAACCCAGTACTTTTCACTTTTTTTTTTGCTTAACGTCGCACTTTTATATTTTAAGGATAAACATTGTTCTTAAAATCCTGCGGCACACACAAGTTTTTTTAATTGCTTTTATTGTTGTAGTAGAATGTTTTGAAAAAAATACCTATGATTTACCAATGAATATAACAGTCTATTTTTAAACCTTTAAAGAAAGCCTGCAATATATTTTCAAGCCGAATTGAATAGGATTGAAATTTATTAATTATGTATTTGATTAACTGTTATAATAATCAGAATGCAGTTCATTTTTATGTTAGCACATATTATTCATGTCTAGATTTTATTCTACATATGACCATTTGGCTAATAAGAAGCTAACTGTTTGATTATAGATGCACTGTCAGAATTTTCTCTGGGCACACCAAAGATATCTTAACCGACACACCGGTTGAGAAGCTCTGAATAACCTTATCCCAAGGGTTGAGGCTTCTCGTTTAAGTTTCTAATGCAAATCGTATCCCTTCCACAGTTTTAACGAATATCTGTGGTATGATTAGAGATATACCAGATTAGACCTTCATTATTGTTAACCTGATGATAATGTATTACAGGATTCAAATAACATGCTATCACTTGAAAACGGGAAACCAGATACTAGGACGCATCTGAAGGGGATTCAAGATGACCGAAAGCACTACGAATATATTCCTCATTAAATAATTCAACAGTATTATTGATAGTGCTGGAGACGGTTTAGAACAAGGTCAATAACAAGGTAAATTCTACAGTTGGGTGACGTGAGCCTCTTTGTAGAATTGCAGCTTTTGGTACTTTGGGTTAGATTGACATTTTAATATATCTTCTGATTAAAAACATTTTTAAGTCTTCTTAACATTTTTAAGTCTTAAGTCTTTATTAAGAAGTTTAATAAAAGTTTTCAACTTGTACCTAGCAGAAATATATCTTCAGTTGTATGGACAGCAAAGTTGAAAAACAACGCAGCTATGTTAGTATCACAATCATCCTTTTTGCTGATGCTTGTCAGCAAAATGAGACTGTCAACAATGAAAGCGCCATATCTTCCTTCTTAAGAAACCAATATAATTACTGTTTATTTCTGTTGCAATATGTGGAATGACCTTAGCTTGGAATAAAAAGTTCCTGAAGTGGACAGTATCTGTTCCTAATAATGCAACAATAATGTATTTTTAATTATCTAATGTTAGTACTGTATATCAATGCTTTTTAACTCGTGAAAAACCCAATCGAACACCGTTGCCTGCTCACCAACAGATTCAAAGGCCTTGACGAAAAATTAAAGATTTTTTTTCTGGATTCCAATTTTAAATATCTATTGGTCCCAGTCATTTAGATTATTCGACTTCCTGCTGAATTTACAAATGCGACTCGAAATCGAGTAAATTAAAAAAAGATCAGATAAAGATCGATTCTGTGAATTTATAAAGTAAGTCATTCAGAGAAAAGAATAATCTGTCCTCTTACCGCTTAAAAGTATTCTGTAATTCAAAATTAGACCATCGATTTGTTGATTCAATACTCAGAAAAACATTTCTCAATTTCATTTTGATAGCTTAACTACTTAACGATGATTACATTAAACAATTTCACTTGGAATTTGCAATGTCATACTTACTAGACAACATCAA